>JBCNYG010000012.1:24260900-24273738 GCA_039654305.1 Porochilus rendahli | reverse complement strand
ATGGTTCTTTTACATGCCTCTCACCATAGACAGTGAGAGACATGGCCGGCCTTTGATAACCCAGTTAGCTGCACTGGAGGGACAGCAGTGACAACCCGCTGATAAATCTTTTTTATTCAGTTTACTCCACTTATGATACTATAGTAAACTGTAATCTTGATATAATTTAACAAAAGTGTGATGTGTAAATGGCATAAGTGTAAGTAAATGAAATAATATATTGAAACATTTGGCAGCTTCTGCAGTCCAAACAACTCTAACTCCACCTTCGTGGACTGACAGGCAGCCAAACTGGTTTTAGGTAGTATGTCAACAAATAGGAAAAGCCTAACACACACACACACAAACACACACACACACACACACACACACACATTATTCACACCTATTACTGAAGTAATGTTTGAACCTCATTAAAGAAAAATATTTCCTTGATATTTATTTGATGGGTGTGTCCCAATCACTGGTTATGCCTGAAAAGTCAAACTCATGGAAAGCTGAAGGTCCTGTTTGGAAAACAGTAGCAAAGTGGAAGAAGAAAGAAGCTAGAGGAAGGATGGAATGAGGGAGGTGCTACAGCAGGAATTGCGTCATGAAAACGCCACTGAACGGCAGTACCATTCCACACCCTGCAGCATATATTCAAATTAATTCCTCAGAAAAGTAGCACGAAAGGAATCAAAGTTTCTTTCCATTTCTTTCCACTAGGGCAGATACTTGTTCAGTCCCTTGTCATCTCAAGACTAGCAGGTCACTCCTGGCAGGTCTACCTTTGAGCGCAATTCGACCTCTGCAACTAATCCAGAATGCAGCTGCATGGTTTGTTTTCAACCTTCCGAAACACTCCACTGCTGCAATCTCGCCATTGGCTTCCTGTAGCTGCTCACATTAGATTTAAAGCATTTATGCTTGCCTACAAAGCCAAAAATATACCTGCACCCTTCTTCCTCATAGCACTTATCACACCCCGCACTGCACCGTGTTCTCTCAGATCCTGTAGAACTGCTAGACCGGTTCCTCCTTCTACCAAGCGACAAGGGAAAAATTCATTTAAACTTAACTCTGTTCTGGCTCCAAAGTGGTGGAATGAACTTCCTATAAATGTCCGGTAGCAAAGTCACTGGGTGGCTGAAAATCTACCTTTTAAGTCTGTGTCCTGACAAACCAGTATAAGAACATATTCTTTAAAGCACTTCTGGAAGTTGCTCTGGATAAGCGCGTCTGCTTAATGCTGTAAATGTAAATGTAAATCCCTTTTCTCAATCAGATTTCAGGTTGGTTATACCGGGGAACATCTAGTAGGCCTATGAATTCAATCAGCATTTCCATGTCCTTTACTTATTTACCTTTGTCAATTAATTTAAACTTTCAGCATTAGCCTCCATGGTGATGGAAAAGGATTTATACAGTCATGAAACTCTTCTTGAGAAAAAAAAGGATGATGGATTTTTTCCTACAAATAGTTGACAGTTTCGTCAACATTACTTTACTAATGACATTTATTGTCTATATGACATACATGTTTGTGATGCAAAGTTGTGTTATATTGTATTTTTGCATATAGCTGATAGTTTCTATAGTCATGGCATGAAAATGAATATATTAAGATGAGGTTAAGTTGGGTAGGACACCAGTGAAGGCCTTTGTGTGAAATTCATGGTACCTTTCCTAAAATGAACAAACTCATAGGTTTACTTTTTAGATCAGTTTTTTTTATTAAAAATTATTAAATGGTTTCCATATCACTTAGTGATCATATCAAACGCAGCATAATTCTTATGAGCAAAAAAAAACCCTATTTTATTAATGCTTTTTATAAAATATCCATATTTCATTATACAGAGACATATCAAAAGTAAATATACTACCCTCATTACAAAGTTTCATAAGTAAAACTCATTTGATCAAATTTTATTTATATCAATATATACATTAAACACCAATCAGCCTACTGTGCATGTTTTTGGACTGTGGGAGGAAACCGGAGTACATGGAGGAAACCCACACAATCCACATCAGCTCAGCTATTATGTATAAACCTATAAAAAATTATGGTCTCTGTTTACTTGTGATATGTGACTGTGTTAGTGGTTCAGTCCAAAAAGTTTAAAATATAACTAAGAGTGACTTCACAGGTCAGAACTGGTGAAGTGATGACATGTTTATTCTGCACAACATAACTGAACTGACCACAACGTAACATAACGGGTTTATACTGATTCTGAGCTGTTTAACCAACTATGGATACTTATCTCTGTGAGAATATTATAATAATCACATGAATGAAGCTTAGACATTTACTTATTCATTGCAACATCTCTTTCTTAAGCAAAACACAAGATTAGCCACCGTATTGGTTTGTTTTTAACTCGCCATAAGCAAGTAGCCATAGCTGTCATAAACTGTTATGTCATATCATTATCTGCACTACATTACCCTGTATTTTAAAATAGCAGGGAGGCTGGAGCCCATCCCAGCTGACTCCATGCCAAGGCAGGGCACACTCTGAACAGCATGCCATCGGAGGGACAACACACAAACATTCACAACCACACACCTAGGGACAATTAACCTAATTTGCATGCCTTTGAACCATGGGAGGAAACTTTGTGCCCAGAGGAAACCCACACAAGCACAGGGGGAACATGCAAACTCCACACAGAAACACCCTGAAAGGGCATAGGGCTCAAACCCAGGACGTCCTTGCCGGAGGCAGAAATGCCAACCACCATGCCACCATGACAGCTCAGCCCTGTGGACTGGATGTGCGGACAGCATGGTTTCTGTTAGGATGCTGAAGCATTGACTTAGTGCTGTTGTGGTAATTAGTTCTGTTTTCCAGTAGACACACTGCACAGAAGTTTGTTTCTCTGAAATGATCCGGAACTTTGGAAACCTTGAGCAATTTTCTCTGGTCTCTGTCTCCTGCTTGCCCCTTGCTCATCTTGCAATCAAATCATATCTTCCCATCACATGCCCACTATGCGAGCCCCATTGCAACAAAGGGAGCGATTTATAGATACATGGATTAAATTAAGCTTTGAGCAAAGAATATTTTGTAATCAACTTAATCGATTCACTCAAGTAATCACTTCAGCCTTTATTATATGTATATAAAATAATTTTTCATTCGTTGTAGATATTCAGGGAAGCATCTTCATGCTCTAATCAGAGTCAGAGCTGCTGCTGCTGCTGCTGCTGCTGCTACTTCCACTCCCAGAATGCTGTCGGAAAGAAGGTGACTCATTACAAATCATTTAAATAAATTATGCTATAGTTAGACATATCCAAGTTAAACAACCATTGTGTTTATTCTTCTATTAAATTTATGGTCTCACCTTGCCACACTTTCCATGTTTCTTTCCGTGTTTCTTCTCATGCTTCTTCCCATGTTTCTTCCCATGTTTCTTCCCATGCTTGCCATACCCACATCCTTGCCCCTGGTTAAAACCAGGAATGTGGGCCCCTGGATATGGTCCTGGGCCCATGGGGGGAACGCATGGCCCTCCTGGATATGGTCCTGGGCCCATGGTGGGATTGCATGGACCTACTGGATATGGTCCTGGGCCCATGATGGGATTACATGGCCCTGCTGGATATGGTCCTGGTCCCATGGGAGGATTGTTTGGCCCTGCTGGATATGGTCCTGGTCCCATGGAAGGATTGCATGGCCCTCCTGGATACGGTCCTGGGCCACCATACCCTGGCTGCGGATGTTGGTAAGGTATGTTACCAAAAGGCGCGTTTGGATCAGGGTAAGCAGGCTGCTGTTGAAAGTTGGGATTCATAGCAGTGGCTGTGGAATTTTCCTCTGTAACATAGACATATGAGATATATTACAATTATTTCCATGAGGAGACATTCACTGATGTTGACATGTACATCCATGATCTATAGTATTTATCAATCAGGATGTGGGGGAAGTTGGAGTCAGTTGAACAGAATGAGTACAAATTGAAGAAATTCAAGACCACTGTCACCCTCCCCAAGAGTGGTCAACCAACAAAGGATTGCATGTAATCATCAGCAAAGTCACAGAGGAACAAATGGTAACTTCCAACCAAATAAAGTCCTCCCTTACATTGGTTAAGGTCAGTGATCATGCATCCATCATCAGGAGTAGACTGAGCAATAATGGTGTGCATGGCAGACTTTTAAGGAGAAAACCACTGCTTATCAAAAAGACTATTACCACTCATCTGCAGTTTGCTAAAGATCATGTGGACAAGCCAGAAGAAATTAGAAAAATGTTTTGTCAACATATGAAACTAAAACAGAAGTTTTTGGTGTATACATTCCAGTACAAGAACCTTATTTCAAAATATGGGGGTGGTACTATTATGATTTGGGCGTGTCTTGATGCATCAGGGCCAGGATTATCTATATCTATTAGACAATCCTGGGCAACACTCCACCATATCTATCTTCCCTTCTCCACTTTGCCCATAAAAAATATTGCACAAGGCAACAGGCTCACCAATCTGCAGTACCTCTTCTATTTTTGGCCACAATTCCTTTCACTTTGCAGCAGCGAATGATTGGAACACTTTACAGACTCTAACTTTCATCTTTGATGTCTTTTACCACGTTCAAGCTTAAACTTCAGCGGATAAAACAAAACAAAAAACAAAAACATCTGTCTGTGAACTGAAATGTCCGTGAACTGAAATTCAAAAGAATGTGGGTCATGCAACAAGACAATGACCCCAAGTACCCGAAGTAATGGTTAAAAAGGAAATGGCCAAGTCAAAACCCTGGTTTGAAATAAATTAAATGGTTTGAAAGAACCTGAAAAGAGCACTTCATTTGAGGATAAATAAATTATAACTTTTCTTGCCTTATTCATTAAAAAAATTATCTATTTTTAGGATTTGTGTGAAAAGCTGAAAATTCTTTAGGTCATATTTATGGTCCTTGGTGAAAACCAGCATTGTGACCTCCTGGATATGCTCCTGGGCTCATGGAGGGAATGCATGGAATGCAAATGTCTTTACTGTTTTTCTAATGGACAATTGTAGTCTGTCAATAAAGATGAACTGAACTATTCACAAATGTAGAAACATTTAAACAAATTTTCAAGCATGATTGTACCTAAATATAATTTGTCTTAGCCAATACACCTGGCATATTATTGGGTTGTAGCAAACATGAAGGGAACCTGAACACAGGCAGGCAAATTTCCAAATCTGTATACTGTGGGAGGAAACCGAAGTACCAAGAGGAAACCCACACCGCACAGGAAGAACATGCAAACTCCAGATAGAAATGCCCAAGCTAGGGACAGAGCTTGAGCCCAGGATCTTCTTGCTTTGAGGCAGAATTACTAACCACTACAGCACCCTTTTACTGGGTATTATATATTATATTAAAAGTAATAACAAATATTACCAAAACAACTAATTTTTTTTTAACGGCAATGTCTCATTACATGAGGACAAGACCAGAATGGGAGCCAGCTATTTTTAGAGGTCTGTTCTATTGCCTCTTGTCCTGAAAAGCTAACTACTTTTGATGGTAGGGTTTATCTATTATGAATAACAGATAACTTTTGAACTATCCATAATGAAGTCATGACAGCTGGGACATGCAGCATTAGTTTTCATTAGAAACTGAACACAGTATTGTTCTTAAACTGAATCGATCTGGCTGGTGGCAGCACCTCAAACAATTTGAAATTACATACAGGGTAATTCTTTAAAATCCATTTCTTTTTAAAACAAAGTTCACCATACTGTGCACTGCAGATGACTCTGGCATCATTATGACAAAAAGAAAGTGTCTTTGATTATCAAGCAGGCTCAGAGGCATTTCAACACAAAAATCCCCTGGTGCTGAAACACCCAAGTTACTGACAAACTGAGACTAGCTCCATTAAAATCACCAGCAATGGGAAAACCAACCTCTCTCTCACTCTCTCATTTGTCAAACCGCTAAATCCTACTAGGGTCGCAGGGAAGCTGGAGCCTATCTCAGCCGAAACTGGGAGATGGTGGGGTACACGCCAAACAGCTTGCCAGATGATCGTAGTGCCAATCACACTCACGCCTAGGGGTGCTAATGTGCATGTCGTCGGGTTGTAGCAGAAAACCAGTACACCCAGAGGAAACACACAGAAGCACAGGTAGAACATGCAAACTCCACACAGAAACGCCTGAGTCCATGACTCGAACACAGGACCTTAATGCTGTGAGGCGGACGCCTAACCACTACGCCACTGCGCCATCTGCTCTCTCTTTTTGCTCTCTCTCTCTTTCTTTCTCTCTCTCTCTCTCTCTCTCTCTCTCTCACACACACACACACACACACACACACACACACAGACACGCACACACATACACATGCAGCTCTGACAAGACAGCACAAGCCTCTAAAATCCAACTGACGGTTTTACATTTATTGTTTGGATGCCTTTTGGTAAAAAGAACGCAACTTTGCAATCTGCATTGTTATGTTATGAATAGGCCGATTCATTAAAGGATTAAGAGACACGGCAAATAAGTGAGTGTGCGAGATGACTAAATAGGCCGCTCTCAGCGTCCTTGACAACCGTCGTCATGCAACTGAGCGAACGGGAAGACCAGCCTTAAAACATAAACTTAAAAATCTTACTCCGCTCGTGCGGGACTTCGGCCATTATCCCCAAAACAAAACGTTATCCTACATAATACAGTTAAGACATCAAGGTGACAATTAGTCTTACCGGAATCTCTTGTAAAATAAGGAAGGGTGCGGGTTCAGCGATGACTCATGAAACAGGAAGTTTATTGCTGTTGAAACTAAAGTCTGAGTGCTTTAATTATGGGCGGCACCTTATATCTAATTCCTACCAATAGGAGCACTGTATGTGGGTGGAGCCACCGCCTTTCTGCTAGCGTTTGATGCAATGTGCTCATAGCGACGCCATTACTATACCTGGAATCTGTAACTTACATTTACATTTATAGCATTTATAACTTGTGTTAGACTTGCATCAACAGACATTCTGGGTCAGTGCAGCAGTAATTGAATATTCCACAACCATTCATACTCATACCTAGGTGCAATCTGGGACAAAAAGCTGGCCTAATGTGCATATTCTTGTACTGTGGGAGGAAACTGGAGTACCTGGAGGAAGCTATTACGCCAGAGAACATGCAAACTTTACACAGAAATGTCCAAGCCCAGGACTCAAACGCAGGACCTTCATGCAGTGAGGCGGTCTTTCTTACCACTACGCCATTGTGTAACCCAAAATTAATTCCAGACATGTAAAATAATTTTAATACTAACACGTATGAAGATGCCCTGCGATGGCCTGGCGAGCTGTCCAGGGTGTACTCTGCCCTCGCCCATAGCCTCCCTATGCACCAAACATGCACACAGTATTACTCCACAATAGCCGGCGTTGTGCAAGGTTTTATTGTGATCGTTTCAGTGTATTTCAACACTTTAGATGCTAACACATGGTAACAATACCAGTAGAATGTTACTTGTAAAGATTCATATAAATTAAATAAGAATTTTCTTTTTTCCGCATGTGGATAAATATTCACAGAATAAGCACACTGACATCACAAACTTTATGATGTTGGAAATCTCCCTCTATAATCAATTATTGACGTTAATAAAATTTGGGTAAGCTTGTGCCAGTCTCTCTCTTTCTTGAGAGTTCAATTCCATCGTCCTGGTGGGAAGGATTCTTATTTACAAAGTAGTAGACTAAGCCTTATTTGTTCTTTTATGTTGGAAAATAAATTTTTTATTATGGACTCAATATATTAAGCAATTATCTGTACAAGTGCTTTTAATAAGTAACCCAAACTAAATCTTTCTATTTTTCTAAATGATAGCCTCTGCCCTCCTACATAGTTCATGAGAAGGTCCTGGGTTTCAGTCCAAGTCTTGGTGAGACGTTTCTTAGGGGACTTTGTATGTTCTTCCTGTGGTTGCGCAAGTTTCTACTGGATACTCCAGTGTCCTCCCAAAGTCCAAAGACATTCACATTAGGGTAACTGGCTGCTTTCTAGGTGTGGATGTGAGTATGAAAGTTTGTGTGTATGCTGGCCTGTGATGGACTGGTCAGCTGTTCAAGATGTACCCGCCTTCACACAATGTCCACTAAGATAGGCTCGAGCCTCCCTGTGACCCTAGTGAGATTAGGTGTTTCAGCAAATGAATGAATGAATACATCAATTGTAATTATTAAAATATGAACGAATAAAAGTTTTGGTTTATTTAGTTTTATCTAGTAATGATACTTTATAAGTGTAACCTCACTATTATAGTTACAGCTGTGTAATGTCGACGGCATGTAAAAAATACTGGCAGTAAACAAAATAGTATATATTGGAAATAAACACAGATGTTTTAATAACGGTCATGAAAAATTTAAGCATGGAGATGAAGCCAGTTTGGACACCCTTGGTAGCTGCCACAGTCCAACCAAGATCACAATGCATTGACAGACTGCCAATCTGGTTTTAGAAAGTATGTTAGCACCTGTTACATCTCAAAACACACAAATTACATGGAAAGCTTAAGAAGATTTTACAGCATGTAGCTTGAACTGAGTATACGGGTCTCTTTCTTCATATAAATTTCATATACATTTTCAAACATTAACATTACTACTGACAATAAACGTTTTACACACACACGAGTACGACTGAGAAACTAAACCTGTCACTGGATATTAATGTCTTTTAACCCAAACTAATCCTATTATCTGAATTAATGTGTGAACCTAGCTAAAGTAATTGTACACAAATGTATTTACCTTATCTGTTGTACTGAAATGTTACTTTAGAACTTTGGCCTATGAGGTCTATGTGATGTGTGTTACCCATTCACTGGATATTCCTGAAAGCCAAGCCCATGGAAAGTTAAACATGCTAATATTAAAACATGTGAGAAAGATGTAATGGAGTTGGGGGTTTACAGCAGGGATTTTTACATGAATATACTCCACTGAAAATCAGTACCACACATATCCAGCAGCCTTTTATTTAAAGTAGTTCCTTACAAAGGAAAAAATGCTCCTCTAAAGTATCTTATACATATCATATATTCCAATAGCATTTTTGCAATGAGCACATTTGGCCAACAAGAAACACCTGATAACATCACAGAAACACTTGAAAAATGGGTATTATAAAAATACATTTAAAAAAGCTGCCATGTGGTAGGTTTTCTTTCATTAAACACATCAAGAGGTAAGGATCAGAAAAGAAATGCTGAAATTCTGATTTTTCGCTACAGCTTATGATCTCAAATCCAATTGTCTTCAGTCTACTAGCATGGCTAGGCTAGTATATTGGGTCTGGCTGGGCATGTATGTATTTCTTTGTTTTAAAAAAAAAAAAAAAGCTTCCCTGACATTTAAAGACTGCATCAGATTGTTATCACGTGTATTACACAACAAGTACTTACCAGAAATTCCTGTGGTTCCTTCCATGATGCTGTAGGCCTTTTGGCAGCCTCCCAGACCAATATTTCTCTTGTCTATTCAAGTTTAGAGGGGCATCCAGTTCTTTGTATTGTGCCATATTTTTTCCACTGCTGATGTGTTCCATGGTATATGCAATGAGGAAAGGTGTGTACTGACTACTATTTCACATGAGTTTGAATGTGATGTTAATTCTGAACACAGCCATATCCTCAATGATACCAGTGAGTGCACAAATCTCCTCACACAAAGATATTTCAATTGTATATTTTACTGAAATGTCCCTTTGCAACTTAGCTTCTGTGTCATCTAGGAGATGGGAGGAGGAAACCAGAGTACCCAGAGGAAACCCATACAAGTACAAGGAGAACATGCAAACTCCATACAGAAAGACCCCAGTCAGCTGTATGCTGTGAGGTACAGTGCTAAACGCCACCCTGTTTAACACTTCGACATGTAAATATGAGGAAATCAGTGCTGAAATCCTGAACTCTTAATCTTTTGACCTCAAGCACAAATGTAATTTGTGCATGTTGAAAACAGAAGCTTGTCACTACAATACTTTGAGATTACTGTATATTAATATAAGGAGGGCTAGGTTGGGTTAATCACTAGCATGCTGTGAAAAAACGACTAATGGAAAAAATTACTGTTGTTTATCTGGAGCAGTTGAATGATGGGAAAATTCACTTCACAAGCTTGAACAGAAACAAGACATAATGCATCTGGCCAATATCTGAGTAGTTTTCAGAATAGGGTGGTGACTGCTCTCCAGATAGGCAGCCCCATACACATCAAACTGCAATGCACTCTGTGCTCTGACAGCTTTTCACAGGAGCCAGCATTAACTTTCTCAGCAATTTGAGCAACAGTACCTCTTCTACTGCATCGCACAACGTGAGCCAGCCTTCACTCTCCATGTGTATCAGTGTGCCTTGGCCGCCCCTGACCCTGTTCCAGGTTCACACTTTTCCTTCCTTTGACCACTTTTCGTAGGTTCTAACCACTGTAGCCCTGGAATATCCCACAAGATACAGTTTTGGAGAGTCTCTGACCAAGTCATCTCACCAACACAATTTTACCCTTGTCAAAATCGCTCACATGCTTATATTTTCCTATTTTTCTGCTTCGAACACATCAACAGAAAAGCACAGTTTTAAAAAATGTGCATGCTGGCTATGATAGAAATATGTCAGAAGACACAGAGCATTGCAAATTGCTACATATAAGGCAGCATAGCTGGGGACCAGTCAGAGTGCACGTGCTTGATCCCTTTCTACCACAGAATGCCTCTGTCAGCATTGCGCCTTGCCATACTGCAAAAACTCTTCAAGAATAGTCTGTCGGATGTGCGGGACAAACCCAATCCAAACCAAGCCTTGATGTGTTAGATCTGTTTTAGTGACACAAGTAGGACCTACACAATAACAGGCAGGTGGTTTTAATGCTTTAATTCAATGTTATGAATGAAAGGTGTATACAGATTATTATTGCTAACTGGTACATATTTATGCCAGAAAAAAAACACTTTCTAGTCAAGACAAAGATGATATTGTGCATTAGGTTATGTCTGTATATTTTAGATGTCAACTGCTACAGGCACTATTTAATGACAAGAACATGAAATCACTGGAAAATTTGTGGCAGAGACCTGGAATCGAAATTGTAATCTCAAGACCACACTACTTTATTTAGAAAGAAAATATTGTTCAGTAAACAAATAAACAAACAAAGACACAGATAAATGGGGGCAGCCATGGCAGTAATGGTTAGAGAAGTGGGTTTGGGACCTAAGGGTTATTGGGTCAATTGCCGAACCAGCAGGAAAAGTGGGGGGATGAGCAGCACCTTCCCTTCCTCCACCTTCATGGCTAAAGTGCCCTTAAGCAAGGCACCGAACCCCCAACTGCTCTCCAGGCACTACAATGTGTGGCAGCCCACTGCTCTGAGTGTGTGTGCTCATTCTAGATGGGTTAAATGCAGAAGCTAAATTTCCCTTGCGGGAATAATACAGTATATCAAATATATTTACTACGAAAATTATTTGAAAAACAAATTGCAGTCACAAGTATGACTGACTAATCTGTCCTAAAAGCAGCAAATTGGTTTGTATAAAAGTGAAATTGCACCAGGCATATATCCACCAAATAAAATGAAATACTTCCGAAATTATTTCTCAGAGAGTCCCAGGTTATGGGCAAGTGAGCTCGATGGGTAGAGACGTGAGAACCTTCCCAGAGTCCAGACTGGAAAGACGTTTCTGTAAGATGTGTAACTGATAGCACAGCTCTTGTTGAAAACACCAGAGATGTTCTCCTGGAAATGATAATAAAATATTTATATCATGGATATTCAACTAAAATTTGTTACTTTCTAGAAAATACAAGATTGCTTTCTGACAAAGGTTGTAGTAGTCAGATAAAATAAGTGAATAGGTAAATTTAATAACTAATAATGAATGAAGTTTAGCTTAACTATATTTTACGGCAATTTATAGACTGAGTATTCTGTACTTTGAACTCTTTATCTTACACAGTCCAGGTAATTTGTGTGCAGGTGCTTAAATACAAACTACTGATTAACCCACCACAAGGTCTGTACAGAGAAAACTCAGCGTGAGATCTCAACCCTTAGAAAGCTCAGCCCTGGCCTTCGAGTCAGCCTGTAACGCCAGTACAGACCGACAGCCTTTTTTAATTCACATCAGCAATTGTTACTTTTTTCGTTGTGGCTGCATATCAATGAGGGCAATGCATTATCTCTGCAATCACTTTCACTCACTCATTTGCCAAATTGCTTACTCCTACTAGGGTCTACTCAGCTGACTCTGGGGCGAAATCAGGGTATACTCTGAACAGTTTTCCAGGTGGGCAGAAAAACACACACACACACACACACACACACACCTGGGGGCAATTTGAAGCAGCCAATTAGCCTAATGTGCATGTCTTTGAACTCTGGGAGGAAACCAGAGTACCCAGAGGAAACCCATACAAGCACAGGCAGAACATGTAAACTCCACACAGAAATGCTCCAGTGTGGGACTTGAACTCAGGACGTGTTGGGGTGGACGTACTAACCACTGTATTACCGTGCCACCTGCTGTGCAATCAATTAAAGCAAAGCAAACATTCCAAGACTTTAGAATCAGGGTCGGATACGCCACAGATATTTTATATATATGTGACATAAAAGATTGGTTTCTCATACTAATTAAAGACATGGAAAAGAAGTACTCACTTGTGGCCAGTCTCCATTGGGAAGCTGCTTGTCAATTAAAATCCGTATTCCACGCTCAATGACTCTGCAGTCAGGGTACCTGTATAAAATACACAATAACAACATATGAGGTCATTTGTCATTTTTATTCACTTCATCCTTCATTAGGGACATAGGGACACAACTCGGGCATTA
>JBCNYG010000012.1:24220757-24242520 GCA_039654305.1 Porochilus rendahli | reverse complement strand
ATATAAAGCTGATCCGAAACTCTTAAGTGTGATAATAGAAATGCATTCGCCTTATAGTGGAGATCTTAAGTTTGAATCCTGACTACACCACAAGCTGGCTGTGCTCTCTGGGTGAGAAGGAGGGCATACATGCCCATGATGACAGCTACACAGTTAACTTAGAGGAAGCAAGTGTTAGTTGAAATTGAGGAAGAAATCAGTGGCTTAAATAGAAAAGCTAATAGAAAAAACAGTATTCATGAAAGAAGATGGTGAAAGACAATCAAGTCTAGTCTAGTCATATTTACAATAGTGCAGCACAAGCTGCATATTCTATTTTATTTTGATTACCTAGAGGTTGCATCTGGCTACACCACAGGTGTCAAACTCAAGGCCTGCAGGTCAAAGTGGGCCCTTCAAATCGTTTTTCTGTGGCCCACAAGAGATTTTGCAGTATATGACTATGGTATATACTTTGCATCAACTATTACCATGAAATGTAATTTATCGTCCTTCCATTTCAAGTAAACAGTTAGCCATTCGTGACTCAGGAAAGATTGCAAGCTAGCTTGTCACTGTCAACCATTGTCAGAAAAGGAAAGCAAATAAAGGAAAAGAAGACAAATGCATAAACAAATAATAAGGCCATGCAGATTTCATAGTTACCCTTTATGAATAGGTATTGAGTGCATTCAATGAACTTCAAATTCAGGGATGTTGCCCTCAGTGAAAATAAGTTTGACATCTCTGTGCTACACAATAATGACATCTCTATACATAATAACTATAAATAAAGTTCCTGTATGTAGAAGTGTGGGGATTCAGTAGTTTGTTATGAAAGCTGCAGCAGGGAAATCTGTGCTTTCCTACTGTCAGAAACGTACCATAACATGTTCTGCTGTTTCCCTTTGTGAGTGCATCTCACTGCTTTTACCCAATTCTCTGGAGGAAGAAAATCATTAAGCTGTTCTTTGTAATAGTATACCAAAATCTCTCCCCTGTCGGTAAAGGCATCTGTAAGAGACAGAAAGAGGGTAAAGATATTACAATGAAAAAAAAACTGTGCTGAAAATTGAAAGGCTAATATAGATGCCTAAAAGCAGAGCTCCTGATAGATGTCCCTATAGACCAGAGACCAATCATGATAAACTTATCCAGTAATTACACAGATTACTCGCCTGCTACTACTGGACTCTCTCTTAGGTGCCAGTCTTTCAGTCGATGCTCTATGCATAGTATCAATATGTCATCCCAGGGTATGTCACTAAAGGAAGGTCCATCACAGTCTTCTTGAAGGTATTGAACACATACTCTTGCTAGCAGATGCTCCAGATGTGACATGAGGAGGGGCTGGCTTAGGGCAGAGCTGAGGATCTGAGACACGTACTCGAATATGGATGTACACAAATCGGGCCATACAGCTAACAGAAGAGACAGATTTGTTATACAGGTACTTTATTGCGCTTTCAGTGACCAAGACGAATATCAGTACATTCAACAAACACCCAGGGCACCAAAAACTAGTTAGCTCTTAGAATGCAAAAATTATTTTAACAGACATACCACTTTGAGGAGGCCTTCTCCACTCTGGCATTTGCAGACTGAGGATAACTCTTTTCAGCCAGGCCAGGTGCTGGGGGGAATTCCAGTCCAGATGTGGCACCAGTTCTCTGTTTTCAGGTAATGAGAACTCAGGTGGGGGCCAGGAGATTCCAACAAGCCTCTCAGAGCTCACCACATCTGCCAGATATGCCAGTACACTGTTGTAGAGTTCGATGACTATCTCAGGCTCCTGACATGGCAGAGCTGCTCGGGCCCTTTCCTGCTTGTCATGAAGGAACCTGCTGTGAAACTCGCGACAAAGTCCTCCTTCTACAAACTGCAGCAGAGGCTGAGAGGAGAGGACTGTAGTGGCTGGAGAGTGGGCAATCAGCCAGCGTACAGCTTCACCAATCTAACACAAATCAAGCATTCGTTTTATTTTACTTTATTTATTGCCCACGTGACATCATTGAACAATTTGATGCTAAAATATCTATTTTCATTTGTGTCGTGAATGTTTTACACTGATGGGATTGAGTGGTGATGAACACAGACCTGTTTGGATCCTTGTAGATCAGTGACACTCTCTGAGAGACGGATAAAGATGTATTCTGAAATAAATCCATCTTCAACTAACATCTTCAACTCAAGAACTGAATAAATAAATAAATAAATAAATAAATAAATAAGGGAGAGCCTTTTCTTTAGAAATGATGAAATAATTCGAAAGAGCCACCAGCTTATTAAACGAGCCACTTCGATTTTAACTTGCTGAGGTATTATATACCTTCTTCTAACTTCTGGACATTAACAGCTCCTTCAAGTTGTTCAGGTACGAGCAGTACAAGGGGTAGTGCTATGGGCCAGCCGCTGGCCTGCTGAACCTGTTTCAGTTGGAGGAGGGCTGACAGCAAGGGTACGTCCTCATCATCCGGTCCAAAGCAGGGCAGAGGGGGCAGTAACATCAGCAGGGAGCTGGTACCCAAGAACTCCTTCTGTTCCTCCAGGTAGCTCTGCCCCTCCGGACTCAAAGGTCCACGGCTCACCTGCAGACAAATTATCATTTTTAAAACAATAATAATAACGCACTGCCAATGCAGACTTAGGCAAAGTACTCTGGCACCAACATGCTCTTTAAAGAAAAACTGAAAAGAATCAGTTTTCATAGTCTTGTCCAAGTAATAATTCATACTGAGTGTGTTCTTGAATTTTTTTCTTTGAGCACTATGTAACATGTGAATATATAACAGGTTTTACAAATGGTATACAAGCACTAGACTTTTTTTTTTTTTATTGATATATTTTTTTTTTTTTTTAAAGAAAACCTATACAAGTTTACAAAGCCCTTATCCAGAGCGACTTATATCTTTAAGCCTTATTTATACAAATGAGCAGTTGAAGGTTAAGGGCCAGCAGTATAAACATTATCCACTAAGCCACCACTATAATACTATAATATAAGTAATTAATTAGTTGGCTGCTTGTTACCATTGCTAATTTATATAAAAAATAAATAAATCAACCCAGTAGACAATGTAATATCAGTGAGAACACTAAGCAACTGTTTTTTCCAGATCAGGGTTTCACCTTCATGCAGACGTGAACTTTATGGGTCTTTTGTCCAATTACTCTGAAGCTGTTACTCATGACCAAAGTATTGAGTTTGCCTTCTGACTGGGACATCCTCTTGGCACCACCCAGCTTAACCTCCAGCCATTTGGTCAATGTGCTAAAGGATAGACATTTAAAAAAAAAGAAAAGGAAAAAAAGCATTTGAACAAACTTTCTATTGAATGCTTTTACTTTGGGCTGCTTGTAATCTTTCTCTTACCTGTTCATATCACCATCCTGGTCACTGGGAAGCAGAAGACTGGCTTTCCAAAAGATCCTGTCAGGTGGATTAGGAGTGAATTCAGCCACCAGAGTGGGCAGGTCGAGAGGAGACCACACACGCTCGCTGATGGAATCAAATAAAAGCACATTATTAAATCACTCTGTTTAACATCAACCTGCCCACTAATTTCCTATCACAAGTTCTCACCTCAATAACAAATTGTAATAGTAGTCTACTTTCATCTGATGGATGGTGACATTTCTTGTTTTGAGCAACCTGCCATCGATAGAATCAGAAATAGATTTAACAACTACAAGATAACAAATAAAAATGCACAACATAACAGAAATGATGAGGTCACCTTGTGCATGACACGACCATGTTTCCTGCACTGCCCAGGTTGATGAGACCTCGAGCAAGAGTGTCCATAGACAGGAAAGATGGAGCACTCGGGACCAAAGCTTTCAACTTGAAACGAGGATCAACACAGCATGGGGCTGCAGGGAATCCCCGCATCTGCCGTTTCAACTGTCTACGCACTGCGACCACATCACGCCACCTACACACATATAGAACCAAACATACTAATCTGTCTGAATTGTCTTTTTACAAGATAATATCTCAAGTTTTACTGTACATGGTAGGCAAGTATAGTATTATGCACACCTCTTAATAAACTTTTGTATCTGTCGTAATTTGGCATCCAACACCTCATTGACCAGGCTGGCAATCTCCATATCCAGTGTTTCAGTTACAATGCTGTTACACACCTCCTCTGAGCATCGAGACTTACGTTCAGCCTCCTCCTCCAGTGCAAGTCTGTGGAAATAACATTTACAAAAATACATATTAATTGCATGCTACAGTACATTAAGACATCAGGGAAAGACGAGCAGACTATACAGCCAAAACTTTGTAGATGCCCTACCATCACACCCATACGTATTAATTCTGATTTCAGATTTAGTTCCACTTGGCTGTTATGACCACTTTCACTCTTCATTGAATGAATCCACTAGCTTTTGGGGCATGGATTTGCCCATTCAGTCAAAAGTGCATTAGTGAGATCTGGCACTGATACAAGTCAGCATTCCAGTTTATTCCAAAGGTGTCCTTAAGGCTTGAAGTCAAGACTGTGCAGGACACAGGTTTCGAGTTGTTTCACACCAACCTTGGAAAATCATGTTTTATTTGAGTTTACTTTGCACACAGGTGCATTGACATCCTGGAACAGTTTTGGGCCTATACAATTGTATGCTTCCAACTTTGGGAAAACCATTTTAGGAAGGAACACCTATGGGTGTGATGATCAAAACTTTAGCATATCAGTACATATTACATTAGAAATGTGCAATCTGATTCATCCTCTATAAGGGGATTACAAAACATTATCCTGAGTGGACACTGCTTGAATCAAAACAACAGACATTCATGGTTTGTCACGGTCACTTGCAGTAGGCAGCATCATCGTCACACTTCAAAAATGGAAAAACAGCTTTTCTTATGTTTCTATGTAGTATATGCTTAAAATTTAATAAAAAAAAGTTTAATAATTCACAATTTTCTTGTTTCTGTGTGGCATATACTAAAAGTCTGAATGAGTTTTAAAACACACAGTAACATAGACCTTATGCTCTGCTTATGGAGCTTACCTGCCTGAGACTGTGCTGTATAAAATAAGTAAAAATAAACTACAAAAATCTTGTTTTAATTTGCTTTTCTTTATGTTTCCCTGCAGTATATACTAAAACTTAAAAAAAATAATACACTTTTACATAAAGAACTTGTGCTCTGCTCACGAAGCTTACCAGCCTCATTATACCTGACATGTAAAATATAAAAAAAGTACAGTAATAAAAAAAAATTATAATAAACAAGTAGAAATCCCATTTTAGCTTGCTTGGGCTCCCATATAGAATATACTAAAACAATTATTCAATTCAGGCTCAACGGATCAGTTCCATTTCCTAATAACAAATTAACATTTTTGACAAAATACACATGCTATAAACTCACTTCATTTCCACATCAGCAATTTCCTGTGTGCACTGTGCAAGGACCTCCTCACTGATTTCAGTACATAGTTTTGAGCTCAGCTTGTCCAAGAAGACTTCTCGTTCTTTTCTACGTCTGAAACAAAAATGACATAAGAACGTATAAAATGACATAAGAACGTATAATGTTAAGATCATGACACTGCCTTGCAGAAGTAGTTTTACAGGCTATAGGTCTCATTAAAGGTGGAAAATAATCTATAATTATTTAACTTGGCCTCTGATTTTACATCACAAAAAATTTAACTAGGGCATATGATTAAGGGGTTAACAAAGCTTTTTATATCCAGTGTATGTGAGACTAAAAAAACAATTCCACTGGAATTTCCAAAATCATTAAAAAATGTATTTTATTAAAGAGATTGATGGGTATTACACACCTTTCTTCCTCCAGCTTCCTCTGTTTCTCTTCAGCAATTCGCTTTTTCTCAGCAGCGATCTCAGATGTAGACACTTCTTTGAGCAAATGATCCACAACTTCAGTAACCACTGTCTGCAGCTCTCTCTCACTCTCACTGTAAACAAGAGAAATGGTGCAACCCAGTACAAACATACTGGTATAATAATCTCTAACAAATCTAATATGCATTTGGAGAAAAAAAAAAAAACTCACTGCATGTCAGTGAACACTGCAAACAATCCAAAATCATATGCCTGAACATTTAATGTATTGTACACACAATGAAGCGGTGAATGGGGGTAAAAGTATACCTACCTCAGAGCCGCAGAGACATACTGAGCCCCAGTTTTAGCTATGTCTAACACTTCATCCGCTAGAATCTCCTCCACCAAAGTCTCCACTTCAGACATTAAATCCTGTAAGGAGTGCGGAATGAGGCTGGTAACTATTTAAATATGCTCTATAGCCACTGACATCATTGTTTAAATAGGTCATAAAAGGTAGAGGTATTACTTTCTCAATTATCATCACCTGGTCTGTGTAGACTGGTTCTCTTTTTGGAGATGCGGGCCTGACAGGCTGTGGCTGAGCTATGGGTTGAGCAATGGGCTGGAACATGAGTTGGGGGTTTACGGGGAGCACCGGTACAATACGCTTTGAGGACTCTCCGGTCTCCTGTATGTCTTCATGCTGGGCCTGCTCCACTGCTGCAGGGGGCTCCAAAAACAACCTTGGTTCTGCCAGCAACTTGGGTTTCAGCTGAGACCTAAGGTCCAGCTCATCCAGGCCTTTCACTGCAGAATATGGGGGGAAAAAAGGTCACATGGCTCTATTGCAGACCTGATCTACATGTGCAATAAGATGGAGAACACCATACACAACCAGACATAAGCCGCAACCACTTGTCGCGGTGCCTATCAAAATTGAAAGCTGCTGATGACTTAAGACCCTCTCTTATATTACTGTTGGTCACGATGCCCCTATACTTGCTACAGCCTCTCTTCATAAATTGTGTTCTCCAACATTCTACTACACCGAAAGCATGTTCACACTTTACCACTGAGCTCACTACATAATAATTTCAGACACATGGATGCATTAAGTTTTTTTTTTTTAGCCATTAAATGTTACATTAAAGGTGCCCATTCAATAGTGAATAGCCTTTGCGTTTAACCTTCCATTATGAGGTCATTTTGGCTGAATGCAAAGGTTTTCTGGTGCTCATGGGCTCAGTAGCTTTTTCTCCTGCTTTACATCTTGTTTCTGTTCTGTGTCAGTTTACAGTAGCAATAACAAGACTAGGTGGCCTGAGGAATGATGTTGTTCATTCACAGAAACTTGGTAGTGCAACACTGATTCATAGAAAGTGGAAAAATAAGACATAAAGTGTTAAAAAACAGGAAGTTACATAGTATTTTTTAAAAAAAAAGAAAAAAAGATGCCAATGTTTACTAATACCACTGCACCCATTGCAGAGGTCACTGACACTCAGATACAGAAGGATGAAAATATCTTCAGAAAAACATGGCTGCCGTTTCCATTTAAATTTGATGAAAGTGTATTTCACTCTAATCGCACTTACTCGTTTGCCAAAACGCTTAATCCGACTAAGGCCGCATGCTGACAGTGCTGAACGAAGTGGGAGTACATCCTGAACATACTGCCAGACCATCACAGGGCAACACACACAAACACTTACAACAAGGGGCAGTTAGGAGAAGCCAATTAGCCTAATATGCATGTCTTTAAACTGTGGGAGGAAACCGAGTACCTGGAGGAATCCCATGCAAGCAAAAGCAGAACATCCAAACTCCACACAGTAACAACCAAGTCCGGGAATTGAACCCAGGACCTTCATGCAGTGAGGTGGATGTGTTAACCACTACTCCACTATATACTACCCCTACTATGCCTGGTTAGTGAATGGGCCTCTTTAAAGGTGAAAAAAAATTCTGAAATCTTGGTCTCATTTATACATCACAAAAACCCAGCATTATAACATTGGCGTGTGGACACTGTAGTTTATAAAAATCCTCTGAGGTCAATTTACAGATTTTATAATATGTCAACTTTTTATTACTACTACACAATCTAATGACTAACCTTTTGTGGCAGATGGCAATGATTCCAAGGAAGATAAATCCCCTCTGTATTTATTATTTGAGTCAAAACTACAGACTGGTGTGTGCTGTGGCGGGTTGGGCAGTGGGCCTCCATTCAAAACTTCCCCAATCAGCACCATCTTCTTCTTCTCAACAGCAATGGACTTCTTCGGTGGAATGGGTGGATCTGGTTCCTGATAGGCAGTACGGCTCAGCTCAACCATGCTACAGAAATCCCACGAAGAAAAGCCATATGTCTAACATTATAATATTTTCAGCACTGCAGATTTAGTGAAATTCATATTAAACTCCTTAAATGTTAAACAGATGGTACACGCTAAACAGTTTGTTAAACATTTCCTGGCAAAAAAGGAAACGTTGAGAACCTTACCCATCCGAAACGTTAAGCCCATAAAGCTGAATAAAGTCAGTTGCTTCCAAAGCATTGCGAAACATAAGCATTCGGACCAAGTCCTCTACAGGGAAAGTGGTGGACCTCTGAGAACCTACAGTGTAGGCTATATTCAAGGCTTTCAGTGCAGCACCCCTTACCTAAAATAATAATAATAAAAAAATAATAAATGAAACATTGCTGAATCCAAAATTCAATCAAACACGACTTGCTCTTTTAAAGATAGTGATTTCGTGCACTATTCGAGTTGCATGCTCTGTAGCAGGTGTGTCCAAATGTACCTTAGAAGGGGTAAGACTGCAGGTTTTCACCCAACCTATCAGTGGTCACAATGTCCGAGATCTTCCTGACTGAAAAAAGCGTGGAGCCCCATGATATACGAGCACGCTCGGAACACGGTTGGGGTATAAAAAGGAGGCGGGGCACACTCAAGAAATAAAACTTGAAGGAATGAGGTTTCCAAGTTATCTAAGATCCCCATGATGGCACATCAAGGTCTGTTACACTGTGCTAAGGTCTGTTAAGCTCAAGTGCACTCTACTATGATTCACACATTCTTTCACTATTGGCCTCAAATTATAAAAATCGCTGCAAGATTTTGGACAGTTAAAGAATTCGTCCTGATCAGCAACTGAATGATCATCATGAATCCACCAAGGTCCATCAAGATCATTATGATTCAATCCCATGACCCCCTATATGCTTATCACAATTCTTACAAATTGCAGAGATCGTGTCTTAGTGTATACCCAGGGTTACTCAGTTCATCTTACTCTTTACTAAGCAGCAAGGTGAACCTCTTGTTTGGTTGGGGGGTAACTTTTTTTTTTTTTTACTTATTTGTTTTGAAGTTAATTAGTACCCTAAATTCTCATAATGTATAATGCTAAGATCAATCAAGACATTCACCTCTATCCAATACATTTGGGTTTTTTTTTCAAGTATCACCCATAACACTCAAGGTAGTCTGAGTATTTCTGGGATTCTACAAAAGCTGCAATCAATATTTAATGAGCTTGAAAAAACTTTGTCATGTGGATGTCCTTTTATTTTTTTTAATTGAGCTTTTTAACCATGGTATTCAACAAAATTGTCCAAGAAATTTGTTTCAGCTTTAAAATAGACACTTATTTGCACAAACAGCACTCACTTGGTTAAAATATCTGTGAAGAATACAGCCGGAAAGATAACATGCTGATTTCACCAGCTTGAAGAATCTAACAAAGTTGTTGCTGTTTAAGGCTGCAAAAGCCTGGACCGCAAACTTCACCTCCACAGAATCCCGGACTTCTTTGCGAAATTGCTGAACCTCACTTTAAGAAAAGAAAAAGACAAACAGAAGGTTAAGGCAAACCTCATCACATCACTAGGAACATACATGGGATATATGGTGGGGTAATCTTGAAGCATACCGAAGAATATCACCATCATTGAGTTTGAGAAGAACACTGTACTGGCGGAACTCTGCCTCCTTGGCACAGTACACATCCTTGGTGGCCAGGTCCTGATACATCTCTTTAAGACTCTGGAGGCACTTGGTCATGTTCTCATTATTAATTTTGGCATCAAAAGAAGACATGGGCTCTTGGCACAGATGGTGTGCGCAGTGGATGTGGAAGCGAGTGCATTTCTCTATTAGAGACACCGTCACCGGGTCACAGAGATGCTGCTGCGTAATATCCTGCGGACACACGACATGGACATGTCTACAGTCTATAATGACACAAAGCACCAGATCTTTCACCACCAGCGCAAAGAGTATGTGTATATATAGGAATGACGATGCACACCTTCCGAATCCCTCTGGTTCTGTTCCAAACAAAGTCGTACCAGTCTCGGTAGTTCCCCTCACCCTGGTCCATTATCTGAGTGACCAAGTAGTCCATCGTCATGCTCAGCACTGGCAGAGGGCGCAGCTCATGAGGGAGAGGCTCTTCCTGGTCAGCCGAGGACCTGCTGTATTCTTTAATGGCAGCATAGTGGTCCACCTGTACAACAGAACAGGTTCAACTCAATTAATCTGAGTTAAAAAGTGTCCATATGTTCTCTGTAAAGGCAGGATGATGTCTCTCTGGTTTCCAGACAGCCATGATTTGGAAGGATTTTAAGTTAGTTATAAGTAATACGAGTTAAGGATTTTACTTTACTACTGGGAAAGATATTTGAGCAGAAACCTTTTCTGTGTCTGGAACAAGCTCAAAAACGCTTAGCTGATTGCGAGTTTCTCTCATGTAGCGCTCTTTTTCCGGACACATATCTGGACATGTCCCCACAAACACTTTGGACAAGTCCAACTCAGTTTTCTTTGGTCTCACTGCAAAGAAAAATAAATTATTGCATGTTCATATGTAAATCAAAACTAGGTGAGATGACATACAGGTAAATAACAATAGATATTTACACTGGCGCAGAATCTTGTCTCTCTGTTCAAGAAGGCGGAATTTTTCCTCTGCACTTTCCGCTATTTGACCAATTAGAGCTTGAAGGGGTGACGGCATGATTGCTTGGAAATCTCCACTCAGACCCTCTGAGCTCACATTCTGCAGGGTGTCACTATCAAACTGGAGGATTTTGGCAACAGACGACTTCTTAGAAGGGGATCTGAAAGAAAAAAAAACATGTACTTATTATGACCCCTGTGCAATGTGCATTTCATCAGATGTGAAAAGTAAAACTCGTACTAAAAGTAGTAATAGTAATACATAAATTTTTATTATTAGGTTGTCTGTCTATTACTATTATTAGAGAATATCAGAAAGCAAGAGTGAAGGCTCGTTCAAATGGGAAACAATTCCCAATCATCGTCTCCCACCCGGAATTTCATCTGAAATATAAATAAACTGCCAAGAATTACGGAAGCACCAGCAAGTGTTTGACTTAATGCCACACTAAGACAAGCTGTAAAATTAAACACACACACACAAACTAAAAAAGCCAGTTCTAAGTTAGGTATAGAATATAGCTTGGCAATAAATTGATTAATTCTAATGTGTTGTTTAGGACAATGTGTAACATGAAAATCACAATTTAAAATATTTTTAATATATCAATATTAAACCACTGTGCACTGTAATGCTTGTCTAAAATATAACGTAACTAAAGGCAAGTAACACAACAAACTTATTTCAGTATCTCAGACAAAAGCGCTCAGCCAAGTAACAGGAAACACTCTGAAGCTAAAAAAAGGTCATATATATTTGTTTTAAATCCCAAAAAATATCAGTGGCCTTTTCACACGGCACTCCACATAAGGTTCTCAAAGAAGGGAACCCGGTGGAAAGAAACTACAGATGCGCTGGTGTTTTACATCACTAAAGATTTGGTGCCAGCATAAGCATTGCAGAAATAATTTGTTCATTCATATACTAAATAAAATCAGCTTCAGATTTGAGCTTTCAATGTAAAAGTATTTTACTTGCGTATAATCCTGCCCATCTATACAACATTGCACATGAAACATACCACACCTTAAGCTTTTACTTGATCGCTAAACAATCAAACAAAAGAGTAAATAAAAAAACTTATACAAAAAATACAAAAGGCATCCCCTCTTGCTATTCTTCTACATACTATCAATTTATTTTTTAAGAAAACTTTTTACTGAGGTATTCTAGAACTTTCCCCAAAATGTATTTATTCACTTATTTGTTTGTTGTTTATTTAAAACTAGTTTTCTTGGGTTTACATTTCATTGATCCAGAAGGAGAAAGTGCAGTGAGCTGCTTCTTTTCTGTGTTGATAATGTTAAAATAAAATTAACTTGAACGATGAACCTGCTCAAAAAATTTTAATTGAAATCAGATTTGCAAAAATAATGTTAGTTGTAACCTGGGTTGTACAGCTTTGCAAGGGCTTTAAAACATATTCCAACTTAGTCCACTACATTGTCAGTTACTGTATACATTAACAAAAAGGTCATAGTCATATTTACCCTTTTACAAGTGAGCTGCTGACAGTGGATCTGGGGAGTGGTTTTCGTAGTGGTGTGAGCTGAGATCCCTCGGGCCTTGACTCTTCTTCTGCACTCACTACATCCTTGACTTCTGAAGGTTTCTCTCTTTTTGTGCCTGGACCTAAAAATGTAAACAGTTCTATTACTTTAAAAAAAAATTTTTTTTTAAACAAAATCTTACAGAATTATTAATGGAGGGTTGGGTTGGAGATGTAGTGCTTTTGCATCCGCCTAACAGCCAGAAGGTCCTGGGCTCAGAGAGATCAATGAACAGCTTGTGCTACCACACAGTTAATGCACTCACTTTGTTTCTTTCGTTGCAAAAATATTTGGAGTTCTGTTCCATGGAATTGTTTTCCCCTCTTTTTTGCCCTTAATGCAGATGCCTGAAAGAGAGGTGATTACTAGCATTAGGAACTGGTAATCCAATGAAGCTGTATACATTAAAATCTTACATCTTGCAAATACATAAAAAAGAAAACTTACACTATCATAAAAATGGACTATAGCAAGATTCTTATCAGGTCTGCAGTACACTCTGTGCACTTTTCCAAAGCGACTAAAGTGATTTTTGACTTGATCCTTCTGGTTGAGGTTGCGTGGGATTCCCTTGCAATTCATGACTGTGAGTTCAGAGACAGAAATACTTGATAGACTATCGGTGCTCTCCCTACGTCCAGCTCTTCTAGGGGAGATACTGGTCGTTACATCAGCCTCGATAGCTTCAAGTGAAAAAAAAAAGAAAGAAAGAAAGAAAAATGCATTTTAAAGACACTAACATGGTATTACTTGGGTTCAATTTACATCTCAACTGAAAATAATAAAATTACATTGGAAATCTGACTTAAAGTCAACACCCGCAAATACAAAACAGACTAATAAACTCACTTGGCTTCTCTTCTCTTTTTTCCAGGACATGTCTTATAGGAGCCTGAGGTCTAGGTGGGGTAACTGGAGTATCCACATCTGAAACTGGGGGGACTGGTCGATCCCCAGACGTCCTGTCAATCAACTGATCTTCTTTCTTAGTGGTGTTGACTGATGCCCTCATTAAATCACTCAGTGCATTCATAAACAGCCCAGTTGTAGCTCCACGACTCCTAATGAGGGGCCGCTTGGATGGATGTCTAGTGCCTCCAGATTCACCTTGTGTTTCTTCAAGTTTGGTACTTTTTCCGTGAATAGCATTTGGATCACTGGGCTCTTCTTTCCGTTTCATGCCCTTCCCAAGACTTCCAAACGTTGACTCTCCTGTGCTCTCCTCATTTCTCACTTCTGGGCTCTCCTCAGGTTTGGAACCACTAAATGTAAATGATGGTTGTCTAAAGGTAGTCTGGGGCTGAATAACCTTTGGAGTGAAGCTAAATGCGGAAGGATTGCTGGAAATGCTGGTGGACTGAGGAGCAGCGGCAGTGCTGCCACCGCTGCTGCTGCTGTTGCTGGAGGGATTGGCAGGTTGAGAGAAAGTGAACTGGATCATTCCACCTGCAGGCTGAGACACATTTGCACTTGTGACCAATGCTGAAGCGACTGCTGCAGGCTGAGAGAAACTGAACCCTAGGGTACTTGGTTTAACACTTGTGAAAAGTGAGCCACCAGAGGTAACAGGCCCACTGCTAACGGAACCAGCTGTAACTGGCTTAGGTAACCCAAAGGTCTCAGGAGCCGAGGGAGGTTGAGCAGAGGGAGGTACTGGACTCACACTGAAAATAGGCTTGAAGACAGTGTCATTTGGAGGCTTAAAGCCAAATTTTGGCACAAAGCTACTAGTCTGTGTAATGCTCTGGCCACTGACAGCAGAACTTGTGCTAGAAAAAGATGATGGCTGACCAAATGATGGCTGAGATCCTCCAGTGCTGATGGAATTATTAGGCAGTTGCAAGTTATTAGAGGAAAATCCACCGGTAGTTGATCCAAATCCTGAAGTCGGACCAAATGCTTGCACCGGACCAAATGCTGGAGTCTGAATCTGTCCTGCAGATGGTGGAGGTGCTCCAAATCCCAGTGTTGTTTGACCCATAGTTTGCTGTCCAAAAGCCGGTGCCAAAGACGGTGATTGACCAAATGATGGTGCTTGTCCAAAAACCGATGCTTGTGAGGACCCCTGAACAAAAACTGAAGGTTGGCTGAAAGCTGAAGACTGGCCAAAGGGTGACTTCTGCCCAAAGCCAATGTTAGGTGCTGGGCCGCTTGTACCCTGCTGACAAAGTGGCTGAAACAGACCACTACTCTGACTAACATTACTAGGTGTTTGGAAAGCACCCTGCTGGCTACCAAAGGCATTATTTGGATTCATAATGGATAAACGTAAACAGGTATCAGGACTGTACACTAAAGTAGGCTAGAAGAAACAGGCTCAGCATTAGATTAGGCTCACGGTGTGACTCATGACCTGTTCATTAACACAGATATGACTTGTTAACAGACAACTCAAGATGAACCATGGAAGAGAACCTTATAAAAACTTTCCTTCGGTGAGTGTATGAAAACATCCGGGATGTGATAAATCTGAATAGAAGCAGCCGGACTTACTTCAACACCGTAACCAGAGTAAGAACACAAAGCAGAACTACCGCTAGTTAGCTAACCTTACAGGTTAATAATGAACAATCCTCTAGATATTAAACCCTGGTAGCTAACTAGCTATCTAACTGGTACTTGGTACTGGTGCCTGGTAGCTAACTAGCTAGCTTAAACCTCGCAAGGAAAGTTACCCGGTTTGCACACTGCACAACACAAAGGTCTAGTTACTTCGTTGGTCAAATCCCATCCACTCAAGCTGACTACATCCAAAACTGCCTTTTATTTATATTAATAGCGTCACATTTTCTTCAAGAAACAAGCGAGCAGCACGGCAATATTTACTACTTCTTCGTTGTAATGGCGCTCCCGAGTGACCCAATAACAATACTGCCCCCAGGGGGAGGAAAGAGGAAAAGCACCAGCTTCCTCTTCTTATTGTTGTTGTTTTATGGCGATTGTCGTCCAGCTTGTTTTCGTTCTTTACTGCCCCCTACTGCTCTGGAATGTGGATCAGACAGCTGCTCACACTAAAAAATATTTTAAAAATCTTTTAAAAGTGATCTCTTACACAACTCATGAATGTAAATTTAACAAGTTCTCTTTTTGGTGCACGATAGTTCACACCTCACAAGTGAGTGCTCATCAGAGCTCTGTTTCTTACATACCTCACACTGTCCTGGCTGGTGCTCCCATTATTATCAGTGTCTACTGAGTGCACCAAAATTCTCCCCTGTGAACACTTTCTGTGTGTCTTCCCCTCCAGATTATAATTTTGAACTCTGTTTTATTCATACTAACCACCATACATTGTATCCTCTGGAATGGACATGGCATATTTTTTATTCTAAACAAATAAAGGTCTGTAATCTTTTATATAACTAATGCTTTGTTACTGGTTACATTTATGGCATATGGCAAACGCTCTTAACCAGAACTAAATGTTTTGTCTATGTGAGAAAACATTTTGAATTTGAAAAAAAAAATTAATTTGATTTAAAAAAAGAGTCCATCCCAAAGAACATCAGGAATCAAATATCTGTGAAATAAACTATGATTTTACAATTATTTATTTAGTTATTGTTTTTTTTTTTGTAGTTGTTGTTGATTGGTGGATTAAGTGATATAGATTGATTGTGGCTTCATGTGGGTGCAGCCGTAGCCTAACAGTTAGAGAAGTGGCTTTGGGACCAAGATTCCCAAACCAGCAGGAAAAATGTGTGTTGGTGGCTGAGGTGGTCTTGAGTAAAGCACCTAACCCCCAACTGCTCTCCGGTGCCCCAATGTGTGTGTAGCAGCCCACTGCGCTGATTGTGTGTGCTCACTGTTTGCATGTGTGTGCTCACTTTGGATGGGTTAAATGCAGAGGCAATAATTTCCATTGTGGGATAAATGCAGTATAGCAAACAAGCAAAAATCAAATAAAATGCCACTGTGATCTCATAGAGTTCAGATGAGCAGTGGCATCTTTGCTTATTGCATCATAAGCACTGAACTGTGAAAATATGTTTGGCTGACTGTTCTTGACCCTATATTACATCAAAGCTTGGTGGTTCTCCCAGAGTTCTAAATAGACTCCCCACCCTGATTTCACCTCTGCAGTCAGTGTGTAGTTTACTATTTTCACTGGTTCTGGTAACTACTATGAAATCTCAATGATATAAACTCACAGCAAACACTTTATCTCTCTGTCACAATGTCCTGTCAGTATGTCACATGACCAGGTGTCAATTTGATGGCATGCTGCTGCACACTGTCCTGTTATCTACAAAGCGTACTTGAAAAGCTAACAGGGTAAAAGGGAATCAAATCTCTTTCAGTGAAACAGACGTAATTTTGTTCTGACCATTGATTACTCTAAGCATATTAACACCTTGTTCAGCCCTTGTCATTTAGAGAGACATGACAAGTATCGGAAGGGTGCACCTTTTAAAGTGCCAGCACGCTGTGTGTGTGTATGTATGTGAATGTGTGTGTGTAGGTGTGTGTGTGTGTGTGTGTGTTCGTGTGACCTGCACGTGCACAAAGATTAATCTGGCAGTTACTGACAGTTTTAAACTGCCTTTGAACTGAAGTGATGTCTTAGACACACGTCTTGCTTTTGGTCTTCCAATCTGAATACCGTATTTCTCATTTCAGTGAGGTTGAGAGCGTTTGAGAGGAAAGAATTTGGTGAACAGAAATAAACAAAAATTAAAGAGGACAAATAGCATGTGTCCAATTTTACACAACACGCCCATACCTGGTTCTCCACAAAGAGCCTTTATTCTGTATAAAAATTCACCAGTAATCTCCTGCAAGGCTAATTGGCAGATCCTATCAAGGCCAGTTTATGTTAAAAGATAGTTGTATAAATAGGTGAGTAATGGTGAACTATTTTGTTGTATATATGTTTCATACTACATTATAAATCAGACATCGCATAAACTTTGACATTCTTGGGCGGTACGTGTGGTTTGGTTTAAAAATAGGACTTGGACTGTTCACTTCAATATAATAACATGCCCCCAGACCCCACTACTGGACCAGTGTTAACAATTCCAAGAATACAAGAAATTCCAAATACAAGAAAGGAATATAGTCCCTAATCAGTACACCAGAGGTGACAGTGACTGTAAGCAACCCCCTGAAATGGGATAAGAAAGAAACCTGTAATGGAACAGGAATCAAAAGGCAGCGTGTCATCATCATTTCCTTGTTTTCATTCACAAGTCCTTCATCTTAATAAGAGTTGCTTTATGCATCCTTCCGCTCCAGAAAATGAAAATTGACTGGTCTGTCCGGCACAAGCAGAGTGCGATTAATTACTTTGACCTCTCCCACGCTGTCATCCAGCTTCACTTTAAACAACTTGATTATCTAATTAATAAAAACAAACACTGTCAATTTCTAAACAGATTGGACAACATATTCATACACTATTGTTAACAAAACATGTCTTGCAAATGCACCTATATATTTTAATGAGAAAACTGTCAAATAAATTAAAAATAGTTGTCTTAATTGTATTTGGATTGTGTAATCCAAATTTCTCAAAACCTTAATAATAACACAGAGAGAAAACTTGGTGGGTTCAAGCAGCAGAACAGAAAGAGTATTACTTTGCAAAAAGAGTATTTTTTGTAGTAATGGTTGCTCACAGAGAGACCGGTCTGCCTTTTACTTTAAGGAAAACATGCAAAGCCACAATGCCACCCTTGTTTATGCTATTTTGAGTTGAATTAATGATACCAATTAATAATATTATAAATATGAATTTAACACTGTATTAACATTCTGCTGTTTCATTCATTCATTCATTTTCCCGACCGCTTAATCCTAATTAGGGTCACAGGTAGGCTGGCGCCCATCTCAGCCGACTCTGGGCGAGGGCAGAGTACACCCTGGACAGCTTGCCAGACCATCACAGGGCAGAAACACTGCTGATGCCAACCAAAAGGCCTACTCGTTACAAACAACAGCAATGGTTCTTTTATATGAGTCTCACCACAGACAGTGAGAGAAATGGCTGGCCTTTAATAACCACGTTAGCTGTACTGGGGAGACAGCAGGGACAACTCAGTGATAGTGGGGTTTGAACCCCCGACCTTCAGATCATAAAGCCAGCACCTCAACCACCAAGCCAACACTGCCCCCATTGTGCTACTGTAAAAGAAAAAATGGGTTAAGGTCAGGATTACAAAGCTGTTATATGTGACCCATCACAGCATAGTAGGTATCAAGTCGAAAATGAATTAAATAGAAGTTGCATGCCTAAAAGGTAAAAAATTCCTAATCAAACTAGACCATTATATTAGAAAATTTGGTGTGATTATAAAGCTTAGGATAAAAGCTATAAAATAGTACCGATAACTCAAAATTAATAATTTCTAACTTAATACCCACTGTGCTGTGATGGGTCACATTTTACGCTCTTTTCAGCACACTCGTGCATTTCATACATATTTCACTAAATAGTGCTTACACCCATAGTTACTGGGTCTAAGCCCCAGTAAGTATTATTCTAGCATAAAGACCGCACTGCACACTTTTAACTCTGAGTACACCCTATGCTGAATACCTTGACATATTCCATAAACATATTCATTTTTTATGTGATCCAGCAAAGCCCTTTTGCTTCTTACCCTTGCCAAGGCCATGTGCATCTCCATTTCAGCAATGCGTCGCCCAACACACCCTCTCACACCAAACCCAAATGGGATGGAGCCGAATGGATTAGGTCTCTTACACACATCCCGTAACCAGCGTTCAGGCTTGAAGAGCTTTGGTTCAGGAAAGAGGGTCTCATCATAACTGATCGCATAATGGTAAACTAAAAATTTGGTCTGTGTAAAATAGGAGCTGATTAGTTCAGTGGTGTATCATGGAGGGTATATATAACATATTTATATAAAGGAAAATTTTAAAAAGTTCACCTCTTTAGGAAACAAATGTCCTCCGATGATGACATCACTTCCTGACAAAAGGCGTGTATTTAGAGTAGTAACTGGGTACATTCTAAAGAGGATAATAAGCATTATACAATTTATTAAATAGTATTAATAAGAAGTATTAATAAATAGCTAAAATAATGAAGTCCTATATAAAAAATTTGGGGGAGATTTACACTGATGGAGAATTTAGAAGTTGAATTTAGAAGTTTTTTTTAGAAGTTGTCAGACAGTTTTTTTTATTGTAAGCTGTAAGGTTCATGCTGACTTATTCACTTACTTAGGTTAATATAAATATGCTTGTTTATACACTGGAATGTGAATAGTGGATACTCAACCTAAATGATCTTCAAAACGTAATTATTTGAGAAGACACTTATTTAGCATTTTTTAATAAAAGTCCCCAGCTTCTAAAATATGTAACTTTCAGAGATCATTTAACAGAAATTTGATCGATTATTTATCAGATTTTTTCCTCTGGAACCTTAGAGTCTCCTTGATGACAGCCTTGAGGTATGGCATGCTGTTTGTGTCCTCAACTGTTGGAATTTTGTCCCCCTTGATGATGCTGATCACTTCCTGATACAGCGTGTCCTGAGCCTTTGGATTTTTTGACAGCAGGTACAAGGCCCACAACATAGTGGTAGATGTCTTAAGACACAAAACAATTAATTGTATTTTATTCAAAATACAGTTTGTATTAATTGGCAAAGATGATATTGTTATCCTTACTGTATCCACCCCTCCCAGGAGCAGCTCGGTAACGCTCCCATACACATCCTTCTTGCTCATGTTGGTGTTGGAAAGCAAATAGCTCAGATACTCTCCTTCAACTTCCTGACCTGCATCCAGGCGCTTCTGAATAACCTCCATCTTCTGGTCAATTAGCTTGAAGGCTTTTGAAAGCCATGCAGATATTTTTCACAATTGAAATGAAATAACAACAGAAGTAATAAAGTACTGCTAGATTTTTAAAAAATGTTCTAGAGAAAATAAACAGGAAAAAAAAATTGGAAAATTCTTGTCTTCACCATCACCTCACCAAATCTGAAGATTCCGTCCCAACCACTTATGTAACGTCGCCAGAATGGCAAATAATTTCGAGTCCACTTGGGTAACAGAGACACAACCATGGTATAGGTCAACATCTGGGCAATGGAGTCGATAAAATTTTGGGTCTCTGCTGGAATCTCATTCTCGAGACAGCCAATACGAGTCTCAAACAGAATGCGGGAAATTCCTGAATAAGAAGGCATTTGTCTTATTGTCTTAGCTTACATTTATATATAAGCACTGCCCAGGCATAAAAGGTGCACACTAATATTTTCTGCATTTAGTCTTGACATCAGGATGTAATACCGATGGCATTGTTGTTCCAGTTGTTCAGGTTAAGGCTCAGCAACATTAATATCGCAACAGAATGAAGTTATCTTATGACCGGAATGTGTGGAATGAACAGGTTATCACATCGATGGACCCCGTTTTATATCCTTCCCTGATGGCACTGTTTCAAATAATGAAACAGTGGTTCATGGAGCATGAGGAATCATTTTCACATACGTTCAGCATCAATGAAAACTTTGATTTGAGTTCAGTATTTGTATTTTATACTCATACCCAAGTAGAATTGAGAAAAACAAGAGAAATATGGGTAGTTGTTTTGCCATTGACCTACTGTCACAGCTGACTGCACTTGAAATGCAATTTGAGCAGTGTTGTTGTACTCGTTCTGTTTGCTGCCAATCCTGTGAGTTTTTAAGATTGCTTTTGTTCTCCATATAAAGACAGGCTGGGAAAATGTTTTTTGATTGTCCTGGACACCATTATGCCTCGGTTATCAGAGAACGACGGACATTGAGCAACTGGGTCTGTTGGAGGGTAGAATGTCGATTCGACAGGTGGCCTGTAAAATAGGCAGTTCTCCGCCCACAATAATGAACTTAAGATGCCAGTTCATCGAAACCTAGTCTGTGAGGAATAGAGCACATCCTATCCCTATACGGTCAATGCATAGATACTGTATGGCTTGCACTGATGCTAATGGCGGTAACACTAGATATTGAATGCCAGGAATTTGAAAATTGGATATGCCATTGCTAAATGTCACTAAAATTATGACTTTTACTTTTCTGTGTAATTTTGGCAAAACTCATCAGAGAAATATCCATAATAACCAAATCTTAAAAAAAGTTCAAGTACCTCCTTAAAAAACATCCTGCCACAAAGAAAGAATTACCACTGTAAAGTATTCATTGACGCTGAGAGTATTTATTGGCATCCCAGAGTAACCTTATCCCTATACAAAGTTTTTGGGATGTGCTGGAGAAGACTTTATAGAGTGGTTAAATTTTTCCCTCATAAGTTCAAGACCTCGGTGAAATATTAACCCAACACTGGATGGAATTAAATGTTATGTTGCTCAAATTTGTTGAAACAATCTCATGACGATTACATGCTGTAAGCAAAGCTAAAGGCGGAACAACAATATATTTGTGCGTGTGACTTTTTTTGCCCAGGCAGTGTATGTATGTATATATA
>JBCNYG010000012.1:24209086-24220657 GCA_039654305.1 Porochilus rendahli | reverse complement strand
TGGAGCATTTTTCCCTACCTTTCTCTGTATACCCAGACTGGCTGTTATGGGTCTAAGGAGCACAGGAATAGCGGTTTCAATCCTGCACAGGGCTAGATGTCGTGCCATGAAGTTAAATGCTGAATAAAAAGCTAAAAATCTGTTTAAAAGCTCCTGTTTCTGCAAAAACAAGGAAGGACAACAGTGGGATGTTAACCCTTTTTACACAGGCTGTTACATAACACTGTGGTTTATACGTGGCGCACTTGAACTTTGCTATACTGGTTTCTTTTTATTGGTTTAACATTAACTTGCTGGGATTAAAGTAATGCTGTGAGTAAACAAGCAGATAAATACTAATAAATCGCTCCATATTTTTATTTTTAGCTTTCTATAGACAGGATATCCGCATCATTTTTACATTTTAAGAAAACATTTTTCCATTTTAATAAAAAAATTTACATTTTAAGAAAACAAATATACAACACGCAAAACACTTACAAGTCCAAATTTACAAACGACTGCGTTCTAACGGAAAGGGAACGTACCAAATGCCGGAAGTGACGACATGACGAGTGACTCAGTTTGTTCTGGTGGGAAGACGGCGTTTCAGCAAGTTTGGAAAAAGGGAATTTTAAACAGATGTTGTTTATCAGTGGAAGGATGTATTTTTTTTTTATTTCTTAATAATTACAAAAAGCACAGCGGGATTCGAACCAAACGTGAGCACTGAAGTATCAGCAACGTGTTTATCCACGGTATCCATGTTATCTGCTGACACTCGCCAAAACTATTTGAAATTAAAGTCTATTTTGTCCTCTTTATCAAGGCTTCCTGTCTGTCCAGTTTATTTAATATTGTGATGGATTTTTTGCAGGTGCATTTATTATGGTAGCCTTTGATTGCAGCAGTAAACCAACGTCAAGGCGATATCTGTTTGTACTGATCACACACGCTGATATTAAATGTTTGGGTTGGAGGCTGTGGATCTTCAACGAGGATGAATGTTTTTCCTTGTAGGCTGCATTATTTCATGTGAAATGTTGTCAGTTGAGAAAAAAAATATAACTAGATTTGTGCTTAAATACACAGCACATTCCAGTTTGGTTGATTCACACTTTGTAATTTTGTGTTGCACTTCTGCATGTCTGACACCTGTCCCCCACTGAAAGGGCTTACAGTCTGCATGTGAACATCAGATCTGGCCCAATTCAAAAAGGTAGACTGTTTTATTTGTTTGTTTGTTTTACCTCAAGTGGGGCATGCATGTTGCTTATTTAGGAAAGCGATGGGACGAGGATTTATTATGGGAAGAGGAAGGCAACAGTGTAATGCTTTTGGTTACACAGGGTACACAATATTATGCTGGTACTTTTAATGTTATGGCTGTGCAGTGTGTAAATTCACTATCAGACAAAAATTAATATTTTACAAGAACAATTTTTAAGTATATATCTTGGCGGCATTGTGGCGTAATGGTCATGACTTCCGCCTCACAGCAAGAAGGTCCTGGGTTTGAGCCCCATGCCTGGCGAGGGTATTTTTGCATGGGGTTTGCATATATTCCCTGTGCTTGGAAAGGAGGGCTTCCTTTACGTGCTCCAGTTTCTTCCCACAGTCCAAACATGCCCATTAGGTTAACTGGCTTATTAAATTGCCCCTAGGTGTGAGTGTAAATAGATTGTGCCATTTGTTAACCCCTGTGCCAAATATTTTTAGACCTGTAGGAGGCATCAAATTTGAAATGAGCTCATTTTGTGCATATAATTCTAAAGTTTTTCAGATGAAACGTTACTTGTGTTCTGTTGTGAATTAAATATTGGTTCACATGATATGAAAGTCTTTTATTTTTCATTTTATACAAATTTAAAGAATGTCCTGAACCTTTCTGGAATTCGGGTTGTATATTTTAATTTAATAATTTAAATTTAAATTTAATTTAAAATCTGATTTAAACTCAAACCTCAGGTTCACTCAACTTAAAGTTTATTTGGGAACTCAGGAGTATTCATACAGAGAAATTTATGCTTTTAGGCAGAAAAGCACATCTAATGTGGTCAATTACAAACAGAGATCGAAAGGAATGACAAAAACAAAACAGTTTATCGTATTCAGGACAAAATAAAACCAGACAGGCTTAAATCTATAAAACAGAGGCCAAAATAAAAAGAATAAAATATTTGTAAATTTTATTGGATATAATTTCACAATTTAAGAGTCACAGTGCCATCTATTTTTTTAAAAACTAATAGAAATAATCTGTTTTTTATATAATCACTGAAAATGTGTAAAAAGCTACAGTAATTAACATATTTATAAAATATCCATTAAACTCTATTTATCCTATTTGAAATCCATAAAATGTGTGCTCTGTGATTTTTTAATGAAATCAGCACACACACACACTCACACTATTTGGTGAAAATTTCAGAGTGTACTTACAGAAACATTTGTAGAATAACTAGGATCAAATATATTAAATTACAAGTCCAGTTCAGTTCAGGTGCCTTCTTCTTATTTATTTTAGAAAGGGGCTGTAGAATAAGTTTTTATGGAGGGTAGATGAATTAAGATTTACTCAACTAAATTAATTTTGTGGACGTGAGGCTTAGCAGCTTCAAATGGCTGCTTGTTTCCGTTCCAGAAAATGAAAATTGACTTCTCTGTCTGCCACAAGCACAGCACGACTGAGGGCTTTGACCTCTCGCACACTGGGATCCAGCTTAACTTCAAACAGATTAATTATCTAGAAAATGAAACATTTAAATTGTTACGATTTTGGATAAAATATCAAAAGAAAAAAATATACAGACAATCCCTATGAAAAGAAGACACTTCACTTTAATACTTGTTAAAAAAATTATAACTTAAAAATATATAAACCATATAAAACTTTAGGAAAAACAAAAAGCAACTCTTTTTACTTTTGTGTCCACTCCCCTTCTACTTGGAATTCAGTACTCTGCTATCAAATTGAAAGGCGATAAGGTGCACGCCCTCTTTAAATGGGCCCATTCACTTTTCGGAGATATTAGATTAACATGAAATGCAGTATCTCTTGAAAATAAAATGGAATTAACCACAATGTTTATTTGTAGTTGACAAATCGTTGTTTTACTGCCAAGCTATGTACGCACAATCACTTTCCATCAGCCCTGGGGTCTTCTTATTGTAATTGTAAACAGACACAGAAACAAAACGATGTGAATAAAAAGATACTAAGCCTTTAGCTTGGGTGCTTTCACCAGAAAACTTTTGCATTCAGCCAAAAAGAAACAAATAATAAAAGGTAAAATACATAGACTATTCATTAGTGAATGTGCACTTTTAAGTAATTCTACAAACCTTTGAAGGTTTTGTGCCAAAATAAATGATTTATATTTTATATTCATGATTCCCTCTGTGCATAGGGATCATCTTTCGTATGGTTGTATAGACTTCTTAAGACATTGCTACTGCTAAATAACTTCTAATAAATAAACAGACAAGCTGCTACTGACAGTACTGCAGTTCCTTACCCTTGCCAGAGCCATGTGCATCTCCAGTTCAGCAATACGTTTACCAACACACCCTCTCACTCCAAATCCAAATGGAATGGATCCGAACGGGCTAGGTCGTTCCCTTCCATCGCGTAACCAGCGCTCAGGCTTGAAAACCTTTGGTTCTGGGAATACTGTCTCATCATGGGCAATTGCATAATGATGCATTGTGAATGCGGTCTGTTCATAAAAATAGTTTATTAGTTAAACAGTGATTTATGGAGGATGACACATTATAGAATAAAATGGGGGAGGGGGGTGTGGAGGTACCTTCTTAGGGAAGAAGTATCCTCCAATCGTCACATCATTTTCTGATAGAAGGCGTGCATTCATTGGAACAACTGGGTACATTCTTAACATAATCATAAAATAGTCATAATACAGTACATAATCTAGTCTTAATACAGAACAAAAGACATGTATACTTTAATATTAAATGTCCATACTGTCTAGGACATTATAGTTTACCTATTGTCATGGGTAAAATATAGTGAGAGCTACATGAGCTAATGAGCTGCATACCATTCACATGTATACGATATGGTACATAGGCAATGAATGCACTTATAAACAATGCATGTTTTATAGCCACCTAAGAGTCTCCTTGATGACAGCCTTGAGGAAGGGCATGCTGTTTATGTCCTCAACTGTTGGAATTGTGTCCCCCTTGATGATGCTGTTAACTTCTTGGTACAGCGTCTCCTGAGCCTTTGGATCTTGTGACAGCAGGTACAAGGCCCACAAAATAGTGTTGGATGTCTTAAAAGACAGATATTTTGATTTGCTTTATTCTTCATTGTAATTCTTAACAACAGAGATTCTGTAGTAATAAACAAAGTTATATACTAGTGTGATGTTTTTCTTACTGTGTCCACTCCAGCCAGGAGCAGCTCGGTAACGCTCGCATACACATCCTTCTTGCTCATGTTGGTGTTGGAAAGCAAATAGCTGAGATACCCTCCTTCAACTTCCTGACCTGCATCCAGGTGCTTCTGAACGACCTCCATCTTCTGGTCTATTAGCTTGTAGGCTTTTGAAAGCCATGCAGATATTTTTTTTAATTCACATCAACTCATCCAGAAGATAATATTAAAGGTTAAAACCTACTAGATGATTAGAAAACCTGGTACATACAGTAGGTCCCAGAAAGGATTTAGGGAAGATAGGAAGAGAGATGGAACGCTATAACAGCAATGTCCTCATCATCTTACCAAATCTGAAGATTCCGTCCCAACCACTTATGTAGCGCTTCCAGAATGGCAAATATTTCCGTGTCCACTTCGGGAACATTACAAAAATTAGACTGTATGTGAACATCTGAGCGATTGAGTCAATAAAGTTCTGAGTTTCAGCTGGAATCGTATCCTCCAAACAGCCAATCCGAGTCTCAAAAAGAATGCTGGAGATTCCTGAATTAAATTAAAATAGAAATTCATTTTCCTGTTCATTTTCTAACATTTGGGTCTTTACATAAAAAAAGCCCAAATTGTAGCTATTAATATCCGGATATTTATAATTATTAAAGAGTTATAATATAGACTGAATTCTATACCTTCTAGAGTGAAGCGATGAAGTTCATTGGACATGTTGGGCACCAGGTCTCCGGTGGAGCTCGTCTTGCGTAAATGGCATATCCTTTTCATAAAATCTGTAATCACTTCATTAATCACATTCTCATACTTTACTGACTCCTTTGGATGCAGCATACGCTTGTTCAGCACAGATCGGAGTTTGTACCACTTTTCTCCTTCCCTGTTGAGAAAAGGCCTGCACTGAAAATTTCCTACAGTCATGTACAAAAGTGAATACACACCCTGTTTATGATAGTCAAGCTAGTTTTATTGTGCTTTGATAGGTAATTTGCTGTCATGAACTACTACTACCAAGGTTGCATGGGAGCTGGTGCCTACTTTGGCCGATATTGGGTGAAGGCGGAATGCCAGACCAGCTTGCCAGGCCATTGCAGGGCAACACATACACAACCATTTACACTCACACCTAGAGTCAATTTTGAACAGCCAATTAGAATGGCATGGAGAGAACCTGCAAAACTACTCACAAACTCGACCAGGAATTGAACCCAGCACCTTCTTCCTGTAAGGCGGACATGTTTTAAGCCATCTTTTTTCTTTTTGATGTTGTGCTACATGATTTTCTCAAGTACAGTAGTCTGTTATAAAATGGAAAAAACTATTGGCTTAAACAGCATTTAAAAATTTAATTACTTTCACTGCTTCATGCAATTTAGTAATTTAAATGATATATTATGAATGGGGGTGTGAATGGTTGTATGTGTGTTGGCCCTGCAGAGGTCTTGGGATCTGTTCAGGGTGTACCCTGCCATCACCAAGGGTCGGCTGAGATGGGCACCAGCCTCCCAGTGACCCTATTTATTATTAAACGGCTTTGAAAACTAATGAATGAATGATGAACATTCACACGCAAAAGTGCTTACTCGGTCACAGGACCATAGCCGAAGTCTTTCATATCTCGATAATCAGTCCATATAGTCATGTCTCCTCTGGAAGGGAACTTGTCATCCTTTCTCATCAGTTCCTCCAGCAGCTCTGCAGTGCACAGTGAAATGCTCCACGTGTTACCAATCCTTACCTTAAACATGGGACCATAAAGCTGTTTTTCATATAACTAAAGAAAGACAAAATAAATATAGATTTGAATTAATCAGCCTCGTAGGTGACAGATGTAACTACAATCACCACTTTGTGTAAAGTGTGTGATAGACTAAATTCACAAGCAGTATCACCCCAACTAACAGGCATAACAAATGAAAACCACACCGCAGAAAATCCTCCATATATTACAAACCCCAACATACCTGAAGTTCATGCATGCGTTTATAGTACTGTTTAAAGATCATCCTGTAGAGTATTGTGGGAAGAGTGATCTCAGGAAGATCAGCTTCGGTTCTGATGGTTTCTGCTTGGACAGAAGCTGGAGCATTTTTCCCTACCTTTCTCTGTATACCCAGACTGGCTGTTATGGGTCTAAGGAGCACAGGAATAGCGGTTTTAATCCTGCACAGGGCTAGATGTCGTGCCATGGAGTTAAATGCTTAATATTCAGCTTCTCTTTCAGCAAAAACAAGGAAGTACAACAGTGGGATGTTAACCCGTTTTACACAGGCTGTTACATAACACTGTGGTTTATACTTGGCGCACTTGAACTTTGATATATTGGTTTCTTTTTATTTGTTTAACATTAACTTGTTGGGATTAAAGTAACAGTTACAGTGGTGTGTGAAAGTTTGTGAACTCTGAGGAATTTAAAACATTTCTGCATGTATTTGTCTAAAGCATCATCAGATTTTCACACAAGTCCCAAAAGTAGCTAAAGAGAACCCAGATAAATAAATGAGCTAAAAAGATTTTACTTGGTAATTTATTTATTGAGGAAAATTATCTTTTTATTCAGAATCTGGTGTGACCCCCTTCTGCGGCAATATCTGCAACTAAATGTTTCCGGTAACTGTTGGTCAGTCCTGCACATTGGTTTGGAGGAATTTTAGCCCATTCCTCTGTACAGAAAACAGCTTCAACTCTTGGATGCTGGTGGGTTTCCTCGCATGAACTGTTCACTTCAGGTCCTTCCACAATGTGTCAATTGGACATAATAAGTAAAAAATGACTTCTCTATAAGTTTTTTGGTGAAAATTGAATAATGCTATTGTAGGCAATGAGAACCAATAATAATAATTATAATAATAATTTCAACAAGTACATTGAGTAAAAAATATGAATATATCAAATTTTCAGAAAAATTTAAGTGTTGCCAATTTTATTTTATTTTTAAGAAATTATTATTATTATATAAATTAATAAATAAATAACTTGATTGATTGGATGGATTTTCCCCCACTTTTCTCCCTAACTTGGTCATATTTAATTCCCATCCATCAAGTATTGCTTTCCCTTTTACACAACCACACCCAACCAGGGAGGGGGGAAAGCATGCATATACAAAGCTGCCACTGGCTTTTTTTAACTGCTGGGCATGCGTATTTGGGGGCGGCCTAACACACTGGGAGGGAAAGCGCTATCTGCCCCCTCATACGAGTGAGCTCACAGATGCCCATGATTGGCTGGTGATCGCTGAGTGACAGGGAAGTGAGCGTATGCCATCCCTCTCTCCCATGAGAGCTCGACCAATTAGCTCCCTGAAAAAGTCAATATTTATGTGGCCACTCTTTACTTGGATTACAGCGCTAAACCTTTCAGGCATAGTGTTCACACATTTTTAACTTCTTTACTCGCTAAACCATTCCATATGATTTGAATGTCATTCATGTTATGCAAAAGTAAAAAAACTGGTATTTTCAGTTTTTTTTGTTTATTAGCCACACTTAAATTACCTAATATTATAGAGAAGTAATTTTTTACTTCTTTTTATTAGGAGCCCTTTAAGACAACAGTGGTGGTGTATAATTTTTTGGGCTTCGACAGTCACCACATTTGTTAAGCATTTAGGATTGTTTTCCTGCTGCATGACCCACATTCTCTCGAGATTCAGTTCATGAACAGATGTCCTGACTTTTTTCTTTTGGTATTTGCTGGTATAATTCAGATTTCATTGTTCCATCAATGATGGCAAGCTGTCCTGGGCGACAAAGCAGGCCCAAACCATGATACTACCACCACTAGGGTGCAAAATTTTGTGCAATATTTCCAAAGCTCCCTGTCCCTTCGATTAAAGTGTTCCACTCTGGATGGAAATCACACTTGTGAAATTTTGACAAATTTAAGAAGATTTGGGGACCACCATGAGTGATAAATTTTTACAGTAATCAAAATATTGAAATTCCCATGCACTACATAACTACATGCTACATAAAAAATATATTCAAATCAGAAAACTGCATCTGATGCAAAACTTACAGGGCTACGCTTACCAACATGTCAGCAGGTGTTGCGTTGTTTGCTCTTTGCTTGGAAAGGAGGGATTCCTTCGCATGCTTCAGTTTCTTCCCACAGTCCATAGACATGCCCATTAGGCTGTCTGTTCAAATTGCCCATAGGTGTGAGCGTGAAAAGGTTGTGTATCTGTGTTTACCCTGTGACAGTTTGGCGAGCTGTTTAGGGTGCACCCTACCGTTGCTGGGAAGGGCTCCATCTTCCCTAACATTTTAATAAAGTATTCAGTGATTTGTAAAATGAAATGAAATGAAATTAATGAAGGTACTGTCTATCTCTATATGACAACCAGGATGTGGTGGTGTTCTATGCTCCCTCATATATTATTTTGATAGCAATATAATATATTATTTTGATAGCATTTTTCTTAACATTTTATATATTTTTGGTAGATTTCAATTAAAACCTAAGGTTCAGGTTAGAAACCCTCAAGTGTAAGTTTATTTGGAAATCAGGAGTATTCGTACAGAGAAAATTTTATAAAAAGCACATCTAATGAGGTCAGTTACAAAAAACAGTTAGAAAGGAATAACAAAAAATATGAGAAATGAACACGATAGCACATTCTTATCGATAACATGAAACAGAACATGTTATCAAAATACAATCAGCAAGGCTTAAATCTCTAAAACAGAAGCAGACAGAACAGAAGAACCAGATATATTTCCAGACATATTTTCTAAGTGGCAGTACCATGCTATAATAATAATAATAATTGTTTTTTATATGATCACTGAAAATGTAGGGAAAAGGCTTCAGTAATTAATATCTCTATAAAATATCAATTAAACTCTCTTTGCCTCCTATTTGAAATCCATAAAATGTGTGCTCTGTGTGATTTTTATTTACATTGGTACACACACACATTAGATAAAGATTACAGTACGTACTCACAGAACAATTGATAGAATGACTCTGTGGATTTGGCCAAGTGCCACTCCAATCAGCCTTCTTCATCAATATGGCAGGGTCAAGTTACAACACTGTAATACCATAGCACTGTGCAGATATACAAGAAAGAGGCATTTGAATAAGTTTTTATGGACAGTAGATGAATTTCTTCGGTGGCATAGTTTAGTGGGTGTTACTCTTAAGGCAGCTTCAAATGGCTGCTTGTTTCCGCTCCACAAAATGAAAATTGAGTTCTCTGTCTGCCACAAGAACACTACGGCTGAAGGCTTTGACCTCTCCCACACTGGGATCCAGCTTAACTTGAAACAGGTTTATTATCTAGAAAGTCAAAAGAAAATACAACATTTAAATTAATAACACTTTTATATGACTTAAAAAATATAACCAAGATGTTTTCATGTCAATTCTTAAACATGACATAGAAGTCAAAAAAAGAAGAAAAACACATGACTTTGTTTGCAAAGAAGATACATCGAATTGTTTTAATTTTAAGGAAAAACAATTTTAAGTAGATTTGAAAAAATTCCAGTAGCTTTAAAATAATTTCTCATAATTTGAACAATTGCACTTATCTGTTTTTGCAAACAAACTCTTAATATAAATTTTAACGAAGTTGTCTGCTTCCGAAACAAAATGTTCTTATAGATTTTGTTATGCTGAATAAAAATATGAAAAAATTGATTGGCTACTGATTGGCTACTGTTTCCAAGTTTTTACATTTGACGTTTACATAATTATATAGAACGTGAAACTACATGTATGTGGTTTCTAGAGTTGATATAGAGCAAACTGTTAAGCAAAGTGATGGAAGTTAATGGAGTTAACATTATGATTACAATATGATCAGCTTCAGATTGCATCATTTATTGTTTTGCCTAAAAAGAAAGAATAAAAGTAATTTTGAAACCCAGTCATTGATGATTATTATAATATTTATTTATTAACAAATAGTTATTGATAAAACACTGGAATTTTAAGTGGAGAATTCAAAACTCCAGGCTTTGAACCCATGACCTACTGCACATGAAGTAAATGTACTGGCATTGAACCTATTTAGCTAAAGTTTATTCCTGAATTCAGTTAACCATGTTTTTAGTGACTTATGATTTAAATTCAGAACCCTTCCCTTTATAACTCACGCATCCTTCATGACTCCTAAGTCCTCCTGCTGTCCCAGTACCATACTTTAAAAACAATTTTAAACTTCAGTTTCATTCCCAGTGGCCCAAAATTAGGAATTATTGACTATATTTATTGAAGAAGATTTTGGCTGTAGACCAGTGTATTTGTGAGTGCATAATTTTGGTAAACCACCTCCTGCTTGAAATTCAGCACTCAGTCCTTTTGTTTAAGTGTCTACCAATTTAACATATCATGACTTGGAAATTTTATTCCACTCTTAATAGCAAAAAATGTTCCAGATCTATTAAATTGCAAGGAGATCTCATGCAGAGCCCTGTTAAAGTAATATTACAGATTTTTTCAGGTTTTCTGCCAAAATAGTTTAAAATACTTATGATTCCCTCTGTGACTATGGCTCATTCTTCACATTTTTGTAAAGACTTCTAAATAAATAAATAGACAGCTGTTGCTATGATACTGTAAAGTACTGCAGTTCCTTACCCTTGCCAGAGCCATGTGCATCCCCAGTTCAGCAATACGTTTACCAACACACCCTCTCACTCCAAATCCAAATGGAATGGATCCGAATGGGTTAGGCCGTTCCCTTCCATCGCGTAACCAGCGCTCAGGCTTGAAAACTCTTGGTTCTGGGAATACTGTCTCATCATGGCCAATCGCATAATGTTGCAATGTAAATGTGGTCTTTTCATAAAAACAATTTATTGGTTAAACATTGATTTATGGAGGATGACACATTATATAAATAAAATAGCTTGGTACCTTCTTAGGGAAGAAGTGCCCTCCAATCATCACATCATTTTCTGATAGAAGGCGTACATTCATGACAAGAACCGGGTACATCCTTAACATAATCACAAATATATTATAATGAACACATTATTCAATTCATATAGAATAGGTAACATAAATGACACATTTACTTTAATGTTAAATATTCATAATGTCTAGGATATTATAGTTTACCTTTGCACTGCTATTGTCTTGAATAAAATATAGTGAAGCCATTAACTAACTGCATACCATTCACATATATGCTAGATGACACTTACAGACATTGCACTTATAAACAA
>JBCNYG010000012.1:24144516-24155164 GCA_039654305.1 Porochilus rendahli | reverse complement strand
TAGATTCCTCCCCAACTTAATTTACTGTGTAAAGCTGCTTTGCGACAATGCCAATTGTAAAAAGCGCTATACAAATAGAATTTTATTAAATTGAATAAATTTATTTTAGTTGTTTTGCTTTTAATTTAGGTTGGGAGCTCCACTGACATCTAGTGGGTAAAGAGTTATAATCAGATATAGCCCTGGAAGAGCAATAAAATTCAAGGGCATGCATAACACGTTAAAGTTAACATCGGAGTTGATGGAGGAATGAGGTGTTACTTATCTGTCCTCTTTTTGAAAAAACAACCAAGTGTGGCTTGGTTTATCTAGAATTAATTTGGTTTGCTGTAAACTGTTTTGTGCCAGATTCCAAGAAATTCCCACCAGACCAGATAAAAGACAAGAGGAAGTATAAAAACTCCTCTCTGGTAAATTTAACATTCACTTGATACCAAAGCAACTCTGCACTTGACATTCTCTCAGTTTTAACAGAAGAAACCTTAAAACCATGACGACAGTAAAATCACTGAGCAGCTTCATGGGTGGTCATCTCGGCCATGTTGCATTTTCTTAATAATCATAAGACTTACAGGTCTTAACATCTTTATCAATATACAGTCATGAATCTCCTCATAACTGATTTGCTGGATTTCCTTCAGCCTACATGTTTTTCAGTGATGCAGCCAATAATAAACTGTAAGTTCTCTCATGATTTTTACCAATATTTAGTTGCCAAAAAAGTCATTTAAAAATATGCCATGAATGTCCAGAATACTTGTCCATATTTAAATACCTTTCAGCTTTCAAATCATAAGAAGTCTAGAGTTTTTGAGCCCAATATGGAGCTGATTGGAGCGGCATGGTGGCATAGTAGTTAGCATGTCTGCCTCACAGGAACAAGGTCCTGGGCTTGGTGAGGGCAATTCTGTGTTCTCCCCGTGCTCGTGTGGGTTTCCATGCACAATCCAAACACATGCACATTAGGCTAATCGGTTTTAAATTGCCCCTAGGTGTGAATTTGAGTGTGAATGGTTGTGTGTGTTGGCTCTGCAATGGACTGGTGAGCATTTCAGGGTGTGCCCCATTATCGCAGGGTCAGCTGAGATAGGCTTCAGCCTAACATAATAAAGTGGTTTAGTAAATTAAGGTATAAATAAACATGGAACTAATAGAAAGGGATTTCAGCGTGGACTTATTTATTTATATATTTATTTTGTCTTGTTTGAGGACACCATTCATAATATTTAGGCTGTTTTCTTCAAACAATATTTGCCCTTTAATGCTTTAACATCTTAACGTTTCATACACCTACATTAGACTACAAACTAACAGAGCTGCAGCAGGTAAAATGTACCCTACTAACATCTGATCTGTCAGTGGAGAACAGATTTCCAAACAGAGAAGAAACAGGTGGTGCATCTAGAAAAACACATAAGACATCATGACATTTAGTATTGGCACATCACTTGGCCAGGGTCACCACAGCTTGATATATGAACACCCACCAGAACTGTGAGAGCTATCGCCACAGATCACAGATAAAACATGACATGAGCTAGCACCCTCAACTGTTGTGGCCAAATTGCATGAAATGAAACATATGTGACTAAACGTATTGTATTATTTAACATATGTCAGTAATCCACTGTTCTATAATTTACAAACAATACTGAAGTATTATTTCCTCAGGAATTTTGCACATATTCACAGAGGAAAGGAAGTTCTTCAAATTACCTTTGGTTTGTCAGGACTCACTCACTCACTCATTTGCCAAATGGCTTAATCCTTTTAGGGTCAGGAGTAGGAGGATGGTGCCTATCTCATCTGACACTGGGAGAAGGCAGGATACACCCTAAAAAGCTCACAATACCACTGCATGTCCAATACACTCAACCATTCGCACGTGCATCTAGGGTCAATTTGGAACAGCCAATTAGCCTAATGTGCATGTTTTTGGACTGTGGGAGGAAACTAGAGTATTCAGAGGAAACCCACACAAGCGAATGCAAAATCCACACAGAAACACCCAAACCAGGGGCTCAAATCCAATACCATCTTCCTGCAAGGCGGATGTGCTAAACACTACGCCACCATTCCACCCAGTTTGTTAAAAAAGTTATAGCTAAACGAAATGATCAAACAATACTTTAGTAAAAACATTTTTAATTGAATTATTTCCCATGTTAAATGCATTGCTTTTTGCTTCCCACTGTTACCCTGAAGGACTTAATTATTAATAATAAATGAACAAATAAACCTCTGGGTTACCACTGTTTTACTATGTGGTGTTTGGTTTATGAAGTACAGTATATTGTCAGCCAGTCATCAGTGGCAGTGGTGGCCTGGTGGGTAGGGTGCTGGATTACTAATCCCAAGGTTGGGGGTTCAAGAAGTGGTTGTCACCGCTGTCCCCCCAGTGCAGCTAGCTGGGTTATCAAAAGCCAGCCATGTCTCTAACTGTCTATGGTGAGAGGCATGTAAAATAACCATTGCTGATTTTGGTCAATAATAGGCTGTGTCGCCGTGTTTCTGGTAAGCTGTCCAGGGTGTGCTGTTTTGCATGAAGGCCTACTTCTTTTATCAGTATGGGTTCCACTGTGTTCTCAGGTTTTCTCCACCAACCAAAAAACATACTAGTAGGTATCGTGGCAATGTAAATGACTGTGTGAATGTATGTGTGTATGGTGTTCTGTAGTTGACAGCCCATCCTGGGTGTTACCTTCAACTGAGGTTCCCTGGGGCAGAATTCTTTTTGACTGTGAACAGAATAAAGATGTGAAAATCATGTTCGGGGTGCATTTTTACTTTTAGGTAAAGTTCTGAACTGTTCTGAAATACTCCAGCAACAGAAACTGACATTGTTCTAGTTTACTTATTATCTGGTTACTTTATGAGGCCCTTTGTGAGTGTTGTACTCAAGGATGGTAAACTAATAGGGAATGGTAATGATATTTTGTTATTGTGATAATATCTAGTGTAGTGTAAAACCATCAGGGTCATTAAGGATTAAGATTAAGGTAGAACACAGTGTTCACATCGTATTCTGATTTATATAAACAGAAGTAGTTAAAGACTACGGTGAAGAGTAATTTTTGGTTGTATTATTTTTACCAAGAAAATATACCAGGATGTTATTAGCTAATTAGCTCTTGTCTGCTATAAAAAGCATGAGGTCCTACAAGAAAGTTCGTGATGATGATGTCACATCACCCATAGCATCTATAATCCATCGTGGAACACACAGGGTAGAGTTGGATAACAAAGGAAAATACCTCATTGTGTGTTTTTGGGTTGTTCAAACCATTCAGGAAGGAACAAAGATGTTTTTACTCAAATTATCTGAAGGAGGAGTGGATGAGCGAGAATGGCTGTTGAAAATTGGGACTGATGTTAGCAATATCTGGAAGTTCCAGCCAAATCACAGAATCTATTTCACGTCTCTGAGCTCGGAGCCGCACAGGGACTCGACTCAGCTGTCCATTATATGGCAGTTTTGACCACAGTTACACCATGCGGTATTTTCCAGCCGGCAGATGCTGGCTTGATTGGTCTGTGTCTTCCTCAGACTCACCATCATGACACTGCCCCGCTGTAGCTGCCTTTTCCTGGGCCAGAACCAGATGACCTGGCTCAAAAGAATATGGGACAATTCCTTCGACAATATTACTTATGATCAATCCTGTTTCTAAACACACACACTACTGTACATTACACGATGTCCCTGTGCGGCAGCTTGGATATTAGTCAGCTAAACAACAAGCGATGGGCATTGCTACCTCATCATCATGTGATACCCCCAGCCCTGTTATTGTTATCAAATCATTTTATATCATCAACTGATGACCCAAAATGATCTTGAGTGGGTGTTAAATGAAGATAATTTAAATGTACCTAACAATGTACTGTATATTTATTTGGTCCTGGGGTGTTCTTTTAAATATATATGACCATATGCATTATGATTGGGAACGGCTCTATATTCCAACAGCCCATTGGTCCGATAGTCCTACTCATATAAGGACACCTTGATTAGCTCAGTTGGGCACCGTACTCAGTTCAGTTTGGTTGGGGCTGTTGAACCAGTGGGCTGTAACCAAAGCATAGAGTGGCTTTAATCCTTACACACACTAGACACAGGAGAATACCAGTACCCAGGGTGTAGTTGGGGGTCATGTACCTTGCCAAAGGGCAATTCAGCCGTGGATGAGCTCGTGCCAGTCCCTGGAATGGAACTGGCAACCTTTTCCTAAATAAAGCCATGGATCTGTTAATACCCAGCTGAGCCCCATGTCCTGAAGTTCCTGGTCCTGTTTTTCTTGCTGTATCCTGTTTTAAATTAAGAGAAACGGTAAATAAGCAATTTGGTTACATCAGTGTGTTGAGAAGAGGAAACTGGATTAAAATGTGTAGGGTATGAGTTTTACAGGACCACGGTTGGAAACCTGTTATCGAAGGGATGAAGTAATAAAACCGACAAAGACAAAAACAAAACCAAGCTCCATCAACACGCCGTCAGACGCCGCGTTCCTTCCGCTCGTGTCTAAAGATGAAATCTCGCGTGGTTGGAGACGCGTGTTCTCACCGCCTATTTCCGGTATGAATTTTCACATTCCCGCCATTACTCTCACAACAACATAACAGTAGGCCGCCGCATGCCGGCAAAATTTAATCTACGGTACATAGTATGAGGATTTGTGAGCCTAACTTGGATTAATTCGGCTTTTTTCAAGGGTATTCCCTGAGTTTCCGTTTTAAACCTGGAAGAAGGTATGTAATTGTTTTACATAGCAAGAAATTGGTACAATTTTCCTCTCACAAATTACTAGCAAACACGAGCACCCTGTCTTCTGTATGGACTTAGCTCTGAGCTAACGGCTAACCGCTAACAGCTAGATACTCATCTGGGATTTGAGTTATGACACCCTGCAATTTCTAACTGGATTTCTTTACCTGGTGTGGTGAAAATTGGTAACCTGTGAAACACAGAGCAGTAATTTATCACCGGTGGTCGACAGGCAGTTGCGTTTTCTTAAAAATGTCCATAGCAACAACATTCTTCTGTCTGTTAGCGCCAGGTTTCAAAAGTGTGGACAGCATCCAGCTTTAAGTAGTTGCTGTGTTTAATGTATTTCGTTTTGAAACGGAGAGACATTACAACAGGGACTGAGAGTGAGCCAATTATGTTAGAGTTACTCAGTGTCCCTGTTGTACTTGAGTTGTATTGAATGAGCAGCTACAATGAAATTCAGGTGAGTGTAGCTGCTTTATAGAGGCTGTAGCTCACTAACTCAACCCGCGCCGTGTGGTTGCGAATGGAGGCCAAGTTTCTGTTAAATCCCTCCGTGTTTATTATTTGAGGAGCTTGATGTTAAACAATTTCCTATTCGTTATAATTGACTTCTAAAATACTTGTCCATTTTTTTACTATTACTTCAGCCGAGTTTGAGTGCAGTTTCCACACATTTTCTCATCCTTCATGCTGTCCTTGTGTCATTTCTAGACTGTAATATTCTGTTCATCCTCAAAGCCCCCTGAGAGCCGCACGTTTCAGCGCCCTGTTCACGCACTGCACTAATGGCCGTTGCATTACCGAAGTTGAGCAGTGGTGGCGCTGTCCGCATCCGCTTCACCAGCCTGGACGTGGGCACGACCAAATGGAGAGAGGGAGTATTTGAGGTCCACGAGAAAGACAACAAAAGCAATCTGGTGCTAAAGTTTAACAGTGGAGGAGCGCCTAAATATTTCCAGGTACGATTCTTAGATTCTCGCAGTCGATGTGACGTCAGAGTCACGTTACCGGTATCAACGTGTCTGCCATGGTCAGGGCAATATTGCTTTCAACCTGTCTTTATCGGAAATAGGCAAATGAAACTTCTCGGTCTCATGTATTTCAGGTTGTCTTACATTTTCTGAAGGGGATAAGGGTAACGGTGTTGGATTCATGTTCAAGAGGTTGTGGGTTTGAATCCCTGTTAGACCTCGACCCTTCTAAGACCGTGCTTTTAACCACAAGTGTGTCCACCAAGCAGTATAAACGGGTACAGCAGTAAAAATACTGGGAAGTTTTCCTGCGATGGACTAGTGTCCCATCCAGGAGTAGTTGAACTTCTAGTTGCTTCATGCTATAGAATCCGGGGATAACCTTTTCCTGATGAGCCAGTACTTATTTATTTATTTTTTTTACCGCGTTTTCTAATTTCATGTGTGAAATTTTTAAAATTTTTTTGTGTTAGGTGCATGACTGGTACATTTTTATTCCTATACACATAGGACAACTTAAGACATATATGCTGCATTAAAAATTTAGTAATTGTGCACATTCATTATTTCTACTATTTCAAACTGTAGGCTTATGACACAAACTCACCAGTGACAAAATGCAGGCCATAGATGTCATGATTTGTTGATCCATCTGGCTTCAATGAACACCTGTTGATAGCTCATTGCCACTTACTGCATCTTAGTGGCAACATATTAAACTTCAACTGACTGTTTTTCTTTACTTTGGAAGTGTGGCCAATGGTACTTTAATCTACAATGCACACAGCAACCTTTGGGCAGGATGAGCGTGTAAGGTTAGCAATGTAGTGCAAAAATTAATAAATATATTAACCTAACTGTGTAGCAGCTTTTCCCCCACTCCAGGAAGGACGACTGATTGCCGCTGCCAGTCACTTGATTGTGACCCAGATGTCTGACTGCAAGAATAGAAATTAAAAGAATACTGGCAATTTTTTACACTGACTTGTTTATTATTGACTTTACAGTTGAACCACAATGTGAAGAATGTTGTTCTGGGGCCCATACACAGCCAAAACCGTTTGTCACTGACTCTAAAGGACTCAAATGTTGTAATTTTGGAAAGATTACCCAACACGGTTGCAAAAAAACTGAAGGAATATCTGGAGATGCTTAAGCAAGGGAAGCAGACAGGTGTGTGATTTGGTGTATATTTCAGATTAATTTACTTTTAAGCTGTAGAGTAGTAAAACAAAATTTTATCAATGAAATTTATTTATTCATTTAGCTTACAAGACAAATCAGGGAAGTGCCAGTTTCGGCTTAGTTCTTGGGAACCGAACAGCGCAGAATGATCCAGGTTCATCAGAAAAGCAGGTAGTTCTTCTTTACTGTTTTTTGAGGCAGTACACAATGATCAACCATAACAATGCCGCCTGACTGCTCTGCACCTAGGAGACGCCTTATGGTCTGACTCCTTTCTATCATAGCCAGCATTAACATGTTTAGCAGTTTGTGCTACAGTAATTCTGTACTTGCATTATGTATTGCATTACACTTGTCCTTCCTTGATCAGCTTTGGTTGGTACTTATTGTATACCAGGAACATCTCACAGGACCTGTCAAATTTTTTGCATGTATTTTGGACCACTTTTGGTAGGAAAGACAAGGAGAGAACTGGCAAGAGTGTCGTACTCATTGATGTGTTTTGGGAAATGAAGGCTAGTAAGTCTGGTCCGATCCTACAGAAGAGCTACTGTAGCATAAAGTGCTGATTCTGTTTATGCCGGCTATGATAGAAAGGATTCAAAGCATACAGTGTGCTGCATACGGGGCTTTCTAGCTCCAGATCAGTCAGGTGTTGATGTTGTGGCTGATCGGAGTAAGTCTATTTACTACCTGCTGGTTTATCATGTTTTTTCTGTTACGTCAAGATAACTCCACGCAGGTCGAGTTTGGAAAACAGAGAGGAGAGCACACCGCGGAAGCCTCTTGGGAGTCCAAGCAGAGTCACAACACCTGTACGCAGTGGACTGTCAGAAAACAGGTTTGTAGTGTGATGTTGGTGATTTGTAAGTGACAGGTGTATGTACAGTGCAAGAACACATGTGTCTACTGTAGGACTCGCATGCTATCCTTTTACATGCAGCTCTCTGATATTCTGAATTTCTCAGTTTAATTTTAGACCGTTACATCGGCCAATCATGGCATTGATCAACCACTTTCTGGTGTACACATTATAGGATTTTACCATGAACTGAAACACAGATATTTTAATACATACATTGCATATTATTATGTAAATTTACCTGCAGGGATCATAGTACTATGTAGTACTATGGGAAAGTGAGATAACTAGGAAATGTAAATTTATTTATTAAACATTTTTTATTTCAAATGCATTCTGATTTACACTTCTCACAGAGCCATCCTGTTCTCCGATTTAAACCCCACCCCCGTTCAGGCTTTTTTGTTTAGTGTTAAGAATGTAATTTAAATAATGATCAAATTGGTTAAATTATGGGTAAATGGAAATCATTAATTTGTTTACTAGGACTTGACACAATTAAGCTTTGAATGTCTTTCTCTTCAGGAGTGAGAAAAGGAAAAGGTTGATGAACTCTGACACTGATTTAACTGAGGACTACCCCAAAGAGAATGACTCCTCAAGGTATTGTGCTTTAAATTGCCTAGAAATCCTTTTAATTATTGCACATATTCAGAGGTTTAAATGTTTGCTTAATGGCAATCATAGTACTTGGTGCTACTGATCTACCTCTGTAGACACATATCCAAGAATGTTTTGCTGTTGTGTTGATTGGGCACCGTTTATAATTAGGGTTCTCTTTTCAGTAACAATAAGGCCATTTCAGACACTTCAAGGAAGTTTTTGCTTAGCTGCAAAGAAAAGCTGAAGCAGTCTGAGGAGATTAGGGCTTCAGGTTGGTCCTTATTCGTGTTATGGTCATTACAAATGTATTTGTTTGGCAACTTTTTTCATGTTTCTTTTGTCTGATATTTTCCTAAACAGCTCCCCTTGGCTCTACACCCCTGCAGCCGACATCCTTTTATGGCAGCAGAACAGGAACTAAAGATTACACACAAACACATTCCTTATTGGACAGGTAAATATTTAGTGCCTTTTATTTATTTATTTATTTTATTCCTTTAATATTATAATTTAAGTGTTATACTGTCTCATGTACACCATGCCAGCATTTATATTTCAGGGTAATATTGTAATATATTTTAAAAGAAACTGTCCCTTTCTAAAGACCTGCCAGCACAAACCAGTCACCTGCAGCTAAAAGAAGCCTGGTGCTGCCCAACCACTCCACACCATTTAAGAAAGTCCGGTCATCTTTGGATTATGGAGGATGGAATAAGCCGAGACCCTCTGCTCTTTCTCAAACTCAGCCTCCGTTGCAGGGGTATGTATCCTTCAGCTTTCCTTAATTTTTTTGAGTATCTGGTACATTTTAAATTACTATATTGTGCCTCGTTCTCTTTTAGATTCTCCAACCTGGGAAACACTTGCTACATGAATGCCATCCTGCAGTCTTTGTTCAGCCTGCCGTCTTTTTCAAACGACCTTTTAAAACAGGGTATTCAGTGGAAGAGGGTTCCTGTGAATGCCCTTCTGAGGTACTGCTGTGTGAGGAGACTTTTCCTTCTTTTCTTTTTTTTCTTTTATTTATATATATTTTTTTATTTTCTCAGATATCATATAAGTTTGTGGGTTCTCTCTCTCTCTCTCTGTTAGACGTTTTGCTCACCTACTTTTGAAAAAAGATATTTCCTCTCCAGAGGTGAAAAAAGATTTGCTGAGGAGGGTGAAGAATGCCATTTCCTCCACCGCTGAACGTTTTTCAGGGTACATGCAAAACGTAAGATTTATTTCTTGTGTTTTCTGCTTGTATTTTTTTAATGGGCATCTACCCATGTCTTTTCCCTGAAGTATAAAAGTTAGTATCAGGATACATATATTAGGGAGTAAGTGAACAGTAGTTCTGCAAAGTTGATGTGTTGGAAGCAGGAACTAATAAGGAAACTCTGAGTGACTTTGCTGAATTTGACCAGCTAAATGACTGGGTCAGAGCATCTCCAAAATGACAGGTCTTAGGGTTGCTTCTGATATGCAGTGGCTACATACTAAAGCTGATCCAAGGAAGGACCCAGTCCAATTTGATCATGTGTTGAAAAGACAGGACACTTTCAGAGGTCTTGTGGAGTCCGTATTGTGATTGAGCAGAGCTGTTTTTGCAGTAAGAGGTTGATCGACACAATGTTGGACAGTTGGTGTTGATGTTATGGCTGATTAGTGTATATTTCCATTTCAATATATCAGTTATATCAATTTAGAATTTATGCAAGTAATGTCTTATGGCTTTTTTTATGTTCCTAAGCTTAAACGTGTGTGTTTGTAAAATACATTTTACAGGGCTTAAGTATTTAGACACCACTACCACATGTTACCACCATTGTTTGGGCCATTCCTTCTGGAAAATGGTCTTGATTGGCCAGAGATACGAATGTCTTTCTCAAGGGCTTAAAAAGAAAATGCTGTAGATTGGTCATAATTCTAGGAGGATCACAGTGTACAAAGCACTCTTCAAATTATTTCACTGGTTTTTGATGAGATTTAAATGTGGTTTCTGACTCTGATTTTCCAAACCTAATGAAGTTTTTCCATTGATATGTTACATTTTGTCTAACAGCAGACTGCAGGTTTTGTGTTCAAGTAGTCTGGTATTTGGAGCTGTTCATGACTCCATATATTTAGATTAAAGCCCCAAATCCTGATTCTGCCACCACCATGCATCACTGTGGCTATGATGTGCCACAGTGTGTGTGTGTGTGTGTGTGTGTGTGTGTGTGTATATGTATATGTGTTTGTGTGTGTGTGTGTATGTGTATATAATTAATA
>JBCNYG010000012.1:24065433-24077076 GCA_039654305.1 Porochilus rendahli | reverse complement strand
CAGCAGCTTTTTCCTCAAAAAGGATGTGGTTGCACATACTAGTGGAAGTAAATTCATTCCCCCAGGGGAGAGATCAAGGACGTAGAGAAGTGTGGCAAGCCTTGACTGAGATGCTCAGAAAGGCATGGAGAAGGCATGGAGAATCCTGTGGGTAATGAAGTGCTGTCAGTGGGATACCTGAGCTATTCCACGGATTTTTCAAGAGGCTAAGAAATGCTGCAGGGGTTCTAGTCCAAACAGATGCAGTATCTTTTAGTAGTTAACTCACTTTCTCTTTACTTATCTCTGTCTTTTTGCTTAGTTTTCATACCTGTCCTTCTATTTAATTTCCTCATTTGTTATATAAAGAGTAATGCTGCAGTGTGTGCGTGTGTGTGTGTGTGTGTGTGTGTGTGTGTGTAAATGAGTGAATACAGCATGCCGCAGGCCTGCAGTAGGAGAGCTCAGCAGTGTGCATGTGAGGGACAGTGCTATTAATAGCAGGCACTGTATAAATAGCCCAAGCGTAAAGCGAATGGTCTATCTCCAGATGAATTGCGACTCTGCAGCTTGTGCATTGCAGGCACCTCATATAATAATTGAACACAGGAGCTATTATTGTGATACTGTAATATTGTTCAAATGTAGTATTTATCTGGCACTAGTTTATGCCCCTGCATAGTCTCTGCTCACTTATTTGTAAAGAATATCTTGGTAATTAATCTGTTGTGAAAAGGTCGCAGTCTGAAGTGAAATATATCGATTTGTAATTTAATAATCATAATTCACTTTGTTTCTCACTCATTAATCCTAATTCAGTGATCGTGTGCTTGTATGTGCTGATATTTGTGCATATTTCACCCTCTTGCTGGTTGTGCTGTCTAATGCCAGCATCTTACTGTGCTTAATACAGATGGTGGTTGTTGCCTGTAGCTATTAAACATGATATAAATAGCAACAGTGTCACACACAGATATTTAAATGCACACAAATGCACAAACATGCCATCTCTATATATGCAAATATTCCATCTTTTTTATATTGTGATGTGTGATAGAATAGCTTTAATACTGACACCTTAGTTGAACCAAAATGTACATGTGTTGGAAAGATTCCTTATTCTGTCATGAGTTATCATTACGGTTTTATTTCTTGTGATATAAGTGCTATGCTGTCATTACCAGTGATGGCTGGTGCCATGATAGCCTTGTTTCTCATGTTTATGATTGGTAAGTGTATTCTTTTTGACAGAAGTCATAATACATACTTAATGTAAAATGTCAAAAGAGCCTTTGGTAGCAGTTTATTTAGAGCGTACCTACATGCTATTTACATTTACAATTATGCTATTAGACAGATATCCTTACGCAAAGTGACTTATACATTTTATCTCATTTATACAAGTGTGGTGGTACTGGGACTTGAACCCCTGACCTTCTGATCAGTAATACAGTCTTTACAACTGAGTCAGCATTTAATGGCTTTGTAGTACTGATGGATAATATTGCACTATGATCTAACCTTCTGTTATAAAAGCATGCAACAACACAGATATTTACCACTAAATATGCAAATTGGTAGTAAAACATTTTACCAATACATATACAAAATAGGATTGTGGAGGTTTTAGAGGGTTGACATATTGTAAGATATTAAGGTAAGATTTCACACCATCAGTAGCTTACATAAATTATGCAATACAATACAACTGTGCATGAAACTTTTATGATAAATCTATCATGACATATTTATGATATGGTAATATTTGGCTTATCATGCTAGGTTCAACCACAGTTACCCATTAATGTCCATTGTGAATTTTCTGCAACAATATTTGCAGTTATGTATCAAATTAATTTACTCAGTACTAATAACAGTGCATTAGTATATTATATGTTCACACATCTTGTCAATGTTCTATACCGTGACTCCAATGCAGTTGCGTATTGGGTGGCCAATGAATGATAAATCCATTTATAATTGTCCAGTTAGCTGATAATGAGTGTACGGTCCATTTAGCAGGCTGTTCATTTGTTGGAAATGGTAAGAATCTATTTGCAGGCCGAATATAGATGCTATTTTACACTTTGCTAGAAAGCTGAAATGACTCTTTTGTATACTCTCTAAACGAAGTACAAACTTCAATCATTGATCAGACACATTTGTAAGAGTTCATCAATACAAGAATTTGCTGACTGAGCTGATGTTTGGTGTCTGACAGAGCCACAGGATTGGGGCCAATTCACTCAGCATCCGCAACACAGATCTTTCGTTACAGCTGATGTGCTTTAGATGAGTTGGTACACTTTCAGTCATTTTCTGCCAGTGCAGCAGATTGCCCAACCGAAATGTTTCAAAATGACAGTCTAGTGATTATCTGGCTGCTTATCCAAATTGAATGTATATTAATCATAACACTAATTATGAATTCATAATTATCCATGGTATAATAATAATCCATCTCAGCCGACTTTGGACGAAGATAGGGGTTTACCCTAAACAGCTCGCGTGTCCATTGCAGTCCACTGCAGAGCCAACAAACATAATCATTCACACTTACACTCACACCTGGGGGCTATTTGGAACAGCCAATGAGATGCAATAAATATGAATTCAAATAAATTGCATGACTTTGAACTGTGGAGGGAAACTGAAGTACCCAGAAGAAACCCAAGTCAGCACAGGGAGGCCATGAAAACTCCACACAGAAATGCCTCACCGAGCTTGGGAGTCGAACCCAGGACCTTCTAGCTGTGAGGCAGACATGCTAACTAGCATGCTACCATGTTGCCCTGTTTAAGAATTTACTGAACTACACAAATGCACACAAAGCCGAATAAACATCGATCGATAAACATTAATATTTTTGTTAAATGTAGATTCAAATAAATGCCACCTTTTTATGAGTTATGGCAGTGGTGACAGCATTCAAATTTACCTGATAAAAGCATTGCTAGTGAACTAAAAGCTGAATAAACTAATAAGAAACACATTGTTTATCTTCTAGCCTCAGAATTCTTGACTTCAGTGTTAGGAATAAATTGTAATTCGGATTATTTGTTTTGGAATATACTGGAATATAAATGCCAAGCCGGAAAAATAAAAAATGTTTTTAGTGGATTGATCATTATTTTCCTAATGACAGCTATCCAAGGAATAACCTTTCCTGAGACTGTGGTTGTAAATTCCATAAAAGTGGAACATATGCTCATACGCCAGGGTGACCAAGAGTCTTGGCACTTACTAAACCCCTTTAATGTAATTGTTTATTGACTGCTGTTGTTCTTTATTACTCTTTAAAACTAATAATTCAGGTTGTCATCTATGGGATTTATGTTTTCCAAATAAAAGATTATCTATTTACTTCATTGTACTCAGAAAATCAGCCTCGTCCACCTTGCACTCTTTCCTGGAATGATCTTACCTAAGATGGGAGGAATGAAGCTTCTTTTAGTCTTCCTTTAGTGCACAATAAATACCGTGTACCTCATAACTGACCATCTCCTAATTGTTTTCCCATTTCAATGGGCTGTGTCCAACTTTACCTTGGAAAAGAATTGTGCAGAATTTAGTTGAATCAACAGCACCAGAACACAGATCTTCTCACTCGACCATTATACAGAGAGAGTGGTGTGGATTGAAACATAACTCTGAAAATCAATCAATCACACTGAAGCTTTTTGCTTTATTTCTTATTATACTTGTGCTTTGGCAGGATATAGGATGTGTGCATAATCACGAAATGTGAATGATTTTTTATATTATTTATATATAATTATTATTAAAATAATAAATTGCATTAGCATAAAGATGCATTCAAGCTTACATTCAAGGCGAACACCCTGTTACACACGCAACTGCTTGTCAGTCCATAGCAGGGCCAACACATACACACAACCATTGACACTCACACCTAGGGGTAATTCAGAACAGCCAGATCTCCTTATGTGCATATCTTTGGACTGACAGAGGAAACCCACACAATCACGGGGAGAACATGCTAAGCCCACACAAAAATGCCCTCACCCTGCCCAGGACTCAAACCCAAGACCTTCTTGCTGTGAGGCTGTCATGCTAACTATAATCAAAGGTGAAAATGTATTTCCTGATTGGAAAACAAAAAACAAAACAAAAAAAACGATAAAACATGCCTTCTGATGTGACATCTTAATAATGAGGTCACATTAAAACATTACTGTCCCTGTAAATGCATTTCCACTGTTTCTTGTTTGAGGTTATTGTTACCAAGCTCATTTTCTTTCCAAAGTGTTTAGCACTTCCCCCTCACAGCAAGAAGGTGGGTTGGAATCCTAGGGTTAGCAAGCGTGTTTGTTAGTGGAGTTTGCCTGTTCTCCATGTGCTTGTATGGGCTTCTTGGGTAGCAGTTAATTTGCCATTACAACTTGCCCCAGGTGTGATTGTAAGTGTGAATTATTGTGTGTGCATTGGCCTTGTGAATGGTCTGGCGATCTATACAGAGTCGGCTGAAATGGGCTCCAACATGAGCCAAAATATAATAAAATCATTAGGAAAATGAAATTAAAATAAAAATAGTGCCTCACCTGCCTTTATAGTTTTCATATTATATGTTGATGTGAAACACAAATGTTGTTGATTGCAGATTTAAATTAAATGACTCCACACATTTACTGTATAATGAAATTAACATTTCAATTTTTATGTTTTTAAAAGACTATCTGCTTTTGACTTAAAAAAACAAAACAAAACAAACACCAGTATAGCATCCAGGCTAAAAAAGACCATTGTTTTTTTTTTTTCTAATAAAAGCATGTTATAATGTGTTGGCACCAATCCATTTTAAACTGCATACTAAAAATATACTTTTTTAGATACATTCACTGAACGGCTTAAAATTCCCCCTCAGTCTGGATCTGAATGCGTACTGTATGTATGAAAATGGATCTGAGATTGCTTTTGTCTTCCTGCATGACAGATGCAATATATTAATTTACAGTTGCCAGTCTACTGCCAAGACCTACAATACTACATCATAAGTCAGTATTGTCTGTATTTAGGGAGGATTCCAATAGACTTACTATTCAGGAATGCCAGCTCCAGCACAAAACTGACTCAGGAAAACTTTCTAAACATTATTTCTCTCCTTCATGGTATGATATACAGGAGCACCTTTAGCAAAAGTCTCATCAATCCACCAAGCTGCTTATAAAAATACTGTTCTTTTTACTGTAAGCAAGCTCTGTAATTTTTCCTTCAAGCATGATTACTTGTCCATTGTTTTTCATAGAGATCAATGGAGAAGAATTTTGATGACTCCTTTCAAATATCCAACCATTTGTTTATCCATCCATACCTTGTTCCTACATATTCAGTAACCTCTTGATTTTGGTTAGAGTAATGATGAACCTATCAATCCTATGCACCCATGTTTGTACATGTATTTTCACCTTTAAAGCTACCAATCCATCTACTGGAGTTTTTTTTGGAGGGTAGGACGATACTGAAGAACCCTCAGAAAACACATGCATGTACATACTATAATTATAACCACACAGACCAAAGCTTAAAATAAAACTGAGCCTATTAGCCATGCAGCAGCAGCGATACTTTCTGTACCACAGTGCTGCAACTTGCTGCATATTTTTTGCACATAACTACACCATCACCCACACACTATGTATTTTGTAGTGTTGTCTTTCTTCACTTTGTCTTTGTGGAACACTTATGTGTCTGCACTGCGTGTATGTTTAACTATGCTAGTTGATTTCCTGTGTATAATTGAAGAAAATGTTAAATATGGTATAAACACCTAAGTATGTGATAGATGTGTCATGTTTTCCTATGTGGTTGACCTGTGAGTGGTATAGAATGGTAAAATGATCAACAATGTGATGGCAGGTCAGATATGGTGTGTGAGATGACTAAGACAGGAGGCACAGTGAGATATTGAGCATCGGCTTATTGCTGCCACCAACAGCAGGAAGCCTTCAAAGCCTTCAAACTACCAAAATGAAAACAAGGATGGGGCATTTGAAGGGGCTGATCACTATCATACTACACACTATCATGGATAAGCTCCTCTGACTGACCAGCCAAACCGGGCCAGCAAAGCTTGATTTCTAGTATTTTGACATGAAAGAATGAATAGGAAAAAACCTGCAAACCTTTCGTATTGAACTGGCAGCATATCATAAGACAGGCAGTCAAACAGTTCAGAACCAATGCTTTCTACTCCCAAAGTCCCATCAAGCCATACATTTTAAATCTTAGGTACTGTATATGAATAACTGAAAGAAATCTGTTTCATTCTACTATTCTGTTTCATACTAAATGTGTCTTATGTGCTTGTTACTGCCCATGCGATAAACTCCTATCAGGGAGGTTTAATTGGATTAATTCAATTACTGAGAGGGGGATTCACTCTATGCGCTGCATACCTATTGACACTAAAATGAATTTTACCTAGGAGGGACTGCTCTAATTTCAACCAAGTAGTTCAAAGCAGTTTATATGCCTGAAGCCTGACATCAATAATTTTCTGACCTACACCTTCTTTAGGAATGTAACTGAATTTGAAATATTATTTGGAATGAAGAAATAATATATAATAAAGAAATAATGATAAGAACAATAACAACAAAACACCACCACCACCACCACCACCACCACCACCAACAACAACAACAACAACAATAACAATAATTATATTTTATATAATAATAATAATAATAATAATAATAATAATAATAATAATATTGGGCCACGGGTAGTGGTGGCCTGTTGGAAGGGTGCTGGATTACTGATCCCAAGGTCGGGGGTTCAAGCCCCTCTATTAACAGGTTCTCACTGCTGTCCCCCCAGTGCAGCTAACTGGGTTATCAAAGTCCGGCCATGTCTCTCACTGTCTGTAGTGAGAGGCATGTAAAAAAAACATTGCTGATTTTCGTCAAGAGTAGGCTGCATAGCCATCAGCATGTTTCTGCCCTGCGATGGCCTGGCGAGCTGTCCAGGGTGTACCCTGCCCTCATCCAGAGTCAGCTGAGATGTGCGCCAGTCTCCCTGCAATCCTAATTAGGATTAAGCGATTCAGAAAATGAATGAATGAATGAATGAATATTGGGGCACAGTGGCGTAGTGGTAAGAAGGTCCTGGGTTTGAATTCTGGACTCAAGCGTTTCTGTGTGGAGTTTGCATGTTCTCCCCGTGCTTGCGTGGATTTTCTTCAGGTACTCCAGATTCCTCCCACAGTCCAAAGATATGCACATTAGACTAATTGGCTGTTTCAAATTGACCGTAGGTGTGAGTGTAATTGTTTGAGTGTGTGTTGCCTTGCAATTGTGTCTGGAGAGCTGTTCATGGTGTACCCCGTCTTCACCCAGTGCATTGTCGGCTGACATAGGCTTTAGCCTCCCCGAGACCCTAGTAATAGGATTAAGTGGGTCAAATTAGTGGAATTTAAGGAACATGAATTCACTAAATTCATTAGACCATAACACAAGCAGGTATTAATAAACTAAAACTGCATGAGCAGGATTTAAAAAGTCCTACATACATCTCTACTTGAGACCAGCAATGAACTTGAATAATCAAGAGTATCTGAGGTTGTCAGTGGCATTCTGTGAATTGGAAATGCACACATGCTATCATTTTCACAAGCTTTTATAGGCACAGTGGTAGGGTTCGTATTTACTTGAAAGAAAAAACAAACAAACAATCAATCAAATGAACAAACACTTAAATAAACAGGGCTGTTATCCTATACTTATATAAGAATTAGATAAAAAAAAAAAACAGGCACACATAATAGCATTGCTTAACACCCACACATTTCTTAGATAGTTCAGACACAAACAGCTTTGGAAATATGCAAGCATTTATGCTGTTCATTTTGCAAATGAACACAAGCCGAACCAGCACAGCTTATCATAAAGTTTGCTACAAGCAAAGTTGTAATGAACAGCTACCCAGACGTTTATTTTCCCCACACATTTTTACAGTCTCATTTCCTGTGTGTATGGTGTGCACTCTACACAATGCCTGTATCACTGATTTGCATATTGACTTTCTGCAAAATACCCCTCACTCTACTGGTTATGCACACAGTATGCTTCGTCTCAGGCAGCAACTGGTAACCAAGACAGGCAGGTGACTGCGCAAGACCTGTGTTAGCCAAGACCAGACCTTCAGTGCTGAAGGCAGTGATGGAGCAAAAGTCATGGAACTAGCATAGGGCTGTATTAAAAATATATATTTTATTCAGAGATATGGAGGAAGAATGTCAATTGGTTTTGCAAATCAGTGAAGACTGTTGGTTTTAACAATCAGAGTTGTAACTATTCTCACACAGAGAAGTCATGAATTGCTGCATATTTATTGATGCTTTATGAAAGGTTTGTTTTGTTGTAGCTAGAATTATGTATCTACCAAACTGGGCCTCCATGACATTTGCTAAGGATCCATACAGAGTAACTGATGAGATTTTCTTTTCCACAAAACAGGAATCAAATCACGCTCAGGTTTTTTCTAATTCATATATGTGATGAAGTGAGACTGGGCAACTGATTTCTGGTCTAGGTGAAATACAATGGTCTAGGTCTTGTTTTGACATCTTGTCCCTGTAAAAACTCAGTGTTTTGTCTCACTGAAAACTAGCAGCTTTTGGCACTATATGATCAGTAACATGTTTGGTTCTAAATACGCCCTGTTTCAAGTTTTTAAGGACAGGAAAAGGTTGTGGTCAACTGAGGAGAAATCTATGGCACTAGAGCACTGAAGTTCCCCTTTGTGATCTGAGTGCTTATGTACAGAATCTATAATGCAATGCTTAAATTTACAAGCACAAACCAGGTCAAAACGTAATTCGCATTCACAAACACAAAGTTACAATCCAAAAGACAAAATTGGGTAACAATGCAGATGTAAAACACAAGAAATATTATGACACACACAGGCACCCAACTAAGTAATTTAGTAACTGTGACTTTAACTGTAACTGTAATTTTTTGAATGTACAAGGGTTTATTCACTTCTGATGGCAATGGGGACCTCTGCTGGGTGGTGTTACCTTGCTGTGAGTGTGATAAAATGGTATGACCAGCATACAATGTGCACGTGTTTTATTAAGCTTTGGAAAAATTAAACACATCTTCATAAGTTTCATGATGTCTTTTTAAAAAAGTGAGTTTTTGAATATTGTCCGACTGTACTCATACGCTACAGAAGCACAGTTTTCTTAAGCATCACTAATAAAACAGGTTTGCAATTTAATAAAACAAATCAATAATAATAAAAAGTTTGAACCAGCAACTGGTCATGTACGACTAAAACATGCAGAATGTTGTCATCATTTTCTGAACCAATTGACTCTGGATGAGGGAAGAGTACTCTCTGGACAGCTCGCCAGGTCATCGCAGGGCAGAAACATGCTGATGGCTATGCAGTCTACTCTTAATGAATATCAGCAATGTTTCTTTTACATGCCTCTCACCAGAGACAGTGAGAGACTTGGCCAGCATTTGATAACCCAGAATGTGTCTCTCATTATTGTCAAATTTATTAGCAATATATATAATATTATATATATATATAATTATATACAACACTATAAATCAACCAGCCATAACTTTAAACCCACCAAAAGATAAAGTAAATCAAAGTGATTACTTCATTACAGTGGCATGCTTCAATAGGTGGGGTATTTTTAGGCAGAAAGTTAATGTTGGCTCTTAGAGAAAGATGTCAGAACACACTGACTGTTGCAGATTGTTGCTTATGAAGCTACATAGCTGCAGGCCAGTTGAAGTGCACATGCTTGATTCCTGTCCACCAGCAAAAATTCTGGACCAGGGAGCGATGGAAGAAGGTGGACTGGTCGAATGAATCACATTTTTTTTTTTACATAACACAGAATGCTGGGTGCATGTGTGCGTTTTGTGGGGAAGAGGTGGCAACAGGAAGGACAGTGCAAAGAAGGTAAGCCAAGCACTATGCCACCATGATGCCTGATATAGGAATATTTAAAAATAAATATAATTAGAAATAAGCAAAATAATGTTTGCAGGTTGACGTATAGCTGTAAACTGCTGTGAGGTCTTTCTGCAGGTTCAGCAATGAGGATTCAGCAACCATGTGTGGCATCAAACACGTTAGCGCTGACTCAACAATTATTAAAAAAAAAAGTGCTGCTATCTGGATTTTATTGATGCATTGTGCCATACCTTTAATCAGATTTATCTAAGCGCATCTGTGCCTTTCCTTTGTTGCCAGTAAAGTCATGTATTTGCTTGGTGCTTACAAGGATGGCTTATCTTTTATCGCCACCTTGGGATTTGAAAACCTGATTGTAGAACACACTCAGGACAAAACACTTGTATAAATCCCTGGAAACATTATTGCTTTCTGGCCTCTCTCTGGCCTCTTTGTTCACGTCAATAGGTTGTACATGTAACTTGTGGAAGGAAAAATCTTTTAGCATTTGAATGAATTCTGGAGGAGTCAGATTGTGATATAGTGAAACAGGACGAGATACATTTTTAACCCATATTCACTCTTTCCTAAATCATTGGAAAAATGAAAAAAAGCCAAAACCCCCCCCCCCCCCAAATAAACAACAAAAAAAGTATAAAGAGAATACACACTACCGCTGCAAATAATAATATTTTGCTCCAAGAGTGCACTACATGTTTTTTGATTTACACAATCAACAAAATCTTACATTTTATATTAAAATTGCTAAAATGGGCTAATGGATGTGATTGATCATCAGTTTATCCAAAAATTATATATATTCATATTGGAGAAATAAGTCCATTCCATGGAAACTGTTGATTTTTAAACATGTTTGAACAAGAAAACATTTTTCGTTTCAGTACTGTGCCTACAGATAAAGCAATATTCTTGAACAAAACCACTACAGTGTCCTTTTTCAATAATTTATTTAACCAAAATATTAACTGCTGTAATAATACACTGTGGAGAAGTAATTACATGTTTGATCTTAGAATCAAATATTGCCCACTTTAGCAAAAATAACTTCTTGTTGGCATTCTGTATAATGTTCCTGTAGTGTCTGACATCAGCTTGCAGAATTACTTGACCTTTCTCCCTTTAGTTGAAAGATGTTTCAGGGTTTTCTTGCATGTACTGTCCTCTTGAAATCCCCCTACATCATTTCACTGGGGCTCAAATCTAGCTTTGACTAGGCCATACAATAAATGGAATAGATTTATGGAATCTATTACTCGTGTGTACGTGTGTACACGTGTGTACTATGACTGTGACCAAACAAGTCTATCTTTGATTTGAAGTCATTGTTTCCCAAGGCCTCACCTTCACCTTAAAAAGCTCTTTAGCTCTTGAGATTATGACACCACACAGTTCAATTACAAAGAAAACACAGGAAGCAAGATGCAAAGTTTAAATAAAGCAGGTTCCACCTGCAGGAGGTTCTAATCTATAGCACCTAATCAGGAACACCTGATTTGAATTTTATGTACTTGAAGATGTGATAAATGTAAGAGTGTACTTACTTTTTTGGTCTTTCAAATATGCAAACGTCATTTTTATGTGTCAGTTGTTGGAGTTATGTTGTAGTTACTGTATCAAACAGGATGAAATGTTTCTTTTTCAAATGCTGAAAAAACGAATAACATTATTAATGAGATGTACAATATATAACATATATAT
>JBCNYG010000012.1:23994146-24004798 GCA_039654305.1 Porochilus rendahli | reverse complement strand
TGTGTGTGTGGGGGAGAGAGAGAGAGAGAGAGAGAGAGAGAGAGAGAGAGAGAGAGAGAGAGAGAGAGAGAGAGAGAAAATGAGTGTGGAAAATGGGTGTGGAAACAGCTTGAAAAATTTGCAGGCATGAGTGTTCATGTTGAACCATATCTTTTAATTATAGACATTAATGAGGAGAGCAGTACACATGCAATGTTGGTTTGTGAAGCTGCTGCACTTTTCAAGTGGTATTTCCAGAAAGATTTTGGAGACATAGGTTTTTTGGGTATGGATGAGTGATAGGTGATACTTGTGATACTGTATGATAGTGATACTCGTGCTTCCTATCTCTCTTTGCCTAAGAGCTAAGAACCTACAGGAGCCATGGATGAAGAATCAAACTGACTCCAAAAGATTTTTCAAGTAGAGCAGAACTGAACTGATTTTATCCACACTGAAGATTTATTTCAAACTTTCACTGTTCAAGATGAAGACAAAACATATGCATGCAATAAACAAACTGGAGAGGGTATAAATTCACTTTGTTCTCTGAAAATAAATCCGATCTACCATGATGAAGGTGAATCGGGGTGAGCAAAGTGTTTTGGATGTAGGGCTTTTTCCATTATGATGCTTTGTGCAACAAATTAGCACCACATAAGCAGATGTGGATAAACAGACAGTATGCCAGGAGTACATATTAATATTTATGCACAGTGTATCCTGTACCGGAACTTAATTACAGCTGAATGCAATAGTTTGCACTTCTTGTGGTTTCTGCTCAAAAGCAGGAAAATAAGCCAAAAGGTAAAACTAATTAACGTGGGTGTATCATGCAACAAGATGAAAATTCAAAACACAAGAAACTTAAGCAAACGGGGGTGGGGGTTCGGGGACCTTCTCTCTCCAGACTTGAAGTGAAGAAGAGATGACATCTGGCAGAGTTATAACGGATATGTCTTGGAAAATTGGATTTGCAGTTGGAGAGATTCATGTCAGAAAGACTTCGTATTATTCATATAATAATTGCAGGATTCAACTAACTCTCAATGGATATGCAAAGAGGTTGGAGGGGTTGTGAAGGCAAAGTGTGGGCATATCACGCTTTAAAAAATGATCTAGTGGCTTAGTAATTATCACAGTAATAAAAAGCTATACTAACCTAATAAAATCCATGAACATTATTGAATTGATTGATTGAGTTAGACATGCCAATATAAATGACTTAAATTAAATGGTTAAATTTGTCTTAAATATACGTGTGTTATTAAAGTCAATTTTATTGGACATTAGTATTTAATAAACAAATTATTTTGGAGCTATCCAAGGTTTTTGGCAAATTTCTTAATAAAATATTTAAGAAAAATTAAATAACTTAAATGGTGGCACAGTGGTACAGTGGTTAATACATCCACCTCACATTAAGAAGACCCTTGGTTCGAGTCCTGTGCTCAGTGAAGGCATTTCCGTGTGGAGTTTGCATGTTCTACCTGTGCTTTCATGGGTTTCCTCTGAGTAATCTGCTTTCCTCCCTCAGTTTAATGACATGCACATTCGCCTAATTGGCTGTTCAGAATTGCTGTAGGTGAAAGTGTGATTGTGAATGGTTATGAGTGTGGCCCCTGTAATGGTCATGCAAGCTGTTTAACATGTACGCTGCCTTCTACCAGTGACGGCTGAGATAGGCTCCAGCCTCCACGCGATCCTAACAGGAGTAAGCAGTACGGCAAAAGAGTGAGTGAATGATGAATGAAATTAATTGCATTCTCTATTCACATTGACTCAGTTGTAAAGTTGTACTAAAATTTATTTCACAGCTTTATAATTTGCTCATTATTTTTAAGTGTAAAATATTTCACCAAAGAATTTAGGTAAACCCTGCAATGGTCTGGCAAGCACCCAGCCAGAGTCGGCTGAAATGAGCGCCAGCCTCCCCGCGACCCTAATTAGGATTAAGCGGTTCAGAAAATGAATGAATGAATAAATTTTGATAAACCATGGTTTTAGTTTTGAGTAAAGGTATGTCCGTTATTAGGAATTTAACTCCTACTGGAAGGAACACGAGTCCATTGCAGGTTACCTTCCCAGTATTTTTTATTTTTTATTATTTTTTTATTTTTTTTTACTGATACCCATTTATACTGCTGGGTGAACAGAGGCACACTTTTAGTTAAGACCTTGCCCAGGGGTCACACAGTTAGCACAGTGGAGGTCTAACGGGGATTCAAATCCACAACCTCTCGATCATGAACCCAGCACCCTAACCACTACACCACAGGCCCCCCTTTAGTTTAGTTTAGTTTTAAGAGTGCATATTATATGAGAATATTTATCAGACTGACAAATGGAGATACCTATATGGAGGATGGTGGTAAACTAATATCATTTATATTTTTCTGTATTACCTAATTTTTTCAGAAAGGATGTGGGTATACAGGGTTATGTGCTTTCTTCCCGCTATCCAGGAATATGCTATATTGTGTATGAGAGACAATTTTACTACATAAAATTCCTCTTCCACTTTACTTACATTATTGAAAGCAAAGTCAAGTACTTTAAATTTAGGATACAGAGGTCACTGGAGAGGACCTATTGAATGAATGAAAATATTTTTTTTTACTTGAAATAATGACAGAATATCCATAAAACTGTGTTGTTTGATAAAATACATTTCTCTGTCTGTTTCAAGTTGTCATAAAGGTGTGGAAACTATTACCCCCAACTCCTTATCCTAAAATAAACACTTTTTATCCTTAAGAACATTACATGTTATCATAGCGTGTTATTTTCTTTTCATAGTAAAGAATCTATTTAAATGGATTGCACTGACCCTCATATTTCTTTTTGCCTGTCTTAGTAGCTACACATCTGCACTTGAGCTTAACAGAGTTAGTTTTTCAATAAACATGTTTATTCTCTTTGATTGATGTTAGTACATACACCCACTTTTCTCAATTACTCCAATAAAACAAGAACAACTATTTTATAGGATGAATTGGAGTTTACTACACACTTCTCGGCTCTTAAACATGGGTAGACTAAAGAATAATGTTTATAACAAGCCGAAACATGAGACCATGTCATTTATGAGCAAAACTAGTCATATTTATAATTTGCAGTTAATAAAAAAAATAAAATAAGAACCCTAGATTACCTACGTAAAATCATGTCCCTTATTTGTGCCAGATTTTTGATTGACATGAACTTAACTATAAGAGTTATCACAAATTCAACCCGGCAAACAACATCTGTAAGCTTTCAGAGCTGGGAGGGAGTGCTTAAAGATGGCCAAGGCTAAGACAGTGGTACACAGCGGAATGCTTTTGATAAAACCCCTCTGCTTTTCTCCATGCCATGCCTTTATGTTTCTGCAGGGGCATGGTACTTATTAGCCCTGAATACAGCACATGCTATTTTATTGTTCCTGAGTTTTAAACCGAAATAGGTGGATCCATCTTGCAACATCAAGGACAGGACAGTTTGTCCTTGTCATCAAGGAATGCTTATATGGGGATTATACAGCATTGAGTATGTTTTCTTGGCTGCCAAAACATTCCAGTAGGATTTCCTCACAAACCTTCCACATGGGAAATAATTGTGAAGTGAATGGCTTCAACTGTAGAAAATAGTTACATACTCACACTTGATCTGACTGAGGATTAACCACAACATCCTGGTCAAATATATTTGATAGAAAGCAGATCATGGCTCAAACATGTTTGTGGGTTGAGGCTTCGATAATGATGTGCACAACTGGAATCCATTGAGAAACACCCAAGGTTCACATGCTGTTCTCGTATAAAGTACAGTTTATGCAGCTAAAGATTAATTGTTCACACATTTGCAACAGTATAATTAAATGTTTTCTGCAACATAACAAATCATCACACTTGTGTAGAGAGTCAACTTGAAGATTACTTCAACTCAATTAAATGGCACCTTCATTAATTTTAATAACCCTACACGATGAGAGGTTGTAGCAAGCTCCTGACAATTAATAATACTCCTTAAACAACAATAATATTTCTTTGGCATTGTCACTGTATTATTTAAGTAAAGAGCACTTATTCATTGATCCACATGACACTTATAGCACCTGATTTCTTTATATAAAATTACAGTGTTTAACAAATTTATTATGACCCAGTGACCATACTATGAATTATTACGAATTAACCCAGTGCAAAAATCATACTTTTGTTTTTTTCCATAAACCATTGACAATATTTCATAAACATAAAAATATTGACATTTAAAGCATTTAATTGGGGCAGTGGTGGCCTGGTTGTAGGGTGCTAAATTACTTATCGAAGGTGGTGGTTCAAGCCCCACTGTCAATAGGTTGTCACTGCGGTCCCCCAGTGCAGCTAACTGGTTTAGCAAAGGCCAGCCATGTCTCTCACTGTCTGTGAAGAGAGGCATGTAAAAGAACCATTGCTGATTATTGTAAAGAGTACGCTGCATTGCTGTCAGTGTGTTTCTGCCCAGCGATGGTCTGGCGAGGTGTTCAGAGTGTACTCTTCCCTCGCCCAGAGTCGGCTGATATGGGAAACAGCCGACAAGCGATTAAGCGGTTCAGGTTTGAGCCATGCTGGCAGTACTTTTAATCCCAGCTGCTAATTGCCATTCATTTATTTGTTTGTCACCTGATCCCATACTATAGATGATGAATGACTTTTGAAAAAGTTGATGATTATCTTGGTCAGTGGGTTGTTGTTTCCAACCTCTTCCAGTCTGTAACTTTGTTGATCCCAAGTTCTACTACTTGATCTTGTTCTCATGAACTTCCCTCTTTAAATTTTTTAAGGATGGAAGTAACCTGATGTTTACTGTATCCTTCAATGAGAAAACTCCTTTTTCTCTTCTTAACTCTTTGACATGATGAATATGCATTTTTGTATTCCAATTAAAGATATGTTCCTATACTAGCACTGACTTATTCTATTTAAAGAGGATAGTGATTACCACAGAAGTGATTTTAATATTTTTCCTCATTAAATAAGATTTGTTTCAAGTAATCTAATTAGGACCTCATTAAGTAAAATGAGGTGTGCTTGTGTTGGAATTCCACTACAGACACTGGAATGAAATTGCTGCCAATAACTTAGATGTAATTTAACATGAACCCCTTAGGTATTTATAACAGCCAGCATTCTTTCTGGCATTGTTTTCACTTATTTATTTATTCATTTATTTTTTTGCAGTTTCTGTCAGCACTGGGTTCCAAATAGTTTGTAACTGTTCCCAAAGATCGGCTTTGAAAAAACATTTGTGCAATCATTCCATGAATTAATTAAGTCCCATATTTGCATAGAATAAAATCTGGAATATTGGCCAGTCCATCACTACCAATGTTCCAAATTACTTCTTCCTTGTTCAAGTAATCTCTATGCTTTCATTTGTGATTTCTTTAAAGTGAATACATTTATAAAGCAGTGTACATACGCATTTATATAAGCCCTTTTGTTTTTAAAGATATAAACTGTCATAAATTCTATTATTGTCAATTTTGATTTTAAATTACCAAAACAGTATTTCTTAAAAAATGTTGTTTTATGACATATTCAAGTTTAACTTACATTAGAACATCAACTGGCTGTAGTCTGGGTATGTCAGAATCACATAAAGGTGATAATGGGAATTAGATCTTACCACATATGTGTAAAATGAAATAATTAAATCAATGTCAATGTCTTTAATGTCTCATGAGCTTGATATGAATGGCGAGTTACTGTATGTTATTACATAACTATAAACTTGCTGTACTGTAAAACCCTGAATACCTTCTTGAGTCTTATCCATAGAACACAGAACTGTGTTGTGGTGATCCAAAAGTGCCACATGGTTATACTCACATGATCACAGTTTTAAAACCTGCACTCTACTGTTCTGGGCATCTTTGGTCAAACTCATTAGTGGCACATAACCATAGACCCATTAGCAAAAAGCCCAAAAAAGTGATAGCTAATAAGATTAGAAATACCACTGATGAAAAGCAAACATGAACTTAACATGGGATTAAATTGTATAAAATCAGTGTATGAAAAACAGATATCAGTAATGTGGAAAAAGTATAATAATCATAATAATAATTATAATAAGATTAATATTACTTTTAATAAAAATAATAAGAAGAATAGTAGTAGTAATAGTAGTAGTAGTAGTAGTAGTAGTAGTAATACATTAATCAGAAGGGCTGCGGTAAGGAGAGCTTGTCTTCAGCTTTGGGGGATAGGAAATCTTTAACTTGAAGTTGAAGAAAGGGGAAGATGGCTGATTTAGCCATATATTATATATGGTATATTATACTACAGCATACCTTACCTGATGATTTTATTAAGAGGTCACATATAAGCATATAAGGGAAAACAAATGAAAATGTCCAATAATTCTTGTAATCACAATAAATAAAGTTCCATATATTTCATCCAAAATGTGGGATAATATAAATGTTTGATGATTTACTCGTTTTTTTTTTTATTGTTTGATGATTTACCTGTTGTTGTTTTTAAATAGCACCTCTCAGAGATATTGAAACTGTCATAAAAAAGGCATGTATAATTTTTTCTGTCATTCCAAACAGTTACTAATTTAAAAACGAAAAAAGTGGACATGTTGACAATGTCAGAACTATGTCAAAACTATAGCACTGTATTGACTGCAATGCTATTTACACCTTCGGCTTAAAGACTAACAGAGACCATGTTTACCATAATAACATTGCTATTTAAAATGGGTCGCAAAAGTATTCACACTACAACAAAAGAACAATTTTTATTGATACAGATTAATAAAGTTGTTCTTGAATAGATTGTTTAATCACAACTGCATTTAGGAAAATGTCTAAAAGATTGGAAATCATGATACATAAGTATTCATACCTCTTGAATTAATAAAACATCAAAATATAACTCACAAACTACATTATTTAAAAAGTTAAGTTACATTATTTATTATATATTTACTATAATATATATGTACAACATATTGTACACATGAAATATTTGCCTATTACTAGTTCCAATTTCAACAGGTATTACTGGTCAAAACAATATGTAGTATTTACCAATAATGTCTGGGCAGTTATTGTACTGTAATACAGCTATACAAACATATATACAGTAGAGTATGTAGTCTGAGGCCGCTAATTAAAAAATGCCGCCCCCCTTTTTTTTTCTAACCTTACCCAACAAGTTTCATTACAAATTATATTATTCACACCAACCTGAGTATGTGATAGACAATGTGTATCTAGAGCTGGCATGGACTCCACAAGTTTGTGAAATGTCCTGTGTTACCAATCAGTCAGTGTCATATGATAATGTCTTCTGTGTTTAGCAAAAACCTAGTAAGTCATTCAAGTAAGGTATTAAGAAAATTATGAAAAACAAAATATATCTCTCAATAAACAAAATATGTGACCTTAAGAACAAAAAACTTGACTAGAACGACAAATTTGATTAGCCTAGAAACTTGATCTGTTTTTGCTCACTAACCCTCAACAGACTGATGAAAACTTGTTGACTTACTAGGTTTGGTTAACAGGACAGAATCTCATTAAATATGCATGGAACAAAAACATAAACAGTGGGAAATCTGACCATTTGTACAAAGACTTTATCCCGAACAATATCACAAATTTTCCTACATTAACTAGAGTTCTAGAAACTGTGCAGTGTCTTGAGTGCTAAATATAATACATTCTTTGTTTGAAAAAAATTCTAAAATCTTCTAAATTCAGCATTTAAAGTACCTGCCAAATATAAATAATTTGAAATAATTTTTTAAAAAGCCATTAAATAAAATTACATTTTATAAATGAGTACATATTTATATTTCAGTTATAAGCGTAATAGACTGAAAGGGTGATTTTTATGGTGTGAGGAGTTGGAGCAGATTCTTTTGACTAAAGCTGCCTGGAGTTCTCTGTTGGCATTTTGGACAAGGATCCAGAGGGCTGTGCTTCAAATACCTCATCATCCATCTGTCTTCTCAGAATGATTCTCTCAGCAGGTTAGGCACTGCTTCCTTCCGCTTTCATATTTTCACTGACACCATGTCTGATCAAGCGTGAACACCTCCGCCAAGAAAAGATGCATTTGAATTGTTACTCAAATGTAAGCCACGGTATGGGTTTGGTTCATTTACCCTGTTAAATGGTATGATGTTTATGACACAGCAAATCACTATTCCCTGTCAGCTCTGTGACAGCTTGTACTCAGGGAAGTAAATGAAATTGAAGGGCAGCCATTCCTTTTTGTTTTTATGCCTCCTTGCCACTCCTGGCACCTCTCTGGAGATTCTGTTTGCTAAATATGACTTGCTGCTAGCTGCCAGGTCTTCATTATTACCATATTCCTAGGGCCCAAACGAATGAGTCATCCAATGCATACAAACAGACACAAAGCCTTTTAAACAGGCCCACAGCTCTGTTATTGTGCCTGTGCAAGTCATGTTCAGTTCAGAATTCCAATAAATATTATATCTGAATACCTAACAGAATATCTTTCAATATTTAAACAGATTGTTTTGAGAAAATTGAAGACAGCCAAGGAGATTGTTGACACTGACAGGCAGACATATGAGTGACAGTACTTTATTATCAGTGGTAACATCTGCAAGTTATGGGAAATTTCCCAGTTTAGTATCTTATGGGGAAATGCACTGATCAACAAGCTCTTACATGCCCAAATTCTGTACCTGGGTCAGATTGCAAAAGAACAGATTAGCCTCCAAAGTGTGCATGTGGATATGCAATGGTCTGAAATTACTTTGTTGGTTTTGCTTGTATTTCACAAACCATCCTTATGCCATGAGGATGATGATTGTGAAAATGCCATATGGATAATGCATGAATATGTATATCAAATATCTATATATGAAAATAATATAGCATTCTGAATAACTGCACCTTTTAAGTACCATACATGTAATTGTGCAATAAGACATTTGAGACTCTATTCATACAATGTGTCTTGGGATTCCACTCATTCAGGTTTGATCATTTAATGATGTAATGATTACTGCCTCCTTTGAAACTAAGTGCTCTCTCTGAATAGCACGCAGATGTGCAGATGGCCACTGCTATTATTTCTCATTTAACAAAAGAGCTAATTTCCTCTAAGCCCATTTGCAGGAGTCGCAAAGTGAAGCAGGAGGATGAATATATGACAAAATAATTTAATGGCTAATTTTCTGTTTTCGGCAATTTCATTAAACACAAAAATGTACATTGAGATTGAGGTCAGGGCTCTTTCTAGGACAGTTACATTCTAGTTCTTTTGCGCAACCATTTTTGTAGGAATCTCGCTTTGATAACATGGGAACTGTTGAACTAATATCCATGCTGCAATGTTTCAGAGGGAAATACTGAATACTATTACTACTACTAATAATAATAATAATAATAATAATAATAAATATAATAACAATAATAATTATAATAATATTAACAACAATAATAACAATAATCATAACAATAATCATAACAACGATAATAATAACAACAATAATAATAATAATGATGATGATGATGATGATGATGATGATGATGATGATGATGATGATGATAACCATTATTATTATTGTTGTTGTTGTTTTTATTATTCTTATCATTTTCCTGTTTTTTATAAATTAAAACTTAATAATGAAAATTACTAAATGAAAGGAGTAAACACTATTCTAACTGAGCATTGTTCTGAGTGAGTTACTCCATCGGTGTGTAAACATTCAGTTATGTTGTGCTACTTTAGTACTAGTAATGTAAAACTACTCAAATAACATTAGATTAAACTTAGACCAAACCTTCAGCTTTTGAATTTCTCCTCAACACCTCTAACAAAAAAAAATTGCAGATGCATTCTTAACATCAGTGGAAATCAGTGGTGACCCATGTAACAGACAACAAGCTTTCTGCATATAAGGTAAAGAACTCTGTCACACCTTTAAAAAAACTCTCATTTAATTAAATAAAAATATTGTCGATATGGATTTGTTAAGGCACCCAATACTCAATGTATATTTTTAATTTAATTTATCAATTGAATTGATGGATTTTTTTTAATTTCATGATTAATTTCCTTTAACATGAATTTTCTTCATGGGAAATGAACAACATAGACCCAACTATTGGATTGAAATTTGTATGCATCAAAGAACCTCAGCTTTATAAAGGATTATAAGAGGGTAACACGGCTAACTCACAGTGCCCTAGGTGGATTGAAAGCTAAATTACCCATAACACAGTGATTTTAAAGAGTCAGTGGGCTGTTTTGTCTTTAACATAACTTTGTAATTAAAAGGAATTGCAAAATTTACTTTATTAATTTTTCAAACTAATCTTGACTAAATGTATAAGTGTAACACAGAGTAAGTTAAGAAAACTCAAATTCTTATAAGGTGGCAGTCCTCAAAGTAATCAATGTGTAAACCTAAATACATTACATTACATTATCAATTTCCATAAGGCCGTCCATCCATTACCTATAATGCTTATCCCTCAGGGACACAGGAAAGCTGGAGCCAAGACAGACACTCATTGGCAATTTGAGTAGCCGGTTGACTAGTGCCTACTAAACATGTCTTTTCACTGTGGGAGGAAACCAGAGTATGTAGAACAGTACAGAAGAGTATATAATCGATCTTTATTGTCAGTGTTTGCAAAAATTTGAAAC
>JBCNYG010000012.1:23955128-23971430 GCA_039654305.1 Porochilus rendahli | reverse complement strand
GTCTCCTATTAGTCCCTGATATAAATCTGCTGTGCACATTTTTAGTGAGTTGTCTTGACGAATAAGTAGATGTGGTAGATGAAGAATTATAAGACATGACTAATTACTGCCTGAACTGAGGTCTTTCTGTGAACCTGAAAACCTCTGGTCTTCTGTCATTCTTGTCAGATTTTGGTTTTTGGAGCATGTGGTTAGTGTGTGTGTGTGTGTACTCTTCACACGCTGTCCCTTCACTCTTGTTGCATTCGGTTTTCTCTGAAGAAGACTGGCCCTGTGTACTAAAATGCGGAATGGCGTTCTCCCTAATCCCCACAAAGAGTAGTGTATTAAGGGTGCTCAGCATTCTTATTTTGTATCTGTATTGTCTGCAGCTAATCTATTGCAATGTAAAATTTAATATGTGCTGGATATCTCGCATCAGTGTATAGGAATATTCCTTAAATATTGCACACGACAGGACGTGGTTTCAGGCATACAGACGACAGCTCTCACATGTTTCTTGTTATCCTAACTTAGGCTTCTCAGACTGTGCTTTTGTGGTGAAAAGAATAAGTGTGATAAAACCAGTTTGAAGTTTTTATTATTATTATTTTCTTTATATATTATTAAAAAAAGAAAAGTATGTATAAAGTAATTTCTGCTTTTTGTACCACAGCAGTTTTGCTAACACAGAGCTACACAATCTGTTTATTAAATTGTCTTTATTGTTGTTGAACATCTGAAAACAACTCTGTTCTGTTATAGATTGCTGCATTGGATAAGACATACTTTTATTCAAGAACAATGGTCACTGTTTAAAAGAAAAATGGCAGGTCTCTTAAAATTAACACCTCATTAGTGGTTGAACCGCATACAATATCTATGAACAGATCTAAGTGCTATATTAAATCAGTTTTTAAGGAAGTGTTTCTTAAAATACAAAAACACAATCTCTCATTACTTGTAAAAAAGCATTCAAAAATCAAACGAGTCTTTATTGTGCCTTCTGTGAAGGCTTTCTTACATTTGTAGGGAAGTCAATTGGGCCTCCTATTAGCTCACCAGAGCTGGAGTGTATCCTGGTTTTTGTAGCATGAAGTGACTAAGAGTTCAACTTCTCCTAGATGGGATGCTAGTTCATCTTCCCAGCATTTTTACTTGTACCTATTTATACTGCTGGGTGGACAGAGGCACACTTGTGTTTAAGTCCTTGCCCAGGGATGTTAGAGCAATGGGGTCTAACAGGGATACATTTGTAGCAGGCAAAAAAGAGTTGTGTCAGGATTGTATCTCTTATAGGAGATGTGTATGTGTGTGTGCGCGCGCGTTGAACTGCATTTAGACTGGAACGGTGACTGGTCAGTTTGTACATTATTTGGAAACGCACGGAGCCGCCATATCAGAAACAAGAACATGGTGGTTAGAATGTAAGTGAATGACGGCTATCATACTGAAAAAAGCTAAATCCATGAAAGGAAAAGAGTGTTACACCATTAATTGTAATAAGTACCAGAATGTAGAATCTAGATGATCCAGAATAACGTTCCACTAGTGAGTTTTAACCTATTAATAGCTAGATATAGACCAGGCCCAGGCCGATTTCTATGGATATTTGTTATAGTCTCTCAAACTGTCTAGACTATTATAGATCTAGATCTCTATAAAGTATAATTCAGATCCAGGTTCTAGAAAGACTTCTGTTCTTATATTTTAATTAGAAACATAGTAGTACAATATTTCTACAATATTCTCTTAATGGGTGTATTTATTATGTACTGAAATACAATTTTCAACCTCAAGAGTACAAAAAAAAAAAACCCACAGTAACATAGAATTTGTGTGGTAAATAAAAAAACCCTGCACGTTCTCTGAAATATTAAGTCTTTTATGCTAAAGTTAAATGCTTGTGTTGGTTACACTCTGTGGACTGGATGTGTTAACTGGGTGCTTTCTGCAAACTGTAAACTGGTGAGTCTTTGGCCCTGTAGTAATAGGATAGTTTGGTTTTACAATTGATACTCTGTGCAGGATTGTTTTCTTTTTCATTTGTTTAAAATACCCTCAAAGTTTGGATTTGTGGTTTTTTCTAGCTTTGCGTCCTGCTATTTTCTCTAGTTTTCGTCATCAGGCCTGCTATGCATTAAGTAGTGCAGCACGTTGTGTGACAGTCTGTGTATAATAATCTGTGCAAAACAGCAGTACAGTTATATGAATTAACCAAAGCTTTAATGCATTTTTTTGGACTTTACTAGAGTTACTCAGTGAATTGTTATCACTTGAAGTATGGCAGGTATAAATAGTGTTTCCGTGTCCAGTGGAAGTGGCAGACTCAATGCGATGAATGCATCAACAATAAATTATATTAAGTAAACCAAACAAAGTAAATTATAAAAAAAAAAGAACACTTTCAAACTAAATAAAAAATTAACCAGATTAGTGTATTTCAGGTGCCACATTCATTACTCAAGGCTCACCCATGGCTTTTTAGTAAAGGGTGAAGGACCACCATCAAACCATTTTTGCAGACAATCTCTATTAATTAGGGATATTTGACGCTCTTGCCCTGCTCTAAACACGTTTGGATTTACAGCATTTGGCAGACGCTTTTATTTGGGGCGACTTACAATTATCATTTTTACACAACTGAGCAATTGAGGGTTAAGGGCCTTGCTCAAGGGCTCAACAGTGGTCATAGTGGGGATTGAACCACTGACCTCAATTTCAAATTTTATTTGTCTCATACAAATGATACACAGTACAATATGCTGTGATTTGTTCAGATTCCTCTCCATGATAATCCCTAAAAGGGTTTACACATGGACAATGAGGAACCCGAGCAACCAAATCCATAACAATTACCTCTCAGATTCCCCTCCATGGAAATGCCTAAAGGATTTACGCATGGACAGTGAGAAACCCGAGCAATCATACCATTCCATAACCCCCTCAGGCCCCCATCCACGGCAGCCTTCCCTGAGAAGACCGACACCTGAACCAAGGGAACCTGAGTGACCTCGAGGCCAAGAGGCGACATTTGGATCAGTAAGCCATCACCTTAACCGCTAAGCCACTTTGAAAGATGTATTTAATAATGTGCTGCCACATTAAATGCTTAACACATGTATTTAAGGCTTCATTATTAATTCCATATTTATCTAAGTAATTACCTCCGCTAGGGATGTTAAGATTTACTCTAGGTTTTTATTTCCATGCAGGTTTACACCAAATACTGTGTGCAGATTTTTATGAATTTTTAACAGACATGGGGCTTTGGACAAGGAAGACTTAATAAATAAATTAATAAATTCTGTATCCAGTAACTGTGACAATTTATCTGTATATTTTAATGTACACCTTTTTGCCACATGCTCTGATATGGCTTTAAACAAAAAATACTTACCTATCTGCCCTAAACTGTGGTTCTCTCCCTTGAAGTCAAGAAGGATGCGGAGAGGCTGATGCCTGTCTCAGCCGAAACTGGGTGTAAGCGGCATACAACCGGAACAACTAGCCGGACCATGGCAGGGCACACACAACCATTCACACTCACACCTAAGGGCAATTTGGAACAGCCAGTTAGACTGCCCTACTGTTAGAGCTGATGTTTCAGAAACCAATCAGTATCTCAGTAATCAGATTCGAATATTCACTTTGACCGTTGTCTTGTTTGTATAGTGTTATGTTTGTGTGTTTGAAATGTATTAAATGCTGTAGAGAGTAAAGAGCAACGTGGAAACGAAATAAAGGTGAAACTAAATCATGGCACTCGTGAGCCAATTACATTATTTATTAATGTGGATGTTTTAAAATGTAATGCATGTACGTGTACGTATCACATCCACTGCCGGTTGTACTGTGGATCCCGGTACGACCTTGTAACCTCGAGCCTGTCAAACAGTATCACAGAGAGCTCATTAACAGTGCATATGGACTGGAAACTTGTGTATATGCAGTCCACATCAGTTAATCAGTTTCGACCGTCTGATGGGGATAACGGCGCTTGGTCAGCTTTGGTTGACTGATGAGGACTTTAGCTCAAGGGCACAGAATAACCACTTTGATTATCGGCTGTTTCGTTAAAGACAGGGTTCAGAGTTGAAGGTTATGCTGAGCTCGAGCATTTTTCCTCTTAGGCAGGGTTTTGTGGCAAACATGTCAAATTAACTTTGCTCCCCGTTTTTAGTGTAGAATAAATATCTGACAATTACTTCAGCCCAAGCCTGCAGCACTAATATTATTACATCCCGTCCTCCGGGAGTATTGAATTTTCAGCAGCAGGAATAAATAAAGTTAATATATGGTACAATGCACGGAAATAATAAACCCAGTGCTGTCAGTGAGCTTTATAACTGTAACGCAGTTATATTTCCTTAAACTCTACTTTCTAAATATCACCCTCTTTATATTTAACACACACATACAAAGGATAAGAAGTGCACTCATGGATGTGCTGCTGTAAGAATACTAATAAAGAGCATGATAAAAGCACATTGTAAATTATCTATCCATATCTCTCTCTATATATATATTTATTTGTGTGATACATTAGATCCTTTTATATTTGTTTAAAAATGTTTTCAGAGTTAAAAACTGGGTACTTTATGAATTACTGGACTTGATTTTTTCCCCTTGTTGTAAATATTAAGTTAATACCCATTTTAGATTGATGTATTGGGAGTTTAATTCATTATATAAATTTTTTTTATAATTTAATTTATTATATTAAGCCGTGCATTAAAACCTTTCATTGTGCTCTCTTATTTGTCATTGTTTCACTGGAGATCTGATTTAATGTTTGGAACATCAGTGTACTTTTATGTAATCAACTTCAGTGTACTTTTGCTAAATTAGTTTTAAGAGTAGATTTATTGAAATAGCAGTGAAGTGCATTTCATTGGGTTTCTGGTGGAGACGGGGAGCTGGCTGTTTGCACAAACTAATTAATTGGGCAGCGACGTGGCTCAGGTAGACATCTGGCCTCATTTATCAAGCTGGATACAAACTGATTTATTTCTTAATTGTTTACAAGAGCAAATAAGAAATATGATATTCATAAAAAACGGTTTGTTGAGGAAAATGTTTGAATCACAGGTAGTTATACCAACGTGTGTATTAAGACAATAAATGCAATGCATCAGATTTGAGTTGCTGTGTTTTTAAATATGAGTTCAATCGTCAGGTTATAAAACGTATATTTGTTTTAGTGACACATATACATACACCGTTTTAATGATTTTGTCAAACTCAGTTATTTCACTTTAATCAGCTGAAAGAAAAAGAAAGCTAAAATGGGATTCTGACTGTTGATGAGACCACTGTGAAAATGCCAGGGATGTCCTACGAGGCTCCCAGAGGCTACATCCGTCCTGTCCCATCTCATCGGCTAGTAAAACTGTCTGAGTCGCATCCTGCAGGTCATAGCTATTACTCATTTCTTTGTATTTATAATCACTGCATAATACCTGTAAGTACAGTTAAAATACCTTCTTTAGCAAAGACAAGGAGCCAGCTGCTCAAACAGGGGACAGGCCAGAAGTCTACATATGTTTGTTTTGTAATCTGTTTTGTAACCTCTCAAACACACAGACTTTTGGTAGAATTAAAAATGAGCTCACACATATGACACAATCTGTATCCATCAACCACTGGTGATGAGATCATAGTTTATTTGCACTGAGCGGAAGGTCACAGAATGTACACCATGCCATCTTGATGCAGCTTCACATTTCATGCTCATGTGTTTCGTTAAGGCTGCGGAGAATGTGAATATTATTTGCCCCATGTAGCAATTTATCTTTATTAATCTCTCCAGTTGTCTACTTAGAGCTTTTTTTCCCCAAATACACACTATAATACCCCCAACCGCATCACCATTTGTTTATTGGATGATGTACAAATCATGTTTATGGTTTGTAATGAGTTTGGGGATTTCGCTCACTCTGCCAAGCTGTATTTAATAAAACTGTATTAAATGATTTTGTTCCCCCAAACAGAAGAGTTTAAGGCCTGGAGTGGCTTACAATATGTGTGTTCCTGCAGTGCTGCTTTGGGTCATGATCCCTTTGGATTTGTTACCTTCCGACACCTTCAGTCACCAGTGTGAATTTCATTTATTGAAGTCATTGTCGTAAAGGCTCAGCTGGGATTAGTCCAGGCGTGTATCTTGTCTTGCACATTGCAGGGAATAGATGCTTGATTGAAACTCTCTAAGAACTTTGAGACTGCAGGCAGTGCTGAGAGTGGGGTCGAGCATTTCATCACTCACTGCTTTCATGGTTTGCATTCTCCATCTCACAATGCTCTTTTGTAATTTTCACGTCCAGGCAGAGAAGTAATTTATTCCGAAATATTTGTTTTAGAGTGTCAGTTTTATGTGAATGTTAAAAGTAATCAATATAAATAGTTGATTATTATTCCTAAGAGTTTTCATCTCCCCAGTCTGCTGTAGAAATGAGTATAGAATAAATAACTAGCACAACGGCCTTGTAGCTGTTAAGTGATGCAGATACTGATGACGAATATGAAGTGACTGCTGGTCCTGTGAGGGCTGGATCCTGAAAAAAGCTGCAGATGGAGCAATCTCTGGGAGGTGAAAGGTTTCTGATGTTCCACTGATAAAGCTTTGTTTGGTCCTGTACTGTATAGAATGATTTATCATCTTGCAGGCACAGTTTTTTTTCCCTTCACTTTTCCCCCCTTTGTTGTCTCTTTTCTGATGAGGAGTCACAGGGTGAGGATAAGATTCACCAATAATGAAGTCTGAGATAGGTTATAGAGCCCATACTCAAGCTGCAATTTTTTTCCAGACACTCTTGAAATGCATGTTTTTGGGAAAGAAAGGGTATTTTGTTGAGGGTAATGTACCTGTTGCTTGTTCAGCCTCACTCTGTGCCTGTTGTATGAATCCAAGCACAGTGAGAAAAAGCTTTTATTCTGTATCAGCCCAGCATTTCATCCAGGCTATGTGGTTGCAGCACTGCACTCCGGTATATGTCAGGGATAACTTAATGGGACAAGCACCCTAAAGCACTAGTGTGTGTGTGTGTGAGAACCAGTTTACCACCAGCATTTAAAACGTAAGTTGACTGTACAGTGAAGGCCCACGAATAATACAGGCACATACAATAAGGTCTGAAAGCAAGTGTTTTTATTTATTCCCATCATGTCCCTGTAGTAAATTTTGATGAAATTGGCAATAGACTGACTGGGCTGAGAAAATTTAGATGCCTGAACATTATGATCCATGCAGATTGTACAGCCTGAGTGTATGTGAAAACCTGACTTACATTCTGAAATGACAATTCCATCTGTCCAATTTAAATATCATTCTCTGGATTGATTTTTTTTGTATGGATTTAATGAGCAATGATCAAGACACAGATAAGTGCATTGTGTAAGCTGAAGCTTTTTAAACAGAACTGAAGCAGACTGTGAGAAAAAGTAGGATAAAGAAGCTCTGTCTTGTAGTTGCATAATAAACCTGAATTACAAATTGTACCCTCAGCTCTGCCATATTTACTGAGATGAGCATATGATTGGTTTCTTGATGCAGAATAAGATTAAGCCTGCAGACTGTGCAGCCCCATATCACAGTATCATAATATTAGTCTCCCTGCTCAACCCTGAACAAAATGGAGTGGAATACACATCCTAGAATTGGCTCATTTTTGTATGAGAAAATTCTAAGTTAGCCAGTGAAGTAATTTTGCATGAGGTGTTTCTGCTATATTAGCAAGTTGATTTTGTTTAGGAATAAAGATTTGCTTCTAGCTTGCTAGCTAATATTGTTTTGGAATAGTGTTTCAAATTAAAACCGAACTTTAGTTTGCCCAGTCTGAAGGAATGTTTCACTCAGCAGGAAACAAACTAGCAGCCATGAATACAACTTGGCATCAGACATAGTAAACAGAATACTCTCTGTGCTTCCTTTTTTAGGTTAATCAGTTTGTCATGTGGGTGGCACGGTGGCATTATGGTTGGCATGTCTGCCTCACACAAGAAGGTTCTGGGATCAAGACCTGGGCTTGGCCGTTTCTGAGTGGATTTTAAGTGTGTGTCTGACGAGCTGTTGAGGGTACACCCCGCTTTCGCCTAGTGTCGACTGAGATAAGCACAGCCTTCCTATGGCCCTAGTAGGTTCAGTAAATTAGTGTTCTTTTGGATTTCATAATTTATTCTTCAAAGTACACTGAGTACACTGAAGTAACTTTATTGCTAGTATCCATTGACCTAATATGTCCATTTCATTCACGCCACAATATCATAGTTTTTGTTCTACTCCCACTCTATTTAAATAGTTAAATGTTCACGGGTAGTGTATGTAACCATATTGACATTTTTAAAGATATTATATTTAAATTTTTTATAACAGTGCAGCAGGGGTGTAAATTATTCAGGGACATTGCTGCTCTGTTGTTTTAGTTTCTTAGTAGTGGGAATGTAGAAATACAATTTTTGCTGTAATTTTGCACTATTATACAGTTCATCATTTATCATACCTGTATACAAACACAAGCCGAATAAAACAAGAAACTTTGTTCGCACTCTCCAGCACTTTACAGATGTACCTAAGGCCAAATTGAGCATCTGGACTTTTCTCTCCCTCTCAGTGATTGTAGATTTCTTAGAAACCGTTGTTATACTGGAGCATCCGCTGCCATCTGCTCATTGCATGCTTGTCACTTTTCACACCCATGCGGCTATTGATGCAATCTCCATCAAAGGCCACATGACTTTCTCGTATATGGCAAGGTCAGAAATTATGCATAGACAACAGGCTGCAAACAAGCTGAGTTTTTTACCTTGGTTTTAATAAAATATTTTGCTTTAATATAAGCCACACAAGTAGGCAATCTGTAGGTGCTTAAATTGACGGAATTTAAACACGTGACATGCTGAGATGGATGATTCCTGTGTCACCTTAGGTAATACTCATATACGCCATGCTGTCAATCATGTGTGGATAATTTTTTTTTTCAGTTAAATTTGATGTGTTACTTGTCAGATATATGTATATCAAATGTTCATAAAACAAGTTGCAATATTTTTTCCCGATTAAATTTACTGTGGATAATGGCCTTTTCATCACCCTTTATTTTATTTTTTAATTTTTTAATAAAAAAAAAAACCTGTCCCGTCCAGCATCATAGCAAGCAGAATGGCAGTGGGGTTGCAGTGTTGTGCTGAACAAATTTGCTTTTCCAAGGGGAGGTTTATGGGTATAAGGCTCCTCTTGATAATCTGATTCGTTTATTTATTTACTCTTGAATAGTGTTATGGAATAAAGATGGTCTTGAGACCAGCCATCTGTAAAGAATAGGGTAGAAGAGTATAGGAATAGATACAGCCTGAACACGGTTTTTGCAGCACATGTACCGTAGCGCTCATACATTTAGATTTAGATTTTTTCATGCCGTGGTGCAATCGTCAACATTACCAACGTCACACCACCAAAACTTTGTTGAAGCTGTGAAAAGGCACAAATAAAGTTGTTTTACTTCCAATTCAACAAAAAAAATTCTTTGGAAATTAGTCATTTGGTTAAATATGTCTTTGTGCTTCTGGGTGGTGTTCAAATTGACTTTCTCAAGAAAATTATTATTGTTACATTATTTCACTTTTAGGTGTTTAAAGAGCAGAGATTGTTGACTTGGTGTTTTTTCATCTCTTTTCCGACTCTCATCTCCTCCTTGGTATAGGATGGAGGAGTCAGACTTTTTTCTCCCCTGCAGCAAGACTCACATAGGTGACAGTAAACTTGAAAAACGTTGTAATTGAGTTGTGTGTTCAGGTATGCCTTTTGGTTGTGGTTGCGTACTGTATTATTCTTGCTTAATGTAGAATGTCAGGGTCGGGTGGTTACAGGGTGAACAGCCATTATATGTCTATGAATGTCATGGTTATTATAGTGTTTTCGTATTAAGCAACTATTTCAATTAAAACTCTTGTTTTAAATCTGAGAGACGTAGCCACTTTGCCAGTATCTGGGGAAAAAGATTCCCAGTGCTCATCCTTAGCTGAGAGGAAGTTGAATGAGACAATCTAGGGACCACCGAGGCACAGACCTGCTATGAACTGCAAGTTGCTGAAACAACACTGTCACTCTTTTACACCTCCATGAACTGAAAGACTGCCATCCAAGAGGCCCCTGATCTAAAATCACCACTTGTAAGCTTCTAGTGTGTAGCTGACCACATGGGAAAAACCTGTCTGAATGAAAGCTTGGCCACGGTGCCTTAATGTATGTTTGAAGGAGTATTCAAAGGCATTCAATCCCAAGAACACTACTGTCTTTAAAAAAAAAAAAAAAAAGGTGTTAATAGACTCATGCTCTGGGGCTGTTTTGCTCACCGTGAAACTGATGCATTGCACAAATTGGATGTAATAATGAAGAAGGAGGACCACTTTCAACCTATCAGAAATTTGGACACAATTCCAACAGCCCAATGACTTTAATTACTCATCAAATCTGGTTGTGGAATGGGTAAAGCGAGCTAACATCCTGACCTCAGCCCTAATATCCTGACTTCCTGGTAAATATCCTAACCTCAGCCATACAAGAAACATGTAGATTACATTTAAAAGACTTAGAAACTCCTGCTTACTCACTCACACACACTTATTTTCTTATATCACACTTTGTTGCTAACAACACTTAATCCTATTAGGGTTGCGGGGAGGCTAGAGCCTACCTTAGCCGGCACGGGATAAAGGCGGGGTGCACCCTGAACAGCTCACCAGACCATCGCAGGGCCTCCCCTTGTACACAACCATTCTCTCTCACACTTGGACAATTTGAAACAGCTAATTAGCCTAATGTGCATGACTTTGAATTGTGGGAGGAAACCAGGGTATCCGGAGGAAACCCACGCAAACACTGGGAAACCATGTAAACTCCACACACCGTCGCTAAGCCCAGGACTCGAATTCAGTACCATCTTACTGCGTAGTGGACATGCTAACCACTACACTGCCTGGGCTTAGAAACTAAAAATTTAATTCAGCATTTCCAGTTCTTTAAGAAGAGTGGGGAAATTTATGACCGAAGTTTTTTGGTAGTTTCCGAAAGCGTCTGGTCAAACTGAACCTTGATGAGTGATATTTAACCGCGTAGTTGTGTTTAATTGTATAGATCTTAATTGTATAGATGTATTAATTATCCTACATGTATAATTCTGACCCTTTGTTGTTTCAGAAAATCCAAAATAAATTAGTGGGACATTGGGCATGGTGCAAGGTATCTTCACCATGCAGCATGGGTAGCACAAAGGGTTCATAACCCTGGTCCTGGAGGACCCCCTGCCTTGCACATTTTAGTGTTTTTCTTGCTCCCTCATTGCACCATGTTTGAATAATTCACTAATTACCAGCTCTGTTGTGACTGACGGAGCAGGAAAAGGACTAATATGCAGGACAGAGTGTGACCAAATTAGTATAAAAACTTTCTTGTTTGATGGAAACGCTGAGGTTTATCATTTCAAGGTCACTCAAAGTCGAAGGTAATTGTTTCATTAGGATTCCCATATATGGTTTTCACATTGACATGTCTATTGGCACTTCAAATTAATGACATTTTACTGCTCTTCACCTAGTGTCCCCACCAAATTTGGTAAACTTTTATGCATGGGTGTGATCAGCCAAAACTATTTGTGCTTGATGTAGTTAAAGCTTGTGCACTGAATTCTTTTCTTGAAAGACCTGTATTCTGTCCCAGAAAAAGAAAAGTTCAAGCAATCATTTAAAGCCCGATATTTCCATTAAAGTCCTGTCATCATAAGACTTTATCAGCACTACCATGTATCATGTAGTCATCATCTAAATAATGTTGCGTGTGAATTTTTCAGGTGATCAGCAGTTTCTTAAATACTTCTCTGGTACCACATTCACAGGCACAGAGAGAATTTTTCTTCATTCTGATGTTTTGTGTGACCATTAAGTAACACTCTTACCTTGTATCTGCATAATGCTATGTTTGGAACTGTGTGGCTTACTTTAAACACCTTGAAGCATAGTTTATTGTTCTGCATTTTAAACTCCTTTCTTAATTGGTTTGGTTTTGGGTTTGGCAAGAGTGAGCCTTTCTTGGAGTATCTTTAAACTGAAGAAAAAGGCTGAAAACTTTATCCCCTTAGGATACAAGAGAATCATTGGCAAAAGATTTTTTTTGTGAATGACATTTCCATAAAATGTCTTGCATTGTCAGTACTTATCACATCATTGTAAGATATAAGAGAGAGAGAGAGAGAGAGAGAGAGAGAGAGAAAGAGAGAGAGAGGTTGTTGCTAGGAAATACAATTCGCCAGGCAGAAAAAAGAAAAATGCATTTTAATCTGTACTATTTTTTTAATTTATTGTTTTTTATAAAGTCGAAGAACTATAAGGAATCCGCCTGATGATGCGTCGTGACTTGAGAGGGAAGATAGTTGGCATTCCTATACCGGCCACCTGGATCTCTGGTGTGTTACTGCAGCATTTGATCATGACACTGAAAGGTGTGCAAGTCAGGTGCACCTGGAATATGAGAACCAAAAAAGAACATGGTTTGTACTGAAATAAAGTAAACTTGAAGACTTGGCAGGTGCTGCTGGGTTTTAGGGCATACACGTGAGCTTTGTTCACTTATTTGAATTTGAGCTGCTATCTTTTTTCATTTTTTATAAACAGATCTGTCTGGTTTCACCGAATGCTCCACGTTTATAAATCGGCTTTAGTAACAATGCATTGTGAGTGAGTTAAACAATCCTTTCCCCCCCCCAAATTTAAATGAAAGTTCATTACTTTGAATTATGTCCTTGTTCAGATTGCAGGACATCTGTTTCTTTGCTCTTACCCTGGGTTTACCCTGGGGCACAATGAACACAATTTCCACTACCTGAGAGAATCGTGATCAATGTGGTGGGTCATGGGATCCAATCGTGATGAACTTGGTGGATTTGTGATGATCGTGCTTATTATTACGATTTGATGCCAATCATTATAGAATGTGGGAAGTGCGGAAGAGCTTAACAGACCTTAAGAAACCTTAATAGAGCGTAACAGACCTTGATCCACCTTCACAATTCCTTTAAGTTTCATTTCTTGAATTCACCCTACCTCCTTTTTATGCCCGAATCGTGCTCATAAATCGTAGAGTTGCAGAGTGTCCAGAGATCACGGACATATTGCCCCAGTGTAAACCCAGGGTAACCACAGACTTGATGCTAAGCACACCGGTGCTGAAGGAGTATAATCTTTGTGGCTCTGCTGATGCTCTGTCTTCATGAACACGCATGCTCATCTGAAAGCCGCATTCCCAACAGATGTCTCACACACAATTACCGCACCTAGTTTATCTGACATCCTCTTACAGATGACACCATCTCATGTACACCTACCACAGAGGGCCTGTTTCTAATATACCTCCCAGTCAGATGGTGGATTCATTTATTTTTATCTTTCTTAACATCTATTCATTTATTTGAGTATGGTGATGTCGGGTATTGGCAGTGTTCTCACACCTTTATACTCATGCACTCTCCCTGCATGGGGTAGTTAGTTTTAGAATCTGAATTGTAGTAAAATGAGGCAAACAAGTAAAAAGTTGCTAGTTTCTGATTTGTTATCACCTGCCTCTCTGACACTGAAGATTGTTCATCATTATTTATGGAGCAGAGATGACTTTTTTTTTTGCCCTTAGGATCTTGTCAGCATGTTGTTCATTTCTGTCTCTCTCAGCATGGTAAATATTCAGAGTTTATTTAGCTGCTGTCGATCTTCATGGTCCCTTTGTTGGTTTATTACCTTTTTATCACCTTATTTTCATCTGACACTGTTGTTTATGTGGAGTTAATATTGAATGCCATTCCCTATGGACTTTATAGTTCAGTTTTGTTTTTAATTCCAGGGTACCATGACAAGATTATAAATAAGTTTTTATGCATTGGTTATCATTATGCATTGTTTATGGCTTTCTCTATTATGAAAAACACAAGCTTTAATTAGACCTGTCATTTATATCAATCAAACTGTATTTAAATAGCACCGTTCACACAAATCAAATTCTATTCAGTGTTTTACAGTTTTAAAGGATAAACAAGAATGGAAATGAGGTAAAAGCTTGGTGACTAATACACACTGACCAATGAAATTCAAGTAGTTAATTTAATTAATATAAATTATACCAATAAAGAAATGCAACAAATAAAAATTTGCTTAAAAACAGCATAGAAGTTTAAAATCCAATAATAAAAAAATTTTTTTATGCACTTTGCAGCTTATTCTCATGTTTCTGAAGCATTTCTAATGTTTTTCATTTTCCGAGCCCTGCTTTTAGGCAGTGACTAAAAATTCATATTATAATTTAAATATTTATTCCTGCTTTAGTACCCCACATCTACATGTAAAGTCTTTTAGTTACCAGCAAGGTCTTTTAGACCCCGTATTCCCCCACCCCCCTTTTTTTTTCTGTACTGGGTCAAATTTGTAATAACACTTCAGAAATGATATCACTAGTATAGCTGGGAATAGTGTCCCTCAGTGTAACAATAAATAAGACACAACGTAAACTATACTAAGAGTCTTCTTGCAATGTTCTTTTGAATTTTTGAAAAGCCTTTTGTATAGTTTTAAAAAGTGTTGACTGTCAAGTGGCCCTAAACAAATGGGTCAAGGGGTGCCAAGGAGTAGGATGTGTTCGGTCGAAACTAAACAGACAGTTTGAAGTTGATATGTTGGAAGCGGGGAAAATGAAATGTAAGGATCAGAGTAACTTTGACAACGGCCACATTGTGATAGTTAAATGACTAGGCCTGTTCATCTCCAAAACGATGGATTGTTTGGGTAAAGGTTGTCTAAAGAACCAGACCAGTCAGGTGGTTTTAATGATATGGCTGATTGATGTGAAGTATGTATTACTGTACATGCTATTTCAGACACAGCCAGAGATTCTCACCATCTTTCCTTCTTGTCTGCTGTCCAGCGTGTTCTTAACAGTTCTGCTGACTGACAGCTTCCTCCAGTGAAACCTCATGATGAAGGCCACGGATAGTTAGCACCATCACCAGTCTTATTAGATGTTTTTCAGAGCTGTCGCACGCACACACAGACACAGACTCCGAGCAGGGTTGTGTTAGTGGATGGCTCTCTCCTCTGATTGTGCACCTCTTAATGTGTAAGGGCTTCTGTGATGTGCTTTTAATTAGAGCCACTCAGGTTCCGATGTTTTTAAAACTTGACGTGGGCTGATATTTATTCATTCTCTCCTCTACATGCTTTCTCACAAGCCTCTATTTATGTTCATACCCTTATTTGGTTATTTCGACATGTAATCTTCTCCAGTGCTTTTCTCCATAAAAGAAGAACTATTGAATATCTTGAGTATGAGAGAAGTGTCTCATTAAAAATGTTTGCTTTAAAAAAAAAAATCTCCATTGCTGGAGAAGCCCTTTTGCAAGCATGGAGAATGAGATCCAGCCACACAGCCTTGCTCAGGCAAAGAACAGCTCGATCTCAATGCAGCTAAAGTATATTAGAGCTGTGTGATGTTTAAAATTCTCACAGACTCTCACTATAAGTGAAGGCCATCTCATGACAGCTTTAAATTTCTTCTCTTAAACAAAGAGAGAGAGCTCTCCTAAGTACCACCATGATTTTTTAATGAGGTGGTAATGACACAGACCTTGATCCCCGCTGGTCTGTATGCAGCAAAAGAAAAACACAAGGTGAGCAATTCCAGAACGTCTTCACCATGACCTTCAGCGTGATGGCCCACAATTGCTGCATGCTGGGCACACTTAAAAGCTATCAGCAGATGACATGTTCTTTAAGGTGTGTCAAGCCTGGGATTTCTGATTCTGCTGGTTGGTCATAGCTGAGTGACTGATGGGTTGCCACTCTGGGAGGCTCAGATTTTTTTTATACTGTTCAGCCTAAACTGGGAGCCTTTGTAGAACCAGGGTGCTCAAAAGAAAGTCGGGGCATTTTTATAATGTCATAGCCGCCTGGTGGAGAAGTACTTTAAAATTATGTGAATTATGTCAAATGTCAAATTATGTCAAATTGAGTTTCTTTACTTTTTTGTCTTGCCTCTTTATCTTTGGCCTCCTTCCCTGGATGGAGTACAAGGATGTGTACAAGGCAAAAGCTGTAGTGTTCTCAGTCTTCTGACCAAGATTGTAAGAAGGCAGAGATGCGGCATCACATCTGGATTTATGTGTAAAAGGGAAAAATTGCTTTACTCTAACTAATTGAAAAGAATAACAATAAAAATAATGTTAGTAGATAATTTACATGAATACAGTGCATGCACACAGAGTAGTAAAGATAGCATTATTACAGTAAGGAGAG
>JBCNYG010000012.1:23934227-23947146 GCA_039654305.1 Porochilus rendahli | reverse complement strand
GGAACAGCCAATTAGCCTACTGTGCATGTTTTTGGACTGTGGGAGGAAACCGGAGTACCCGGAGGAAACCCACACAGAAACGCCCGATATAATAAAATAATATAAAAAAAATGATAAAAATCTTGTTTTAGTTTTTTTTTTTTTTCCTTTTTCTTATGTCTCTGTGAAGTGTATATTAAAACTTTGAATGTGCTTAAAGCACACCTTTACGGAATGTGGTTGTCTTATGTTACCATGTATTATGTACCACACATAAACACAAGACCGGCGCTACTTGGTATATCGCGTGTACTCAGAACATGCCAAAGTTGCCATTATCTTACCAGAGACTGGGTACGCCTGTAAACTACTGTAGGCTTCATACATTTAAACGAGCTGCAGGATTAAGAAATTCTGCATACAATACCAAATTTTTGGTATTATAAACAATTATTTGAGATTTAGTTTTTTGGAAAATAGAATAAATGAAGAATACAATAATTCTGTAGATTCAATACTTCAAAGTAAAATGTTATTTTTTGTGCTTAAGCGATAATTTTTGGCTTGCTGGAGCAAGTTGAGACCCAACAGTTAACACCCATCTTATTGGAGTGGTGAATTTTAGTCCTTGATAATATGTCTGCCACTAATGGATTGTCATGCGAGGGTCTTGTCTGGTCTTGTGTCTGGGTAATTCACTAAAATTCTAAACTAACTTAGAGATAATATTTATAAAAGATATTGCCAGGTAATATATATAGCAATTATTTACTTCGGCCTTGGTGAATGTACACTGAGGGTTCTCATTTCCCAGTGCTACCTAATTATTAAAGAAGTATCAGTTTAATGTAGAGTATTAGGGTGTACAGTGGATGGTAAATGTTGATTTTATTCTACTGTGCTCTTGTTTTTTTTATGGTTTCTTGATGTACTTGCCGGTTTTATGGCATAAATGCATCTAACATTGACAACCACATTGCAGCTTTTGCATTAACAATAGACACATTGTCTTAAATTGTCTAGACACTGTGGTACCACTGATTTTATTTAGCTGAACTTGGCATCAGAGACATGCTGTGATTCAATTTGGTTGCTGGGAAGAGTTGTATTAAATATTGATGATACTGCAATTATATTAAAAATAAGAAACGTGTAATCTATGCGATATTAGTTGATGCTACACAGCACTTTTTTTCAGCTGACAGACATATTGTAAATTTATTTTTAAAAAGTCCCAGCCCCTTGTGCGTGTAAAACCTCCTTTTTTAAAGGCCTCTTGTCCACCCATATATCAGTTCTACAGCTTCACTCTCCTGGTCCCAAGCCTTAGATGTGATGTGATACTCGGCTTTGACCACTTTGCTGGAAAAGAAGCGTCTGCAAGTCTGCTTTGTTGCCTGCCCTAAACGATAGGCTTCAATATCCCTGCTGCACTTCTGCCTGGGTATTGAAGAGGCTGCACTCAGCAGCATCCACATTATGATGTAGAGCCAGCAGCTGAGCCGGAGCTTCCCTTATTGTAAGCATTAATTCGGCTTTGTTCGTAGCTTGTTAAGCAGAAACTGTCTGAATCACTATGTGCAGGCCCAAATGAGGAACTGTGTGCCCCTGTGTTACTCGGTTCTCGCAAGGAACAGTCTATGTGGAAATGTGAGCTCAGTGATGACGCTTTAATTGATGCGCTGAAAGGCTGAAGAAATTCCTTTATGTGAGATCAGAGGCTTTGTGTGGAATGAAGGAGATAAAAAGGACCTGTTGGATTTCAAGCGATGCAAACGTATTTTATATCCTTTGACAATTGTTTCTTGAAACATGATATTTTTGCCAGCTGCAAGGCAGTACGCTAGAGATTGTCTACAGAAGGGTGAAACAACAAAGGCTCTGTGGTTAACACAGGGCTTCAAAATAAGTTAGCATTTTATTAAAATTTTGTAAGATTACAAGGAGAAGATTTCCAGTGACGCTAAACTTCAAACTTCAAAGTGATGTTTTCCAAGTAGCCAAAAAGTTTTTTATATGCAGTGCTGAATATTATACTAATGACATAATATATCCAATACCATGATATATGACATTAGATATGACAATATATACAATACCACTATCAAAAAACACAGAGATTGATGCTTTATTTCCATTCAGTAATAATAATACAACATGCATTTAATTGTTTAACAATTGTTACATTTCTGATAATTTTTTATTAAGCATAATAATGATTACATTGCCACACCTTAATGGAATCATACTATTTATCTCACATTACCTCACATTTATTTATCTCACATTGTCTTGATGTTTAACACAATTTAAATTTGTTTGTTGTAAAGTTTGTTTGTTGTAATTGGCAGAAATTTTAAAGAAACATTTTTTTTCAACCCCCAAATTTTTTCTTTTTTCTAAGGCTTACCAATATATAAAACATTAAACATACCCACAAGAAGAGATTAGCAGTAATGTGACATTCAGAGACCATGGAATTCCAATTAAATTTCCTTTTCAATGAAATGAAAGGATGTATATAAGTCGCTCTGGATAAGAGCATCTGCCAAATGCTAGAAATGTGACATGTGAAAGAGAACTGTCCAAAAAAATATAAACTTCAGAAGTTAAAAAAAAATTATTTATATATATAGTTTTTTGTAATTTTTAAAAAGATTAAAGTAGCTAAGTCAAAGTACCAATTAAATAGCCCAGCTCTACACATATTTAGATATACATATCTGTACATGTTTACATGTTTATTCTATTACATATTCCACCTGCCTGTTTGGAGCCAATCAAAGTGTGTGCATGACTTGTGTTTTGTATTTTAACTTGCTGCAGGTATGTGCATGAGGTGCATGACACAGCTGGTCGTTGCCATAGAGATTAAACTGGCAGCTGGTGACAATTACACATACATTTTTGAGTGAAAAAAGGCAATGGTGCATGTCTCACTTTTGAACTTCTGATTTGAAAATCGTATTTTCCATCGCAATGAGATTGAAGCATTTGAGAGCCAATAATTTGGTGAACATAGTGATATGAATTATTTTTAACGTACTGTTAAGTGTTTAAACAGTCACGATTTAAAAATGACCCTTATAATGATTTTAAAAAGCTCGATTTTGTATTGACGCCAATGTAGAATTTCCCAGAACAGCTGTCAGTCAGGGGCTCGCCATTTAACTTCTACAAGTGCTGTTGATTTGAAAGTTACATGGTTTGAACCAGCTCAGATTTTCCTCTGTTATGATGTAGAATTTACTGGTGTAGAGTGAAAATTATGGGAATAGGAGCGAGTAAAAAAAACTTTTCCTCTTTCTTCTGTGCGACTCTGCTGATGACATCACCCACTCTAGCCCAGAACATTGAATAGTAATTAAGCTGGGAGGTACTGACCGTTAAACTGCCTTTTCAACTGAAATATGCACAAGGTGCTCCTTTCACTTTTGGACTTTTGATTTGGAAACCGTTTTTCCCATCGCAATGAGGTTGATAGCATTTGAGAACTTTCTGAACACAGTGATGTAAATTATTTGGCTGTACTTTGTCACGATGTAAAAATGACCCTTGTAATGATTTTAAATTATTTCAAACACCAAAGATTTATATTGAGTTCTATGGACAAATTCACAGTGCAGCTGTCAGGCACGCAGTGCAGCTAACTTGAAAGTTACATGGTTAGAACCAGTACACTTTTTTCTTTGTTTTAATGTAAATTATTGTAGAGTGAAAATTTCAACCAAATATGGCTTCTTGGTGAGGCCAAGTGAGTTGGTGAGTTTGTTGACCTCTTCCCATTCATTTCAGTGGGATTTTTTTTCCCGGGGGTTTTGGCTAATTGTGTCGCTATGGTAACATGATACACTAGTAACAGTAGTAAGACACTTTGCGGTGACGTACGTTTGATAAACACATTGCATGGGGCAGTTTGCTGTTCAGGCAGCATTAAGTGATCTCCTGAAAGAAAGAAAAATAAAAAGAACCATTTTTCTGGGCGAATAATATGTTTCTGCTCTTTTTCATGTTTGTGAAATTGTATGCATATTTTTATTATTTTATCGGGGAAAAGTGATGACCAGGCTAACCATTGGCAACAGTAGCAATTGATGATGAATTGCCACATATTTTGACTATTTAAAAACAATAGCGACAGGTCCTCAAATAGAAGTCAGAGAGTATTGAGTATTGAAGCAGGTCAGAAGTCAAAATAAACAGTAAACTAAAACAGCTTTCATTCTGTTGTTGCACTCCTGGATTTTGACGTCAGTACTGGTGAGGTTTCTAATGAAAAATACAACATCAGAGGCGATTCCAATTGACCTCCCAGTACAAATGAAACACACCATTAATCTCCATGCTACTTTCTCAGCCATCATGATACTTTGTCTGGCCTTTAATATATCAAAGCCTGGCATTCAACATCAAAATTAAGTCATTGGTTGTCGATGACTGAACTACCAAAAGACACTCAAGTGTCAGACACTGCCAAGTGATAACCCAGGTCGATCATGTGAGTGTTCTCTTGGTAACAGTAAATCGATTCATTATGAAGGCATGATTTGTAGCTCTGTGTATCTATAATTCACATCGTGGTTACTTAGGCTACATGGCTCTTTCTTTATAACCTTACCTGTACTTTGTTTAAAAACAAAAAACCTTTTTTGTAAGTGTTACTTTTTTATGAAGAAAGATGTGTAGTTCCTCAAGTTTGTTACAGATTGTCTTCTGCTTAGTTTTGATTGCTGTCATTAATCATAAATTACATGAAATGATTGCTGTCATTTAGGGTATTTGTGGGCTGTCTATATTGGCAGAGAGTTATGAGTGGAGCAAACTTCACACAGACTTACTAGTACCGGAGCTATAAATGAAATTGAATGATTCTGTTCATCCATTCAGTGTTGCTAAAAATGAAACATGCATTTTGATGAGCTTCATTTCCTTTCTCAAGCCTCATTGGCAGCCCGAATGACCCCCTGAATTAGAGCACCCATATAGTCTCGCAGTGGGAGACTTGCTGCCCAGCCCAGGATGATAGGATTTAGCAGAACTAAGCTCATTTTTCTGTTGTATTCTTGACATCTATGGTCTTTAGTTCTTCAGCAACACTGAGCTCAAATCTTAATCTCCGATGGATAAAGCATATGTTTTATGTTCAATCCTTACATTCATCTTACATCTCAGTACAGGCAATCTGCTCCATATGCACCGCCAAGCGTTTACCTCATTCTCTATTCTTTTATTTCAAGAGATGTTAGATTGTTAGCAGATATAGATATAGCTTTCAAATTCTCAGGAAGCTTTTGTGCTATGGGATTTTCTCTATATGTCTGTCTGTCCTTCTCTCCTCAGATTTGCTATACTCAGCAATCCCGCTCCCGCTGTGTGAATGAGTAGACACTGCTGTTTTGCTTACACACAAATCAATGACAAATTAGCTTTCTGTAAAGATTGCAGTGACTGTCCCGGCACGGCCTGGTGATCTTTTCAAAGAGCAGTGAAATTGGAATCGACTCAGTGCTGCAAATCAAACGCGTCACATTACGCTAGAGTGAACTTCGGGCGCTACTGTTGAATAAAGCTTCCCACCCCATACAATGATCTATGCATTTACACCCCTTTGCACAGGTCTTATGGAAATGTTCAGGACACATCGACACTGTACAGTTTCACTCAGTGATTCATTGTTCTCCTGAGCCAAAAATAGTTTTAATTAAGCAATCTGTTCTGAATGACGCTCATCTCGCCACATATCACACACAAAAATAAAGAATTAACTAAAGAAACAGGTTTCTAATTAAACAAAAATATTGCTTAAACCGACCGTATCCTTCTAAATTAACAGCTATTTTTATCCTATTTGTCTCACAGAGAGCTTCTTTATCATTTGCAGCCACTACCATAGGACCAGCAGTGAAATGATCTATGCGTATAAAGGCTGTGGGTGTGAATCACACCCTTAATTTGTACGGAGTTCTAAAAATGTCCAAAGCATAGTGGACCATAGTTTGTGCACTCAAGAAATTCCCAAACGTCCTTATTTAGAGTTGAAGATTAGGTGATATAACCAAGAATTGCCCTGCAAAGGATGTATTCTGTGCTTTCTCAACATCTCAATAATTTGAGGGAAGTTGGCCTCGAGTTGGCCTTCTCAGCTTATAATAGTAAAAACACCAAAATATGAAAGACAGCAAGAACCCCCTAATATTCTTTGATGCATGTTGAAATGGGAATGTGGACACTATTTTGGTCCCCGAGTGTGGCTTTTATGACTCAACCAGAGACATGCAGTGTTAGTTAAGGGTATTTGGTAGAATATGCTTCCCTTTAATAGAAATTGTATATAATTACAAGCAAGTGTGTCACATTGCTGTTGCAGTGAAAAAGCTATGGATTTTAGGTTTCTGATCCTAGTTGTTGAGGAGACACCATGCATGGACACCAGTCATTTGCAGAGTATCACTTGCACATACTTGTTCATCACTAAAAAGTAGCCAGTCTAACAACCAGCATGTATTTAAGTGGTGGAAAGAAAGGAAGTATGTATTCATATGGAGAAAAATAATATTACTTCAGGAGAGATTGAAAGTAATGTTTTGCACAGGAGGCAGAGGGGTGTGTGGCTCTGTTGTGTTTGGCAGGATGGTCTGCAAGACGTTCTGTTTGTGTAAGTTTATGATTTTCTGTATACACTGTGTATTCACTTTTGGTTCCATGCGACCTTATAGAGTTGTGTTAACTTGGTTTATTTTGGGTGTGCCTATGAGGCAGAGCTGAATGGTTGCATTTTCGCGCTGTCCATAGGAATCGGCAAAGTTTAATTATCCTGAGTTAAAAGCGAACACACACCTTTATCAAACTATAGTTAAGTGTTTTCGTAATCTAAGACCTGTCCCAAGACTAACCATCTAGGGCCAGTGGAAAAAGGCTCAGAAAAAGACCGACTGACCTGAGGGGAAAAAAGGGAAGATGCTAGCAAGCTAACCACAGATGTGCAAAATCCTGGAGCTGCGGGGACTTCTGTCTGTTTGGAGTTCTGTCTGCAATGAAGATCAAGTCGGACTTTAAGGACCTTGCAGGGAGATTGGAACAAGCAGAGGATCGATTTGGTGACCTAGTAGATGATATTGTTGGTGGGAAAACCAAAATTGCAATTCTGGAGAAGCAGGTGTCTGAGCTCACCTTTAAAGTGGGTGACTTGGAAAACAGGAGCCATTGCTCAAAGCTCTGACTGATGAATCTCCTGGAGAAAGTTGAAAAGGACTATGCAGCTGCTTTTCTGGAAAAGTAGCTACCCGATGTCCTGGGACCCGAGACCATCCGGGCCCCGCTGGTCATTGAGGGTCATGATAATGAAGTTTTTAAACTTCCACGACAAGATCAGAGTCATGCAAGCTTCTAGAAAGAAGGGCAAGATCATGTATGAAGGGCCACCATGTCATGTTTTTTCAAGACATCTCCACTGAGCTGCACAGGAAAACAAAGCGCTTCAACGTTGTGAAACAAAGACTTCCAGACCTGAAGAAAGACTACAGCATCATTTACCTTGCTAAACTCAGGCTGTTCCACGAATGGAAAGCCCGTGTGTTTGCTGATCCTGCAGGTATGAGTGGAGTTTATCAAAGTACTGGAAACCAAGCAGATTGACCATGGCTAGCTGGATTACACTGGCGTAACCACTGTCAGTGACTGAACTTTTCAGCGGCAGCATACGGTGTGAACATTTGACTAGATCTGTGTTTTTCATTTGCTAAGGAAAGGTACTGTCTGTTTCATGCATGCGGTAATTATGTTTTCCTAGGCTGTGCCTGATTGTCACTATATGAGTACGTGGTTTTAATCCTACATATCACACAGATAAGCATATAGCCTATGTATGTTTATGTATGCTTATTGCATTAAGCCAATAGTGAGTGGGGGGGTTTGTTTATTGTGTGATTCTCAGTTCATAACTGCTTCTCATTGTCAGCGGATCAGCTGGGCAACTAATTTGCTCTTAATGTTACCAGGGAAGGTACACCGTCTCGTTTGGGGAGACGGTGTTAGGATTTATTTATTGGTTGTAAATGTACATTTTATTTTAAAGCTTGGGATAATGACATACAGTCCAATTTTTTTAAGAACCTGGTTGAAGATGTTTATACTTGATTTTATTTTATGTCTAATGTAAATTTGACATTTACATCCTGGAATGTTACAAGTTTGGTGAAACTGACTAAAATTAAGCAAGTACTCCGTATGGTTAAACAACTTAAATCATTAGTATATCTCCAAGAAACCCATTTACTGTCAGATAAAGTGATGAAGCTAAAAAGGAGATGGCCAGGGCAAGTAATTTCAGCCTCCTACTTATCACACACCCTGGTGGTCCTAATTCATTAAATTGGTGCCCTTTAAAGTAGACAATGTCATCCGTGACTTAGGGGGTAGGTACCTGATTGTCCTGGGTGCATTGAAGAGCGAAAAGATAAACAGGATTAACATATATGCCCCAAACAATGACAATCCCAAATTCTTTGAAAATTTATTTTTATTAATTTTCTTCTCTCCCAGGGAAAGCTCTTATAGCAGGTGATTTAATTTGCACTATAGACCTTAAGTTGGACCAATCAACTGGGGTGGATCCCTCTCATATACAAAGTAGGAAGAAGCTGTTACAGTGTGTAAAAGATTTGACCCCTGGAGGAGATTAAACTCAGATTAACTAGAATTCTCCTGTTATTCTCCTCGATTTTAATCATACTCGCGTATAGTTTTTATGGACCACTCTCCTACCTTACTTGTGTATATAGAGCCCAAGGTGTAGTTAAAGGCACTTCTAGATGGAAATTTCATCCCAGAACGCTTTCTGATTCGAATTTCCTGTGATAGTTTCAGGCACAAAGGGAGATGGAAGGCCTTTAAGGTATACATTAGAGGCATAATCATGTCTTACACCAAATCAGAAACAGACAAACTCAAATTATGAATGAATGAGCTTGAGCACAAAATAAGACAAGTGGAAAGGGAGGTGCTTTGGATGGCTCTACAAAAGCGAAACAAGAATTAACGTTACTTAATGCCCAATGTGAGGAATTGTCCACATTTAAAGCAGAAAATAGTTTAATCCGACTCAGATTTACTATGATCAAGATGAAAAAATGGGGAGATTGTTGGCCTGATGATTAAAGAAAGCAGACTGAGCAACTACTGCAATTCAATCTCAGAGTGGGGCAGTAACAACAGACTCTCAGTAAATTAATGAAAATCTTTTATCTTTTTTTAGAAACACAGTCTGAATTCCTAGACGATCTTTATATTCCTTCCATACCAGACAACTTCACAGCACTTATGGATAGGAAACGAGATTGCTGACACTATTAACGATATGAGGAGAGGTAAAACCACAGGCCCTGACGGTCTACCAGTTGATATCTATAAGGTATTTAAACATAAATTAATTGAGCCTCTTTTACTATGTATAAAGTACCCTACCAATTGCACATCATATAGACCCATTTCTAAATCAATGGCTAGAAGACTGGAACCGAGGCTTTCAACTGTGATCAATCCAGATCAGGATGGAAACCGTGGAGCCTTCCATAATGTCAGACGGGTGTTGAATTTGATACATGCAAGGGAGGGAACCCCTGGCACCGCCATTCTGTCTTTAGATACTGAAAAAGCAGAGTGGGGTGGAGCTGTTTATTTGATGTGCTATTTTGTTTTGGTTTTGGTAATTATTTTCGAAAATGGATTGAGACACTTTATGCTGACCCAATGGCAGAGGGGTACCCATATAGGGTGCCTTCTCTCGCTAATGCTATTTGTTTTGGCAATGGAACCGTTTGTCATGGTGGTGAGGACACACCCCTCAATTTCAGGTATAAACGTATTGGACACAGAACATTGCATTGTAATGTTTGCTGATGACACCCTTTTACTTCTAACAGACTTAAATAACTGTATTCTTAACCTGACTAATTTAATTGATAATTTAATTGATGCTTTAAAGTAAACGAAACAAAACCCTCAAGCATGTTTTTGAATAAGTGAGAGTGAACAAATACAGTGATAAACTACCCTTTCAATAATGAGGTAAACGGATTCAAATATCTTGGTATCACTATTACCCCGACCATTAAAGATTTAGTGTCCTGTAGCTATGATCCTATGATTTCCATAGTAGCCAAATCCATGAATAGTTGGCCAATCTCTCTATTAGGACGTATGCATGTAAAGATGAATATATTACTGAAGTTTTTATATCTATTTTATTTATCCCTTTACCCCTACCACCACAGTTCTTGTTAAAAATGAAGCAATTATTTACAAAGTTTATTTGGAGTAACAGAAGGTCAAGGTTGAGCCTATCACTGCTTTACCTGCTATTTGAGAAAGGAGGATTACAATTACCCAATTTTCAATGGTGCTTCTGAGCTGCAATGCACTGGTTTTCACCTGAACCTTACTTACCATAGGTACAAAATTGAAAATATTTGCACTAAAGGCCTGCGACTTGACAATTAGTTATACTCTGCTTCTGTCAAAAAATTTAAACAGTCTGGCACAAAGTACAGTCATTTCTTGGTAAAGCTACTTTATTTTCTGGCTTTTTATTAATATGGGGGAATGATAACTTCTCTCCTGGTAGAAAAAAGCTTTTAAAATGTGGGCAACAATGGGCATCTGTAAAGTTATGAATTTATATAAGGACGGCAAACTTAGTTTCATTTGAAGAATTTAGAAATGAATATGATTATACCTCGGTCACACTTATTTAAATATTTACAGTTAAGGAGTTTTGTTTATACACATACGCACTCCTATGCACAACCCCCCTATGTCCTTAGAAAACTTGGCAGTAAATAATTGTACTGGGAAGGGTCAGATATCCTTACTCTGTAGCATACAGGTTAAAATCATAGACTCCACTGAGCATAGGAAAACTCAATGGGTAAATGATTGCAAATAGATATCTCTGAGGAGGACTGGAGGGAGGTGTGCTTGAAAGCTCAACTCCTAACAATAAATACCCATCTCAGACTGATTCAATATAATTGGATTATGAGAACCTTTATTACTCTGGATGGACTGAATAAGATGAATCCAAATATTCTTGATAGCTGTGTTAAATGCAATGTCAAAAAGGGCACCTTATTTCATTGTCTGTGGAACTGTCCTGAGATACGAAAGTTCTGGAATTAAGTTATAAAATCATTTCTTAGATGACCTTGAATCCAGTTCCCGACTGTCCGATACTTTATATTCCTAATTTGAATCCAAAGGACTGTATGATAAACAGCAAAGAGAAGAAAATTACTGACTTATGTTTAGTGGTATGTAGTAGTATTTTTTTTTATTATTGAAAATTATTAGTATTGTTTATGCTAGATGCTTGATTTCTCTTTGCTGAAAAGATGCCAAGAGGCTTCCAGTTGGTTGCTGGCTAAAAGAACTATCAACATGCCTTGTCCTGAAAAAGTTAACATGCACTGTGAAAAACAAATCTGCCAAATTAAGAGATCTGGAATCCCTTTTTTGCATTCTTAAAGAGCTATGACACTGAAGAAGCTATGAACTTGAACTTGAAGGTGATACGTCCCCAACTGTCGATACCGTAACCATGTGATGCTAAGCTGTGTATGATTACTAATGTTGTTAACCAGTTTTGCGTTTTGTTCTGAGGTCTGTCTTTTCTTTAACTATTTATTTTTCCTTTTCTTTTTTTTTGGGGGGGGGGGGCTTTTATAGTTTGACTGTTATATGCTTTAATAAATGTTTTAAAATGTATTTTTGCAAACTGTTAAAAAAAAAAAGTGCTTATAATGATAACTTACTTTATTTTAATGAAGCCTTGCACGCTCATATTCACAAAACCAGGTGTTGGGAGGTAGCAACATTATCTGCGTTGCTATCATGCCTCAAATAAATTTAACACAATAGTCATTTATTTTTGCACCAACATCCTTGCAGGGGTTAATAATGTGAAACAACAGGAACTGATCATTACCATTCTAAGTAATAACAGTAATTAAAAAATGTGTTTAAATTCAAATTAGTATAAACATGTAACTGTAATTTGATGGGAAACCTAATACCTTTATTTAAAAAAAAAAAAAAAAAAAACATTATATGGAACATCGAAACCCCTCAGCCAAGACGCCTAAAGCGCACAGAGGACAAAAGCCATCCCCCATCCGAACAGTTTTGGACAATTAACAAATCAGCCACCCTACACATAGATCATAGGGAGTACCTATGCAAAATTTAAGAAAGCTATCCTGCATAAGATCCAAGCAATGTCCCAGAAAATCTTTAGATGTGCAAGGCCACTGTGCCAATGTCAAAGATCACATACAGTGACGGTCAATGATATTACATCGTTTATGTCGTCATCATAACAAATTCACATTGACACCTTGTGTCAGTAGAAGTGAATTTTTTTTGGTGCTCGGCTTTTAAGCAGTGCCTAAATCTTTATATTAGTCATTTTTGTTGAGTAAGATGTTTGAATACTGCCTGTTGTCTTTACATTTACTGAGCCTCCGGATGTTCGGTCATCATCTCTGCATTGCTGCAGTCTTCAGTCTGTGTCCTCCTCCAGATTTCCTGCTCTCAATGTGCTCTCATGCTCTGTTCTCTGTTTGCCTGCAGGCTTATTCCATAACTGAGACTGATACAAATCTGCTGAAATCAGTCCTCTTTGTCTGACTAATCACTTGAAAAGGCTTTTTCTTGATTTGCCAGATAATCAAGATCTGAAAGAAGGGATAACATGGTTTTGTATTGTAAGTGATGTCTACCTTCCTAAATGACTCAAATCTTTGTATCCAACCTTGTATGTGTATAAACACACACACACTCACACTCACACACTCACACACTCACACACTCACACACTCACACACTCACACACTCACACACACACACACACACACACACACACACACACACACACACACACACACAC
>JBCNYG010000012.1:23906209-23926177 GCA_039654305.1 Porochilus rendahli | reverse complement strand
GTATTTAATATGAGACAGTTATTGAGGAGGACAAGCTTCATCATGCTGTTAGTGATGGTTGTGTTCCGTTGGAGTTCTGTTAATCTGCTCTCCTTATTATCAAATTCTTTATGACCAAAAGAATAGGTTGTGCAGCAGAAAATTTCTAAATCGCATCCAAATCTGAAAAATTAATTACACCTCACTCTCTTACCATTGTTTAAAGTATTTATTACATACTAGTTAACTCTAGGAAAGTATGATACTTTGGCTATAGTAGCTTGGCTTTTGTGAGGACTAGATGTGGTTGAATGCAGACAGGACATACAAGTGCTGACTCTTGAGCTCACTTTAGTTCTAGGGACAACAGATCTTTGTGTTATTGGACTAGTTTTAGAAAATGACCTGGACACGTTTGGCTGATGTCGCTTTACTGCATCATTCCATTATAGTGAAAATGTCAAGTTAAACATTGCTTGTCACTCATTCTTTGTGTGCTCGGTGCTGTTGCTCTGTCTCAGTCCTTTTTCATATAAGTGAATAGTCACGTGTTGATCTGTGCCTTGTTAGCGTAAATACATGATTAGTGTGACACTAGCCATTATGGGTGTATATTATGCTGTAGCTTGTAGATGAACTTATCTAAAAGTGTGCGTGCGTGTGAGAATGTAGGTGGGTGGGGTGGGGGGTTTCCCAGTGGCTCACAAAAAGGTTGTATTCCTGCTTCTGTGACTCATTGCTTTTTTAATGTCCAGAATGATCAGTGCTATTGTAAATGCCTGTGTGTGTGTGTAAACACACAAGCGTTTTTTTTTTTTTTCCTGCAAACCTCAGCTCTCTTCTCGTAATTCCCAAGAGGTCCATGTAATGGAAGAAGGACCTCATCCCACTGTTAACGTGAATCATTCATCAGCTCATAATTTTTTTTTTCCCTAAGTTAACCCTGGTCTACCTCCATGGATAGGGGATTATGGGTGTAAACAGAAGACACTGCAGCAGCTGTAAAAGCCAGCAGAGGAAGAAAAGGAGTTCGGTTCTAATTCCCATATAGCTGTAACATGCTCATAAAACCAGTGATTAAAAGTCATATTCTCCTGCAAAGAGATGCAGAGCAAGCACGGTTTCTTTTTCTGTTTAGAAGATGACCGTGATTACAGTCTGGAGTAAAGATAATCCTAAACATTACAAATAAACACTCAGAATCTACTGTGTTTCAATAAAAGATCTTTAGTGAGTGTTTTAATGAAGGTACACAAATCATTTTAGAATTTAAGTGAAAGTAGACAGGATGTCAAAATGAGATTTTGTATGGCTCTATGACACCAGTTTATATGGTGTAGTCTAGGATTAGTTTCCTTATTTGTTTTATTTATTTTAGCTTTCTAATTCATATTTGTCTTCGTATGTAATTAACAACGTTAAATTGGTTAGGTTGGTAGATCCAGAATCTATTACAGGAACGTTGGGTGCAAGGCTGGAGGATTTCACCTCAAGTTTGATACCAGGATATTATAGGGAACCATGGGTTTATACCTGTGGGTAGGCCTGTCACAATAACTTATTTTTGTCCCTGATACAATCATGAATAAATTCCCCCTTAACACCCCTCCCCCCTTTTTAAAGTGCCCTTCTGATTTGTTGTTAAAGTCTTTTCTTAGTGATTTATTTCACTTTGGGTTCCCTAAACACCCCGACTGCTTTTTATGCCCTTTTCCTCTTCTGAAGGTCAGTTTTGTGTTTTATGGTTGTGATGGCTGTTTTCGTGCCCTCACTGACTCTTGACTTGACTGCTTACAGCAAACTGCTTGAAATTAAAATGTGCTCAGCGTAAAGGTCTTTGGCCATTAAACAGGTTTTTGTGCAGTTAATGCTTTGAATTAGACTAAACAATGTCTTGCATTGACTGCTCTGTAATCTAGTAATAAATTCTTTGCTGCGTGACTGTAGTATTTAATTGAGTTTTGTAAATTATCTATGAAATAAAAATAGTTCTTTAAATATTTGTTATTATAATTTATTAATCAGTTGATATGCAAGCCTTTTTTGCTCAGTTTTATACTGCATAGTTTATTTACTGTACAGTTTCTGATCAGTTCTTCTAAGCTCCAAAATACACTACAAAGGAAGAATCCTCACTGTAAATCCAGATTTCAGATCTAATTCACCAGAATTGTTTTCCTTTCTGTGTGAAGTCTTAAACCTGTAAATACCAAATCCATGGCTGATGTTCTTGGTTCTTCCAACATAGTTTTTAAATTGATTAAAACCTTTGTTTATGCACTTGTCCGGATCTCACTCCTTGAAGTGGGAATCCTGATGCAATCTTAAATACTGTGTTTTGCCTACTTCCAAGGGTAAGTGTGCTGCTCTTTTAAAAGCTCCACACATCGTTGTCCTCTTTTCACCTCATTTGGAAACTGATGTAGGTGTTGTGCACTTTGAAGTCTTGATGAAAAGTCGACAAGGATGTCTAATAAGATGCATGAGTCCATTAGTGTTTGTGAAAGCTAACCAAGCAAGAGTTGGCTTAATGTGATATCTGTAGGAGCTGGTTCCTACATGTTGTACAGTCCAGACTTGATGTTTTCCTCTTGGGTTTCGTTTTGCACAATTAGCAAAAGCAGGCTGGGAATCAAAATGACAGATTACGACCGTTATTCAGCTGTACACGATCTTTAATATGCAGTCAAATCTTCCTGGATTTAGTTGCCCTTTCTGTGCAATGGCATGGGGGTGTCTCCTACTCTGAACACTGACTTCCTTCATGCTTCCTCCACTGCTTTTATGGATGACAGTGTGTCAAAGACGAAGATGCCATCGGTCAGTTAGTCTGCCAGCAAGCTGAGATGGTGCAGGGAACGTCATTTTGACACACGCCACTGCTGAAGGCTGGGATTGATAGTGTGGTGATGGTTATTTGTCACCTGCCATCATAGCATGTGACATTCCAGTGGTTGATTTTGATACTGTTGAATGAGAAGTGAGATTTCTTCCTGTGTGGAAGGCACTGTTTATTTTAAGGTAATCGAGGTAATGCTAATGCATGGAAAATGTGGATTCTTTGTTTTCTCCATATGTATAAAAAGGTGTTCTAGACATGTCCATCTTCAGGCTGTATTTTTAGTGAAGTTGTTTTCTGATAACGTAAAAAGGCACTTAAGTGAACAGCTTTCCAAATGGTTAAATTCCCTTTGACCTTAAGTGACCTTGAAAGGTTGAACCCCAGCCATCCCGCAAATCCTTAAAAAACAAAAGAGAGATTTTACTTTTGGGCCATATCACCCAGCACTATCCATATGTACAGATATGGAATAGGATACATTTTTAGCAAACTATCAGTCAAACGATATTTTACTATAGAGTTTAGTGATTTTATTATACAACCACAGTATGCAACCACTGATGTGTACCTGGATTGTTTTCAGTTTACATCTGAAACTAGTGCTGCTGTTGGGTAAATCCTTCTAATTCAGTATCTTACGTGTTTCCTTTTGGTTTTATTTTGGATTCTGAACTTCTTGTGAGGGTGAGGTACATCATCTTGTTAGGGTTGCACATGTTTTTAAACCCCTCACACTGCTGGAGGTATGAGGCAAGTAGCTTTAAAATTAGAAATAAGCATGTTTGCTTGTCATTAGAAGTGTGCACATTAGCTGCCGTTTATGCACATTATCTAATTGATATTAGCTCATTTTAATTATCTTTTTATGTTTGTACTCTAGGCTTTTCCACTTCGTTGCACTTCGTATTCTTAATGAATTATAATGCTCCTGTTTCTAAAAGCAGCACTTTAAGATGTGCCTGTTTTTGAGTGTCAGCTGTCAGGTGGAAGCATGGGTCTGAAATGTGCAGTGGGCATTATTTTTTTGCCGAAAAGAAGAAAAGGGTTTGGCACACTACGAATTGTGGCATGTTGATTTCCCTGTACTATAACAGAATGAGGCAATAAAAAGACAAAGCATGAAGCAATGGATGCAGAGGAAGGCTGGCGGAGATGATTTCTTTCCTCCTTTCTGTACCAGATGGCAGCTTGCATCAATGGGATGAATCGTATGTGTTGAGTCAGACTTGTAGTCAGACAACGTTAACATGTTCATATTCATATTCTGTATGTGTTTGAAAAAACTCCTAAAACCCTATGCATCTCTGCATAGCACTGAATTCAGGTCCCACTAAAATCCTGTTTGGAATATGAAACACAAACACATGCAAAGAACAGTTACACAGAGTCCACTGACATGACTTCATAACAAAACGCAGGTGAAAACAACACTCACATGAGATTCCCTACAAGCAGAAACGGGGAAAACAAGAAAAGCAAAAGACCCCAGAAAGAGCCGGAAGGCTTCGTGACACCCTCTCATAATACGTAGTGTTTTGATGAGTTGCATGCAAAAATTCTTCTGTTGCTGTTAATGATTCCCGTCCTGCAGCACGAGTAAACACTGCATGCACGAGAGGAGTGACCTCAGTATCAGATGTGATACAGACTTCAAATACAAATCTCTAGCTGTTACACTGAAGACGTGGATCCATTTTTCAAGGTAAACCTTGCACTTTAACAAGAAGTGGCCATGTGATTGACACTACAAATAGCCAGCCACTGACTCTTGACCATAGCCTGTTGAGGCTATGTACATTTAGAGCATTTGGCAGATACCCTTATACAGAACAATTTACAGAAGTGCTTTAGTCACTATTAGTAAATACATTCTGATATGGGTTTACTGGGACACAGGCTAAGTATACCTTCACTCTTTTAAAAATGTTTTTTAAATGTATTTATTTATTTTTAAACCAGTGCTGGTTCTTCAGAAAATGGTACATTAAAGTTTTATGCTTAGTTATAATGGTACATGAAACACGTGTTTATGGAGGATTGTATCAGAGGATGGACTCCATCCAATCAGAAATCTTTTATCAAAACATCAAAATCTTATATCAGTGTCTATTGACACTGCCCCATAACATCCCATAACATCAACATTAGGGCCAGTATTGGGATAAACCGGCCCTAATGTTGATGTGTATACTGCATATTGCATCACAAAACCGATACTTGTGTTAAAGCAAGTATATTGCATGCCAGTGTAGATTTTCTCTCAATACTCCTCCTCAATACGTCTTTTTTTGTTCTGAAAATGGAATAAGGAGTTCTGTGCATTAAGATCAATGAAGATGAGCTGGCTATGGCCTGTAGGATGTAGGTCGCTGTTGATGTGCTGTATTATCAAGCAGTGGAGTAATCTAATAACCAAATTTGGCCTCTCTGCTTCTCATGAATGAATGCATGTGGATGAATGGATTCCTCCTCTAGGCTGTGTAGCCCTTTATGGAATTGAGAAGGTTCAAGGAGATTAAAAAGAGGAAGCACATCAGAGCAAGAGAGTAAGACAGAGATATCCAAAGAGGGTAGGGATGCTGCGAAAAGGTTTAGTGGCCTAGACTTGCATAAGAATTGTATTTTCCTGGTGTTTCATTTTGCTACTCTCTGTTAACTTTTCTTGTGGGTCTTTTATTTCCTGCTTTTTCATATTTTGATAAAGGTTACATGATTCTACGATGACGTTAAAGCAGAAGGAATTTTAATAAACCTGTATAATTGTAAATAAACTTTTAATATTTAACAGCTATTTCATGACCAGGAGTCATGTAAGTCATTTTTACAAAAGATACATTGGGGAATTGGCTAGAGGACAGAATTGCTGATTTTCAATGTGAATGGCCTTGACCAGAGAATGGCTGGTCAGTCTCATATATTTCTAATTCTAAGCTAGTGAATATTGGTTTGGTGCGGTTATTATAGTCACAGTTGCATGCTAATGCCACAGGCTAGCATGTCGTCACTATCAAAGTTCATTTTAAGTGAAGAATACATAAAGCTTGCATTATGTAATACATGTAATGCCAAACAACTGTGGAGGAAACAAACCTAATTAGACACTTTAAACACCATCTCACAGCTGAACATACTCAGTATGAAGAGGCTAACATGTAGCATGCCAGTGTATGTAAATTTGTTTTTTTTTCGAAGTTAACTCTAAAGCTAGCCAGAGTTAATGCTATTTTGAATTAACTTCTTGCATTAAGCACTTTAAACATCCTTTCACTTACCAGACAACAAGGATTTGTATCTGGGCAGGTTATTTTTTTTGTTAGGTCTTTTTGTTTTTGTTTTTGTTTTAGGCCGGTTTAAATTTTAGCTTTAAAAAAGTATTCATTATTTATTTATTTTTTGTATTTGCGGTGAATGATTTCAAAAGAAAATCAAAATCAGCAAAAAATCAGAATTGGCAGGTCACACTTGTAAAATAATCAAAATTGATAGGAAAACTTGTGATTGGTGCATCTCTAGTTTTTAATTAGTCGTGAATGAAGCTTAAAAAACTCAGTAATCTTAGCTAAGCTTAGCTTAACGTGAGTCTCTCTAGTGATATTTTAGGTTACACAGTATGAGTTGAAATCCTAGGAGTGGATTAGCCAATCAGTGAGTGTGCACTTGCCAATACCAAGAGACCTAGGATGGAATAGTCAGTAATAATATTGCAGCACTGTGGAAAGTGTGTGGCTTCTCTGGTTAATTGTTTTCAATCAGCCAAGAAGGATGAATATAATTTACTGGGGGGGAGCTGTTTTTGTAAAAAATGACAAATCTTTGCAATAGAGACAAAATCATGAATAATGCTGACGGTATGATTCAAGGTTATAAGGAAGATGAAGGTAACTACTTTTTTGTCATTTAACATCAGATTAAGTAAACCGTGATCTGATCTAATTTTTTTTCATTTTTTTTTTTTTGGGGGGGAGGGGGTTAAACTACTGTGGCATTTAGCCCTTCATTTGTATTCCAGATTTGGTTCCTCAATGCCCTAATAGCCTTGATTCTTTTGGGAAAGCTTTTCACAAAATTTTGCAGCATTGCTGTGGGTATTTCATTTAGCTATAAAAGCAGTAGTGAGGTCAGGCACAGACGTCAAGCAAGGAGACCTGGGGTGCAATCAGCATTCAGATTCATCCTAAAAATGTTCAATAGGGTTGGGGTCAGGGTTGTGTGCAGGACATTCAAGTCTTTTTACTGAAGTCTTTGTATTTCATGCTAGAACAGGTCTTGGCCTCTTAATTCCAGGGAAGCTATAATGCTGTTAAATAAATACATCTACTATTTTGTTTCTACCACCCAAACTGTGGTCTCAATAGTAGTCTGTGTGGTCTGCAGTAGGGAAATGGATGTTTGCCTAATCAGCTGGGTTTGTAATCAGAAAGGAAACCTATTTCAAAAGACTTCTACTTTTCAGAACCATATATAGCATAAAATGTCTAAATTTGACCACATTTAGGGTCATTCCGTGGTGTCCCGGCTATTTAAAGGGCCCATATATAAATTCATGTAATAATGTATGCAATAATGAAAACACATCTAAACTGTTCTTTTCACATTTATCCGACAAGTGTCTATATATTTAAGCCTTTATAAAATGAAAAACGACTTATTTATTTATTTTATTTAGCAATGGCTGAATCTTTTGTGTTGTAGAGTTTTTTTCTAACAAAGATTGAGTGGAATAGCATTATATTTGTGCAGCAATGCCGAAAGAGAGTAGTCAGTCAATATTTAATTCTGTCTGTTCATGGAAATCAATACAATCTAATGCTGTTTCAGAGGTTGAGCAGCAGCTGGCTGATGTGGTGGTATTTGGTGCTGGACTGAGTTAAGCATGGCAAACACACCGTTATTTGTCATACTTTATGTTCATCTACATCGACTTCAGATTGAACCGTGATTAGTTTCTTTCTGCACTAATGAGTGTAATGAAACTAAATCTATCTGTCACAATGTACCCAGACTGTACATTTACTCTCACGTTGTTCTTCAACCTTACTGAGGAATTGAACTACACAAATACATGGACACGCATGTAAAATGCATCACTGTGTAAAGGGGATTTCTGTCTGACTCTGTCTCTTTTAGTATGTATGTATGGGTGTATTGTCTGTACTATGATTCTATACACACAAGCTGCATAATATAACGGCTGTGTTGACATGGCTGTGTCCAACACACTGTACTGGTGTAGTATACACATCATGGTGGCCTAGTATGCTCACTTTATAGTACTCAATAATATAAATCATTAGGCACAGCATAAAAGCAGAGCTCCAAAAATGTTTGCATGTGTAAGTGTACAGAAACATCTATACGTAAGATAAAAGAATAAGCTGTAATGTGCTGGTGCACTCTGCACTATATTTTACCCACATTTTCTTCATTTATTGAGTTGCCTTTGTGGACATGTGAGAAAAATCGAGCTCATGGCTTTACGACATTTACATAAGTATGGAGCTCCAACATATTATTCAGCTATTATAACTTCCCTGTAATGAAGTACTACATTTGTGTCATCACAGTGATTGTCTCGCAAGTGTTTGGTGGCAGTAAATTCGAAAAGCTAGTTATTGCTAGTCAGTAATGACTGAGACCTGACTAATATATTATGTAAGTCACAGGTGTCAAACTCAAGGCCTGTGGGCCAAATCAGGCCCGCCAACTTATTTTATGTGACTTACAAGAGCTTTCAAAAAACCTGATTATCGTATATTCTTTGCATTGACCATTACCATCAAACCTAGTTCATCATCCTTCCACTAGCTAGCGGCAGCCTGCTTCAAGAAAACAGTTAGCCATTCATGACTCAACGGTTGCATGCTAGCTTGTCGCTTTTGAGCACTGGCAGAAAATGCAAGTGTATAAAGGAAAAGAGGAAATGCCTAATCTAATCATATTGGGAAAAGATGTTCAGTGATTATTCGCCCCTCGATCACCTTTAAATTTAGTGATGCGGACCTCTGTGAAAATGAGTTTGACAGCCTTGATGTGTGCCACTGAGCTTAGCTAGCAAGCATTCCATTCAGTTAAAATAATCAACTACCGTCCCTCCCTGATAATAAGACACTGTCTTATTTTTACTTTCGGTTTAAAAAACACCATGGGGCTTATTTTAAGGGTAGGTCTTGTTTTAATTAACATTAACAGCAATTTCAATAAACAGGTAAGTGAGTCCACCACAGATGCTTTCTTGTACTCAACGGTATAAGCTCTTCCTTTTTGCACTTATGTCTGGGGTCAAATCAGACAGGATAATACTCGTAAATAAAATGATGACCGTTCTGCACCTCCAGTCCTGCTTTTATCGTCATCATGCCCCTCAGTCCAGCTTTACAATACATTACTTCCTCTTTTTCTGTACTCTCCTCCGTGGCGCTGCTGTAAATGGCACTGGCATGCATGCATTCACAGAAAATGAGCCACTTGTGCTCTCTTCCATGTTTTTGGAAAATTTTGGACAGTTAGAGATTACTGCAGTGCATCATGGGATGCAGTTTACCACCAAGTGTGCTTTGGATGTATACTGAAAATTTTTGGCAGAGAGTACTACATCATCTGGATAACTTAAAAAAAAAAATCTTTAGTACTTAATTTTATACTACTTACTACTTTTCCATCACAAATTCTAGAACCATCTGTAGTAATCTGGATGTAATGTTGGAGCTTATAATGTGCTTTAATTCAAAATCGAAACGTGACAGTGCAACACGTCACATGTTACTTTCTGAGGGAAAAACACTGTATATTATTGTGAATCTGTACATAGTATCACTTAAAGAACTCAAGTGCCAGTAACCAAATACCTTTATTTGGTATGTATAAAAGACATAGTGTAGGTATTGTTCTTATAGAAATATTCTATGCATACTATATTCCATAACCTTAATGCTTTATATGATTGTTTTGACCTTATGGTAAGCCACACATGCTAATCATCAGCAGGTCAGACGATCATTGTAAAAGAAGTGTCAGAGTGTCACATTGTAAAAGAAGTGTCAGATGCCTCACGGGATTTAGGTCCCTATCACAGGTGCATCTTTTTAAGATTTAGATATTTAATTCTATTGTTTATATATTATTCTGCAGTCACTGCTTGGTATCAATGTGGTGTATTATGTGTTTGTGTTAGTCGGTATTTCTAGGCTTCGAACCATGAAAGAGATTTAGAGGTTTATGACTGTTGTGACACTTGAATTAATGACACAAACAGTGCTGTATTTGAGGTAGTCGTGTTTTGTTTCCAGTAATTTTAAACTCACCACATAAATATTTAAAAATCCAGCACCAGGCTGCTCTAATTGATTCAAGGTGCTTTCTTCAGACCAAGCATATCACCATAGGTAAAAGTGATGAGCCAGCCAGGAAATGAATTTCCTCCGAACAGGTGGACTGAGCAGGTTAGGATATCTCTCCTGCCTTATCCATGTAGCTATTTTCTGGAAACACAGTCTCTATCTTTGAGCCTGCAGGCATGTCGTGTGCAGCCAGCCACGTTGCTTGTGCAGGATGAATGAGTTCCGCTCCACTGGCATGCTCACAGTGAACAGGAGATTAGCAACAGATTAGACCCATGCTTTTTTTTCCCTTTTCCTTTTGCTTATTCTAAATATGCAATGCACTGCAAGTGAAGCACACGAAGAAATAGCCTTCAGGGCCAGCAGAATACAGCATACTATAGCCAGCAACAAAATGTCCTACAGTCTATTTATAGCATCAGGACCTGTAGTGTTGGTTTCTATATCATAGGAGCTTGAGTGATTCAGTATTGGAGCAATTATACTGCAGTAGGCTTGCGCTCTTCTTCTGTCTCAATTATTCTTTCTCTGTAGCTCATCAAAATGGAAAGAACATTGTTGGTGCTTTGCCTGGCACTTGGGGATGGGTAATGTATGGCAGATAGTGCATGGTAGATGTTCCATTTACTCTTTAAAATACCAAAGCCCTTACATCTTGATGCATTGGTAGGCAGAACCTTTTTTCATGAACTTGAGTTGAAATTGATAGGATTTTGTTCTTGAGTTATGGATTTCAAAGTTCATTCAGACTGTTCAGTATTTATAAGAAGTGAATAAATTATTTTAATTAATTTAATTAAATTGTGTTCAGTAATAAATTAATTGTGATCAGGGGTGCCTCAGTGGGTAAAGCTCTGGATTATTGATCAGAAGTTTGGGGTTTCAAGCCCCAATACCACCAAGATACCACCAAGTTACCACTCATGGGCCCTTGACCCACAACTGCTAGGTTGCATAAATGAGACAAAATTATAAGTCACTCTGAGTAAGGGCATCTGCCAAATGCTCTAAATGTATGTAAATGTGTTTTCCAATTCCATATAACTAACACACACATGACAGATCCCCTGGTTATGCTGACAAGGTAGAAATGACCACATGGAAACCCAAGCTGCTGAAAAGTCTCTTAGGGTGAAATTGTCTTCTGAGAGAGAGGAATTCCTAGTCTTCACTCCTCCATTACTCTCAAGTTACTGTAATTTCCTGAAGGCTGAGCAGTTAGGGTCCAGTTCTCAGGCACCAGTATACTGAACGTCTCTGTACCGTTTCGGTAAGCTGTTTTCAAAAACTCCTTAGGTTTTAGTTAAAAAAATAATGTGAGTTTTTAGTGTGGTACATGCACCAGGATTTTATACCACTAAGAACAAGTCAATTCTATAGAATCTCAAATGTGACTCAGGTGTAACTTATCACCTTCACCTTAGCTTATTGGCTTTCATCTGTGATCAACTGTATTAACTCTAATTAGTTATGCAAAAAAAATATATTTTCTGGAGCATGCCAGTGCTTGGACGTATAACTGAAAACAAACAGTTAACTATGGGTGGCAAGGCACTGTCGAAAAACTGCCATTTCAGTGCTGTAAAGCAAAAGAGTGTGAATATTTTGAAAGGGGTGATAATTTTTCTATACCAACTGTATACTTTTTTTATTCTAGTTAGAGTCTATATATTGTATATTGTGGACGGTACTTTTCTTCAGGCGTTTCATAGATTATGAAACTAGTTGTCACATGTTTCTTTGACCTGCACAATTTATTTATTGTGAATGTTTGAAGAGATTTGAAAAAGGGTGTTGTTTTTTTAGAGAACAAGGAATTACATTTCTAGAATAAAATTGTGGACTATGTCTCCGGTCCAGAGCTATTCTCCAGCTCTAGTGCAGTTTTATTTCCCACTGTCAAATGCATCTAATTGAGCAGATAAAGGCGTTGCTACATACCTGATGACTCCATTAAGGCGTGCTGGAGCAGAAAAAACACTTTAGTAAAATGAACAATGACTTCATTTAAAATTTATTGAGTGATATGCCAGGGAGGAAGCTTTTAACTATGAGGTGTTTTTTTTCTTTCTTTCTTTTTTTTTGCTCTAATGAGGGCGTATAAGCAATAATCTGACAGAACATTTCACCCTTTGGATTAGCACTTACTCTTCTCCTTTTCTTAAACAGGCATGCACTTAAAACCAATGCCGATATTTAATGGATTGATTGACTGATTTGACGTGTGGTGAAAAAAGTTGCACCTTAGAGTCCTTGTTTTTCTTAATCCCAGAGGAAATGGCATGGAACTAATGAGGGTGCTTGAGCACATGTTTCTGTAGGTTAATGGTCTCAGGGCTTCCGCAGTGCAAAGCATCCATCAACACATTAATGGAACTTTGAATGCCGCTGCATTGATATAATTGCAGATCAAGTGCTAGGTTTGCTCGTAATGTGTTTTTATTTTTATTTTTTTAACTGAAACCGATATACAGCAGTATGTAATTTGCTGCCGCATGAGAATGGATTAAGATTTAAGTGTTCTTTGAAAGAGTTCACCTCAAGTGCACCGCTTAAGGTAATTGCATGTTATCACGCAAGAGGAACCATGCCGAACCACCTCTTTTTCTTGCTGTCACGTTCTTCCTGTTAAAGCTGGCAATCCATCACCAATTTAGCATGAGCTCCAGTGTTTCCTTTCAGCCAGTTTCATTTCACAGTTGGTAGACGACCGGATCGCTATGGCTAAACGGAAGCTCTTTTTGATCAAGATAGCTAATCACTTTAAACTGGAAGTGATGACAGACAGTGTCTGCCTGTCTCTTTCTGTTTATCTTTCTCTTTTTTTCTGTCAAACTCTTACTGTTTAAACTCAGTAGAAACTTTCCGTGTGGGAGTTGTTGCTCCATGGCATATTGCATTCCTTGATGTGACTTGGTCCTATGAGGAAGATGTTAAGGAAAAGTTGCGGAACGGTGCAGACTCGGATAACTGTGTGCCAGTGGTGCAGCGTTCATCAACATGGCCAAATGGCTAATTATGCTCCATCTGGTGACTCCTCCCCTGACACTTTCTTATTTTCGAAAATAAACAGCTTCCCTTTCATATCCCTGCCTCCGTTTAAGACAGTGCCTGAGAAACTGAGCAGAATCTTAATGACTGAATTGCAGTGCATTTGTGAGAAGAACGTCAAAGGCGTTCACACAAAGAGCTACTTTTCCCCCTCACACAGTCCCTTTTCATGATGTAGTCTCATTAAAATGGATTGATGTTTATTTGAATGTGGAGTCGTTCCTCTCCTGTGGTCTGTCTTTCCCACCGCCATCTTATTGCTTCCCCATCTTGCAGGTGAGAACTTTACATCAAGGCCAATTTGCTGGACTGAACTGTTGCTTCAGCGTTCTGAAAACGAGCCTGCATAGAGCTAAATGAATTCTAATCAAGCCCGTGCTCAATTAAACAGTCATTTGAAATCCTCCCGGGCAGATTGAACGACAAACCTGAGCCTCATAGATCATCTTTAACAATCATTCTTTATCGTTCTCATTACTTTGTGGCTCCACACATCAGCAAGTTCACCTTTCTCACATGCGTTCTCAAGACTCTGCATCCCATGAGGGGATAAAAATGGAGTCCAGTCCATTAGGGCTCTGCTGAGGTACTGCGATATGCCTGAACCAAAATGTAATTTTGTCCGAGTGGAATCCTGGGGAAATTGCTCCTGGTCATGCTGCCTCCCTCCACCCCATCCTTTTCATCCCCCTTCCCCTCAGCCCACAGCTGTCTGTTAGAAATTGAGTACACTCCTGCAAAATTCAATATGACATGCCAAAAATAATGGCCTCCCGTCCTGGAGATATCCATCAGGCTGTTTCGACCTCTCGTAGACATTCAACAGTGATAAATAATAAATCATGTTTGTGTGATATTAATAAGGTCCGTCTGAGCTGACTTGACTTTTGACGCAGTTGCTTTTCTAGTCACCTTGCCAGGGTCGACCCTAAATTAATACTGTCTGTGATCAAAAACAAGACAGGATTATATTCGTTTTCATGATGACAGACTGCTGGCATTTAGAGGGAATGTATTTTGCTATTGTGTTTAAGAATACTGGGAATTTGTTTTAGTACCCAAGCAATTGCGTACTTCTGGTCTGCTGCAGTGTCTTCAGTCTGCCCAGTCCTCTTTTATGCTTGTTCTGGCAGGAGAGAAGAAACCAGGGGAACTCAGATAAAACCCACACAGTTAAAGGGCGAACATGCAAAACTCCATATAGACAGTAACACAAAGTCAGGATGGAGTTGCGTAGACAAGCAAAAGTTTATAAACTCAAATTATAACCACAATACTGCCTATGGAAGCTATAGAAATTTTTTTAATCTAAAATTATTATTAAATTATTTTAGTAATTTATTACATTTTACTCTTTTTTTTATTATTTAAATTTTATTTTTATTTTTAAATTATTTAAAATATACCCAAGCAGCGGGTAAAAAAGTATGGCGAGTACGTGAAAGTCATGCTACAACAGGCTAGCTGGAACACTGATCAGTGAATTTATAAAAAGAACTCAAGTGTCCAAAAACATAACTATTCTGTATTTGTATTTGTGAACAAAAAGTTCTTAGTGGAACTCTTGAGTAAAGATTTATATACCAGCAAACATGATTCAACTTAAATGCTCTTAAATAAACACCACATGCTATGATCACAATCATGGTAGGATCTTTTAAATTGACCAAAATCTTCAGACAGCATCTTCTGCTCTCCTAGCTCTTGTAGAATCTTGTCAGTGCAGACCGTGGCTCATTTTTCCCTACACTATGTGTTGTGCAGATCAGTCTGTACTTCCTTAAGCCGGCTGTAGTCTATCGTATTAAGCGTCTATGCTTAAAGCACTATTCAATTATCCATAAATATCAGCCTGACTATGGTTTTAGAAGTAATAAACACTTACTGGTGCAGAGAGATTTCTTTAATACCCACTGCACGGTTTTCACAGCCAACAGTGCAACAGGAAGCAACCATCTTAACACAGAAATAATACAAACACAAATCAAGCACCTCTGACTTTTTTTTGCCTAGACCAGAAGTTGAGGCCAGTTACCCACAAGAGAGGGGATGGTGCGCAGTCCAGATCTCCACATCATAGGTCCAGATGTCAGCCAGTAGATTAGTGTTGCAACTGAACGCACATTAAAAGGCATTCTCATTAGCTATTGCATTTTGCAAGTCAATAATAAATATTAAGCGTTCGTGCTGACTCGGTGGGTCAGTGTCAAGTAAATAAAAATGATCAGCTGGAAGGTGCCTCGACCCATCAAAAAAATCTTTTTTGTTGGGTTAGCGGAAACACAGCATTTTTAAATGCCTAATTATGGTTCATGTCCAGTGGATGGACTGTGGCTCATTTGTTCTAGAAGTGTGCAGTTGTTTTAGGAACGAATAGCTGGGAGGATGATTGAAAAGACACATGCTGTGGTTTTGAAGCACATTTACTCTGGATGTAAAATCAGAGTGGTAACAGAACAAACGAAGGCCCATCGCCACCGGACAGCTTTTGGAAAGATGCACCCAAGCACTCAGGCTCTCATTACTACCGCTGAAGAATTGTCTGTAAGCTAGGATGAATGTGGAAGGGAAAGCTTCAGATAGAACCAATAATGTTCCTGAAAATGTTTCTCGTGTGTGGTGTGAAAGCCAGTAAAATGCTGCTGGAGTTATTCTGCTGAAATTTTCTGAAGGACTTGTTTTAATGGAGACAAAATAAATCTGACCATTCTACTTTAGCATTAAAATAATTAGTTTTAAGTTGCAATGTGAACATTGACATGCCTTAGACACGCACCTGCTTACTGTCCAACTGTCCATTTGTTTTAGGGCCTGTATGCATGCATAGAAAAGGTCACTGGTTGATCTTTTGTGTAAAAATATGGTCAGGTTAAAATATGTCTGGTAAGGTCACCTTTATAAAGCCCTTCAATCAAAGCTTAGGTGATGGAGAGAAGATGCCACATTTGGTTTCCAAATGTGTAAATACCAAATAATTCCAAAGTAATAATACCAAAGGCATGTTGCATGTCAGAAGTCAGCGTATAAGGTGGAGAAATACCAAATCATGGGTTTTATTAAAAAGAACTGCACTCCATGCAGCAGTCCATGTACCTGCAGTGTAGCTTGGTGATAAAGGTATTTGTTTAAGGATTCTTTTATTGTGCGTTTAAATCTATGTTCACATTGCAGCCTAAATCTGAGTATTTTGCAAACCCGAACAGAGCACGATCCTCCTGACTCTCCGTTTACATTATATATTTCAAGTGATGAAATCCATGCAGACATCTCTAATCGATTTGGTAATACACAGACACACCAAGAATTGATGTAAACACACCAAAATAAACAGTAGTAAACCGGGTTTACACAAAAACTTGAGACACTGACGAGCTGTTTTATTGTGTTCAGTTTTATTTTGTGTATCTCTCACCGCCAGTATTACAGCACATAGTCCATAACATGCTGTGCTTACAGGCGTTTTGCGGTTTAACAGGTTACTTCTGTCACTCTGGATTCTACGTCATTGTCACGTTGCGAGTGACGCAAGATGCCTATCTTTTAAAAAAATCCCATTTAAATACCTATCTATTTCCAATTAACTTAATACTATCCAGGTTGTAGGGAGGCGGGTGTCCCTCTCTGCCGGCACTGGGAGAAGGCGGGATACACCCTAAACAGCTTAAGGTTTGCAAAATTGCTTACGGATTAAATGTTTTTTCACTGTTCAAGGTTAATGTGAATACATCTTTATAGGTCAGTAAATGGATTTAATCTGACAGTCTGAACATTCACACCCACTCACACATTCACACTTTAACTAGTCTGAACTGGCCTTGAACTAGTCAGAGTACACACACTGCTCAACAAGTTTATTTGACCACCTGTAATATGTGAAAGAAATACATATATTTTTGTAAAAACAAAAACATGTATTTGTGTATTTGTTGTGGTGTATTTTTTGTATTTGTGTTTGTTAGTTGAATAAATTACTTGAATGTAAAAATTTAACAGAAATTTCATCTTGCCAGCATTTTTTAAAAGCAATTAAGCAGTTTGTTGGACTGTTTGCGGAGGAAGCTTTTGTGTGGTCAATTTATGAACCATTTAAATCCCGTTTGTTCAAGTGGATTCAGATCTGGTATTATGGCCAGTTCATTAGTTCTGATGTTCCGGATTGCTCTCTCTTGTTCAGATAATCTCTACAACACACGTTAGTTTAATGTTTAGGATTGCTGTCTCCCTGATGTATGAATCCATGACAAATTTGCATTTTTGCTCAATTGTGACTCATGGTGGAATACATTTTACAACCCTGCACATGCAGATTTTTTAAAGGAGAAAAGAAACCTGAGAAACCCTGTGAGCACAATAAAGACGATGCATTGAAATTTGAACCATGGACCCTGGCACTGAAAATTACCACTGCAAAATTACATTCAGTGCAAATATAATGGACACTTTCTTCATAATCGGCACGATCACCTGTGATCATATAGATATTATAGATAACTTACAGAGCTGTCAGTCATACATAAGCAGAATAATTTTTTTCCATTTCCTTTATGTTAAGCATGCTTAGTCAGTTAATACATAATTTTGATAATGTCAGCTTTAATCCACTGCACTATAGCTTTTTAATGTAAATGTTTAGGCACTGCCTAAACGCCTACACAGCTCTGAAAATGTTTGCATATGTTTTTATTAAAGAAACAGCCATGATATAGCTTACTAGGGGTGCCAGAAAAAAATTCACGTCTGAATTGCGATTACTGTTTATCCAAATTTTCAAGAATCGATGTTTAAAAGCATGTTTTTTCGAACATTTCCAAACGTACTCACAGCGTGTAGCGTTTGTCCAGACACAACCTCCGTCGTGCATTGCTCCCAGAGAGTGTCAGGTACAGAACTAGCTTTTAGCCTACAGCCAGCGCCGTCTTCACTAAGGATTTTACAATTTTCCGGTAAGAAGGAGCTTGACATGCCATGCGGTGTGCAAAATCTGCAAAATAAAAGTCAAGTGTTTCGGAAACACTTTAAATCCCCAAGCCCACATCTTACGCCATCCGCCCGGAGCTAAAAGAAACGGAGCAGCAGCAACCAACTCTGAACAAGCAAAAGCGGATAAATATATTTACAAAAACAGTCTAGTAATACAATTTCTTTCTTATAGAAGAATGTAGTTACTCGTGAAATTGTTACCCTTTGTTTGTAATGATGAATCAAAACGATGAATCAAACATCAGTTTGAATCGAGAATCGAATCGTCACCCCAAAAATCTGAATCGAATTGAATCATGAGTTGTTGTCAGTTTTACATACCTATAACTTACTGTCTTTTCAGTATGTCTTGAAAACTTAATTCTTCTCCCAAAAAATTATAAACAAAAGAAATAAATAAATCTTTTATTTAAATTAAATTATAATAAATTACTGTCTTTAATACATTTGCATAAATATGAATCTTTGCTAATAAATGTTTCCTTGCACTATTATATAAACCATTGCTGTTTACTTACCTTATTTCTGGTTTATAATTATTTATTTTATGTTTACTTACACTATTTAAATGTTGTATAAGTTATTGTTACTTACATTCATCTTTAGTTTATAGTTATATGTTTACATATAGTCATTATAATTATTAATACAGTATTTCTTTAAATTATTATTACTGTTGCTGCTGGCCCTGAAATGACAGTAAATGAACCTTAACCCTTCACAACCATAGCTGAGTCTATCACAGCTGTTGCATGGCCTTGGTGGATTTTTAAGGTGGTCTGCTAGAAAGTATGGGTAGGGGAAAATTCACACTTTCCTGCAATTGACTAAAGTCATTTTGGCTGCATAACATGGATGCATTATTATTTTGAATTCAATTCAAAGGATTTAATTATTTATCTAAAAATAATTTTGCATCAACTATCTGAGTAAGCATTTCATCGGTTAGGTTTTGGAGATGAACAGAATAGAAACCTGGTTGGAATGATGGAAACAATAACACATCTCTGACTTTATTATTTATAAGCAATTTATGTCGGGGTGGTGTTATCCTGCTTTAAAGGAGGTAATTTCATATAGCACCCCACTCTTAACTATGTTATTCTTTTTACACCATAGAATTTATTTGCAACTTCTCTTTCTGTTTCTTAATGAACAGCACATTTTGAAATGTATTTTAATGGTTTGGAGTTACATTGAACGTAATGAAACATCCACGAGACACAGTTCATTCCTCATGGTTACATTATAAAAGCTATTAGTAGTTGTTTGCTCATAAGCATCTTTTTAAAAGTCTCATTTAACATCAGTGGGAAACCAGAAACAGATTTCTTCACTAAAAGTTATAGAAATTTAAAACTTTATCATCAAAAGTAATATCGACTTTAAATAAGTGCACGCCTTCTACTTTTCTCGAGTTGAATAACTTTGTGCTTTTGATTCGTCATAATTGATTCGTCATGAAGGTTAGGAGTTTTTTTTAGCTATATTTATTAATAATTGAAGGGAAATAACTGTGAAAATGTCATGCACCTAAAGTAGATTAGGTTCATATCAATATCGGTAGCAAAGGATGCACATGTGCTAATCTGAGTTTAAGATAATGCATGAACACCAGCTTCCTTTCTCTATTTTCTTTGTCTGCATGTTTTCTAACTGTTATTTGCCCTTTGAACCCAGAGCTGCTTCTCATGTGCATCTAAACCTTGCATACCCACACACAAACACTATTTCTCTCTCTCTCTCTCTCTCTCTCTCTCTCTCTCTCTCTCTCTCTCT
>JBCNYG010000012.1:23870586-23885728 GCA_039654305.1 Porochilus rendahli | reverse complement strand
CAAACCATATAAGAAAAATTTCATTACATCCCAACATGTAGTCTGGTTGGTTATACCACAACTGTAAGTCTTAAATAATTGCAGCAAGATAGTTTATATCACCAGCTGTGAAAAGTTGTCTTCACGGTCGCTGAGTGCAGATCTAAGCCCATATGGATCTTCATCAGGAACGAGGAGCTTCTGAGATGAGAACTCCAGCCAGCATCAGCACACCAGGACAGGCCACAAAGGTGGTGGGAGGTTACCCTTTCACCAACCGGGGAGAATCCTAACATATGGGTGCGAAGACGGTGGGCAACAAGGACAGCCCTTCTCGAGATGGGTGGTTCCAGAACCCAAGCTATGTGTCAAGCTAAGTCCAACTATATCTAGTTGGCATCTCTCAACCTCATGCACCAGCTCAGGCTTCTATACCACCGTAAGGTGAGCAGTGACATTCCATGTCCTAAGAGCCAGAGTCAGTAGCCGAGGATTGGTCCGACAGAACCCATGCCTTCAGCTCACACCCAGCTCACAATGCACCCGACCCCTGTAGCCCCTCTCACAGGTGGTGGGTCCATGGGAGGTCAGACCCATGTCTCCTTTTTTGGGCTCCTCCTTTAATTGACACCTTACAGTCATGGAGTGGTTTGCATGTCCTAACAATCCTAGCAGCTGTGTTGTCGAGGCCGTTATTCCTCTGGTAGGGTCACCCAAGGCAAACAGGTCCTAGGTGAAGGTCCAAACTAAGCGTAGTTCAGAAGGACCCTATGGATAGAAAAACACCTAGTATTCAGTTTCCCTTAACTGGACGTGGGTTATCGGGGTTTCCCTCAGGGGCCAGGCCTGGGGGGGTTCCAAGGTGAGTGCCTGTTGGTCGGGCTTCTGCCCATGGATTCTAGCCAGGCCCAGCTCGAAAAGGAGACACGACACTACCAAAAATGTAAAAACAACAAAAGCAATACACTGAAACCACAGAGAAATTGTGCTGTATTTTAAAATAAATTATCATTATTAAGCACGTTGTTACTGGTGAGGAAGATTCTCAATCATGGCAAATTTGTTTTCTGAAGGTGTCAAGGACATTATTAAATAACAGTTAGGCAGAAGACGCTACACAGATCTTAAACATCCCTGTCACAACAATATATTTAATAATATGCAGATGGTGAATCCATGGAACCATAGCTAATCATCCCCAGACAGATGCGTCACACAAGATTTCACAACATACTGTCAGACTAATGATAAGAAAGTTAAGATAAAAGCTAGAAGTTACTCAAAAGGAGTTGCGGGATGACCTGAAAGCAGCTAAAATAACAGTTACCTAGAGAACAATGAACACTGAATGCAATCATGTCTGTTACTGCACTCAGAGCAACACTGCTGTGGTAGAGAAGAAGAACAGAAAACAGGACAAATTCTAAATCTATTCAGATAACAAGCTCATATGGGTAATTCTGGGGTGTCCAAATAGTTTTCTTCCCCCCGCCATTAGTTTTGTTGTTGTTAAAATATTTTTGTTTATGGTTATGAATATAATGCCTACTGTCAGATTCATAAGCACAAAATTAAGACATTGAGTGTGTAATAATAAAGTAGATATATGAACTCAAAGCATATATAATAAACAAAATGTACTTGATTATTTATTTCCCTTTATTCTAAATTGAATTTTTTTACAGACAGACTGCTCATAGCACAGTTTCTATACTCTGAAATGTATAATTTCTATAGAAATGCTGTGCGCTTCATTGTACTATAGCTGCTTTCCGCCTTATATTTCCCTTTATTATTATGCAATAATAATGATAATAATACATTTTCAATGTAGGGGCAATAACTAGTAAAGGAGGAAGAAAAACATGAATAGAAGAGAAAAATAATTTATTCTGATTTGAAAGAAGAGAAAGAAATCATTCATTGATAGATGTCAACCATGTAGTTGCTAGTTAAAAGTTTTTGTAATTGATTTTTGTAATTTAAAGGACTGTAGCATTTTTCCATGTGTGCTTGTTTGAGTAAAGCACTCTTTACAAGTGTACAACATGACAAACCTTGAAACGCATGAACAGCACAAGACCACCCTGAATTCCACGCACTCAGTGAGCAAGATGGGGAAAGAAATCTCTTGTTGAAAGTGTATCCACCCACAGTACTGCAGCTCACTGGATGCTTTGTTTTATCACACAATTGTGTGTAAACTGTAGACTATTGTGTATGAAAAACCCCTGCAGAATACTGAAATGCTCATAATATTTATTCATTAATTTTCTGAATCGCTTAATCCTAATTAGCGTCATGGGGGAGGCTGGCGCCCATCTCAGCCGACTCTGGGCAAGGGCAGATTACATCCTGGACAGATCGCCAGGCCATTGCAGGGGAGAAACACTCTGATGGCAATACAGCATAGTCTTGGCGAAAATCAGCAATGGTTCATAATAATACTAATAATATAATTAATTAAGTTTGGATAGGACAACATTTTGATTAACCTTTCTTAGGTGAGTTTCTCTGAAAATTTCTCTTCAACTTGAACGCCTTTGAGGGGGAAAAATGGGGCATTTGATAATTGTACTTGATTATTTTCAAAGGAACAGAATGCTATTGTAGTTCTTTCCGTGTTTAACCTTAACATAAGGTAGACATAGACATGTTCACATCAGCTGGTATTGTTGATTACAGCTTCAGTATTGGTTGCTGTCAGTATTTTAAACTGGTATTGAGGAACAACGAACAACAAAAAGAAAAAGAACAACATCTGTCAGTCCAATCTGTCACTCAGGCTATTTCTTTTTAATGCATTTGACATTAATGGGAAAAAGAACTACAAGCATTGTATTATGACACTGAAGCACTTTCCTAAAGGTCATCCTCAGTTTTTTTTTTTTTTTTTTTTTTTGCTTTGGCAGGAAATCTGTTGTTGCTTAATACTTCAGACACTCATCTCCCAGCTCTTATTGAAAAGGCTGCATTTTCCCAAGGTACGTCCAGCTACAGATTGTGTGGTGGAAATAACTTCTCTTGTTTGGACTAGATATGGAACAAGCTTCATGGAAACATGCTGCTTCCCACCACTTAAAAGAATGTACATCAATGGAAACATTGACATGTTTACTTTATGAAGTGCTTTATCCAGCAGTGACGGTGACAAACATGGTTCCTGTGTAAAAAAATCTCAAACGGGATACATATATTAATGAGGTCATTTTTGGTTAACCTGTTTAATGCGCAATTTGATTTGAAAATATTTCAAATCGACTTAAAATTTTGTCCCAATTTCAAAGTATTATTGCTTAGAAATGGAAAGGAATCATCATAGCAGTGGTTCCGACAATGCTGACAAATGAGAATATTACCTCAAAAGTAGGACAAGAGTATGTATCATTGGACAAGATAAGAGGGCTTTTGAATTCACAGGTCAAAGTTCACTTGGATACAGTTGATACAAAGTGACATTGAGTAGAAGAAAATCTGAATTTTTCATACACCATGTTCTTTCCCTTTTAGTGAACTTACTTATTTACACAAAGTGGATGTTGTTTGTCTTTCATATTATATTTTTATAATATGATTTTTTTTAATTTTTGTTTATATTTTGTCTGTTTGCTGAAGAGCCAGGAAGGTAGTGCTTGCTGTAAAAAGTCCTAAATGAAGTTTTCAGCTTAATCGTAGATATTCACACCTCTACCTTACAACAACCACTGACCACTGATAACATAGCCACACACAGTCATACTGGCATTACTGTGCATTGCAGTAGAAACATTCTGTTAAGTACAAGCCCTGGTCAAATCCCATATTTGTCACAGCAGTCTGTCCTCTGACCCTCGTCTTTTCATTTGAGCTTTAGTAAGGCTCAGATGTGGTAGTATGGCTTCAAGGCCTGTGCTGCTTATTATCTATGTTTTCCATCAGAGTCAGAGGCGATACGTTCCATCACCACAGCTGCCTGCCCACGTCACTCACATCGATTTGTGCTACAGAGCAGGGAGTCTGTAAAACACTATGCAGACCCACAGGCTTTCTCTGTGAGCCCAGATCTCAGTACACATCCATAGGAGTCGTCCCCATTCACATCTCCCTGCTCTCTGCTGCGTGACAAATGTCTGAAATGCCAGTATATTGTTCAGCGTGTCCCTTGCTGTCTTAGCGCTACCAAGTCTGATGAATTATATCGCCTCAGCTGTGAGCTACCCAAGAGGGCCATAATATTCTATTGTTTGACACCACAACCAGAAATCCAGAGATCATTAGCCTAGTATTGAAGATTAGTACCCTAGTATTGATTCCCTGCTGGGTATTTAATAAAATTTATTACAGTATAAATAAGTTCTGGTCTGGTTAGTTTTGATTGATCTTAGATTTCATCCAGAGTTGGAAAGCAGCTAGATTTGTACTGATTTAGAAGCACTTTGATTACTTTTATGGCCCGTTATAGTAAAACAGAGCAGAATGCTGACAGTGCACCTCTCTATTTCTGAAGGAAAAGGTCACAGAGCAGGTCCATAGTGTGCTGTGCCGCTTTCTTTTTCTGTGCCCGAAATTAGGTGCAATTGAAAAATTGTCCCATATTAACATATCTGGCAACCGGATGGGTCTGAGTTGTGGGAAGGAGCTGTGTTTTATTGATGAATAAACCCTCTGGGAGTCAATTGGGACATGTCATAACATTTAAAACACCTACATAATATTGTGTACACCAAAACTCATAGCTGTCAAGACACAGACTCCACAAGACCTCTGAAGGTGTGCTGCAGTGTCTGGCACCAAGACATTTGCAGCAGATCCTTTTTGCCCTGTAGATTGTGTCGGGTTATCCATGGACTGGACTTGTTTGTGTAGCTCCAGCAGTTTCAGCAGTTTGTGCTACAGTAGCTCTTCTCTGAGCTTAAACCAGATGGGCTGTCTTTGCACCCAATGTGAATCAGTACACATGACCCTGTTACCTGTTGTCTTTCCTTAGACTATTTTCCCAGATCCTACCCCCTACTTAAGAAACACCCCACAAGACCTGCCATTTTGGAGATGCACTGACCAATTGTTAGGCCATCAAAATGTGGCCCTTGACAAAGTCTCTCAGGATCTTATGCCCACTGTTCCTGCATCCCATCAACTTTGCGAACTAACAGTTTGCTTGTTATATACTCGGATACATCCCAACCCTTTACAGGTGCCACTGTAAGAATAATTAACGATTACTTGACGTTCTGTTTCAGGTACAATTCAGTGACGTCCACCCCGTTTCAGTGGAAAAGCAAACTTAAAAGATGTATAAACAAATTTACAATACTGAGCGGCATTAAAAATGTAACAAGCACAAATGTACAACATATATTGTATATAAACTTGAAAATTTGAAAAAAATGTAAGTACTCAAGTGTGGCATAGGTACTAATTTCTCATAAGTAAAAGTGAATGCCCATGTTAGCATGAGCCCGTGGCAAGACTGTCGTATCTGGGTGATGCATCTGTGGGACTGTTTCCGTCCAGCAACACTGATGGCGTCTGAGGTTCCTGGTACTCACTGCAATCATATCATTGCTCGTATATTGCGCAGAAGGCTCAGGGAAGTAGATTTCCGTTCGTTCAGTGCACACGTTGGTATGGTCCTGACAGACCACAGGTGCCAAAGAACACTGGAATGTGTTTTTACTCCGCGTCTGAAATGTCCATTCTTAATTTGTATAATATTTGACTCATTTGGTTAAACGTAATAATAAAATTATGAAATTATTTTAATGTTGCATTTTAATGCCTCTTAGTATATAATAATAATAATAAAATATAATAATTTTTTAAAGCATGAAAGGTATTGAGCTGCACAGACATGCACATATCAGACTTTTGACTGAACAACTTGCTGCTGTTGCTCTGTGAAGAAGTACAAATTTATTTAACATTTTATTTAAAGGTTCATGTTTTGAAACAGAGTTTTAGTATATACAGCATGGAAACATAGAAACAAAGAAAAGCTAACTAAATCAAGATTTTTGTTTTAGTTTATTTTTAATGTCCGACAACAATCATTTGGCATGCTGCATTAATGCTTATGCGTGCTTCATGACAGCATCTTTTGAAAATCTTTCAACGTTTAAATCAAATGCTTTTTTGATTTTGTAAAAGTTAAGAGCAATATTATTAGCTTTCTTCATATTTCTTGGGATGACATTTTATTGACATTTTGAAAATAAGAATGACCAGGTACCACCTGGTGTGATAATCTACCTAGGTGTGAATTGAGGTGCCTAGGTGACCATTTGTATTATAATTCTGTACGTTTCACAGATGTATAAATATCCTGGTTTAAAATTTTAAAAATTCCACTTTTCCCCCCTCAATTTTAGAACCTTGAACCATGGAAAAAAGTTAAGTAATACGGTACAACGAAATATACGGTATATATGTATGTATATATATATATATATATATGTATGTATATATATGTATGTATGTATATATATATAATTAAAAGCATTAGTTGATAGTAAAGGATTTAATAAAGGACACTCACAGTTTGACACAGCAGGTGGCATCAGTATTGCCACACCTTAAAATAAAACAAGTATAGTCTCATTTTAGTTTGTTTTTCTTGTGTTTTGGTGTAGTATATATAAATTTGATTAAGTATAAAACCACATGTTGTGTTTCTGTGTTGTTTATAGTAAAAATAATATGTAAAAATATAATTGAACAAAGTATATACTAAACCAATTCTGCAAGAGAGGCAAGGTCATGTGATGATTATGGATACTGTAGCACTTGATACTTGCAGTGTTACAAAAAAAAAGCACTTTTAAGATAATCAACAAAAGACCCATAGAAGCCTTTATTGATCCCCAAAGGGGAAATTTTTGTTAATTAAGCAGCCTAAACATTTCGTGTATATTGGCATGGTTTATTCCTTAAGTAACTAATTAATTCTGTATGTAGTCTATATAAATTTCATCTATTCTTTGAAAGAAAAAGGGTCAAATACAAGATCATCAATGATCTCATCAGTTCATTTAATGCTAAATTTACATACTGCAAGATCTTACACCTGCTAATCTGCTCACCATAAGTCGGGAAAAAAGAGCGGGATATAGCCAGAAACCCATCTATTGCCCAGAATGCATTGCTCAGCATGAACGCCGGGGCAATCTGTTTCTCAGGGACCTCTGCCAACCTAATTCACATCACAGCCAGACTTTCAAATCTCAATACCCGATGCTTTTCCTGCTACTGTTTACAGCTCTGAATTAACTCTGAGCTCATGCTACATTTGAGTGCCAGATTTTACCTCCTCATTATCTACGAAACTCTGATGCATTTAAAACGTTATAAAGTTTGAGGAATCATCAGGACTAAGTAATTAGTATGGGGGGTTTAGCAATTTGGCCTTACTAAAGTTGCCTGTTATGCAACCAGTCTTTTTCAGAACTGCAGTTTCAGAAGTTTGAAACTTCAGTTATAATGAGCAGATATTTTCCCCTGCATAACCACGTTAACAATATTTCAGACACAACATCTGAGCATGTTTAAATGCTCGGACTTATAATATAGTCCGTAAAGCTGAATAATAAGCCTGGAATGTAGGTGGACGGAATGTAACAGATTTTGATCTGTATGTGCACATGTCGGGGTGTGTGTGGCTGTGGCTGTGTTCTTTGCATCCTTGTGAGTGAGAGTGTAAAATTGTTACGATTTCTCATACATATATGTGTGTTGGTGCGTACAGAATATTGCTGTCCATGCGTGACACTGTTTTTATCCCTTCATAGCAGGGTGTGTGGCTGCGCGCTCACTGTGCCTTTCACTGTGTATGTGGGGTGGTATATTAGTGTCTTTGTACCTGGGACATTTCTCTGCTCCTTCACAGCTGTGTGTCTGTGCGTACTTGTGTACTTGTACGAGCTACATATTAAGGACTGGAATATGTTTTTAAACAACAGAATGAAGACACTTTCGGGAAGTGACGATATGACTGGTCCTCACTTCTTGAATGGGCTGTTTGAGAATTAGTACTTTTAGGGTTTAGACTTAGTTTTAGGGTTCAGCTTAAGGTAATGGAGTTAGGTATTTAGATGTGAAGTGTGAGTGTGTGTGATGTTTTTATAGAAGTCTAGATGCTCATTGTCAGCATGCTAACATTTTAATAATCTTTCCATCTGATAAAAATCTGCATTTTATTAGCTTTTCTCACTAAATACAAAATGTACATGGCACATTTAGTCCACATGGTGCTTGTGTCGCCTTTGATGTGGAGTGTCCTGGGTGCTGCGTAGTGTTGTGTGTGTTTTTTTTTTCACACACTAGCTGAGTAAAATGATAGTTTCATATGAGGAGATGTTAAACTGTACCATTACACAGCACTCTAGCCAAATTCAACAGCTGGTTAAAATTGCCCTTTGACTTTTCTTTGTTTTTATTCCCAGTGACCGCATCAAAAGCACCCGTTGTTTCTTTATTATCTTGTTATAATGATGGATTAACACATATATACACACAGCTGCACATTGGTCCATCCTTACTCTGCCTTAGTGCAAATATGGAAATATGAAAAGGCTGTGCTAATGTCGTCAAGCCGGCATGCTGCGTCACTGGAATATTTCTTCTACTTGTACACATCCATGTCTGCTTTTCCCGAAAAGGAAGCTTGCTTTAAAGTGGTTTAAAGCATCACTTGCTCACTGACAAGAACCTCAGGCCAAAACATGATGGTGAGGAGGTTTCTGTCACTGGATGCAGTTTGTTTTAATAAATCGTCATCTTTAATTATGTTTATATCTAGCCAAGTAAACTGTTTATAAGGCAGCTGTAGAGGTGCCAATATTTACAGTTTAGTCATAGTGTTTGTGATGCTTACATGAGACCTGAAAACTTTTGCAGGTCTACAATTGTGTCCCTGGTGTCCTTAGACAGCTCTTTGATCTTTCGCATGGTGAAAAGGTTGGAATCTGATTGTTTGAGTGTGTGGATTTTATATGGATAACGAGTTCAAACAGGTGCAGTTAATATAGGTAATAAATACAGAATAGGAGAGCTTTTTAAAGACGAACCAACAGGTCTGTGAGATTCAGAATTCTTGCTGGTCGGTAGGTGATCAAATATTTATTTCATGCAATAAAATGCTGAGTAACTGTTTAAAAATCATAGAAGGTGATTTTCTGAATTTTTTTTTTTTTTTTTTTTTTTTTTTTAGATATTTTCTCTCACAGTTGAAGCGTAACTACGATGAAAATTACAGATCTCTCCATTCTTTGTAAGTGGGAAAGGAAAGCTTGCAAAATCAGCAGTGTATCAAATACTTATTTTGCCTTTCCCCACTGTATGAGCAGTTAACTGATGTCTGATTGACTGGGCCAGATTGGGGAGCAGAACAGCCTGATGTGTGCCATACAGATCTTTGTGCTAAGGATACGTTGCCTTTGGTGGCGTATGTGCTGCAGTAGGCAGCACTAGAGTCTGGCATGATTCCTGCACACAGGATAGAACAGATGGGGATTAAGCGAGGAGCATTTGGAGGCTTTTCAGGCTTAGACAAATCACACAGCCAGTACTCCTTTCCTTTTTGTTTTCTATCCAGACAGATTAGTAGGCTTTGGTTTGGATCACCTAAAAGGTAGAAACTGAAAATTGGACTGTGCTGCATACTGAGCAGTTTATATTTCTATTATTTCAGACATATTCTCCCTCTCTACATATATTTATATATATTTGCCTAACAGCTCACGTGTTTGTGGTTCGAGACTGAACTTGGATTATCATGTTTAGGTTTTACACCCAGTCCCTGTGTCTGGTTGGTATAGATCCTGGCTTGCATTTTTACTCACCTCCTAAAAACATTAGAACATAGAACATCTAGACTTACTTCTCATTCTGCTGTGTGTGGAGTCTGTGTGTGTGATTGTGGGTCCAGTTCCTTAAAAAACTACAGCTATTTCATATATGTGACACTGGCCCCGATTGTGTATAATGTATTTTAACAATCTATATATTAATATCCATAAGCCAGTTTGTTTCGAGACTTCCTTTTTGTATTTAGAATTTGAATTATTATTATTATTGTTGTTGTTGTTGTTGTTGTTGTTTTATTATTGGAATGTCTGGATGTGTTTTTTTTTTTTATTCTTCTTAGGCACTAGAAATTTTGGCACAATGATTTATTAAAGGAATTCTTTATTTCTAATAAGAATATTATATAGCTGAAATAAATACAAAATTTGTCCTATTGTTAAAGATTTTTTAAGTTATTGTAATGTTTTCATATAGTGTTATAAAATGTAATTAATTTGTCTTTGAGCCTTTTATGAGGTGTGTGTTTCTTATTAGGGAACACTAAGTGCTGAATATGAATTCTGCATTGAAAATTAATTACATGGATCAATAACATTTTTTTATTAATCAATCAAAAGGTTGCACATTAGGACAAATGAAATTTTTGCAGTTGTTGTTGTTCAGACTCTGTTGTGGTTTGGCTTTGGTGCTTTATATAAAAGCAAACAAGAAACATTTCCTACTTTTCAGAATGACAATTGTAAGGAACATAAGTCTGTGTATGTCTGTGTGTGTTTGTATATGTGACTTGTTCAACTATGCCGAGACCTTTTGCCTGGCGTCCAAATCACCGTACCCCAATCATATAGAAAACTTTTACTTTAAACAGCATGTGAAGCATTATAAAGTCTATCTGATCCACGCTTGGCCAGTGAAACAGTGTAATGTAACCAGTAAGATCATCAGCATGTCTAAAAGTTCATGACATGGGCAACATGTATGATTCTAACAAGAAGAGGTTTATTTCACAGGATATCGAATATATTGTAGCGTTATGATACAGTATAGACTTGCACAAAAGAGTTACAGAAGAACTAAAAATCCAAAAACTGAGGTTTTTGTCTAGCTTGTCTTCAGAGTGTACCATGCCTTCGCCCAGTTGTTGGCTGAGATGAACTCCATTATGAATTAATTAATGAATTTAATGTTTGCCCTCTGGTGAAATGGAAACTGTTGCTCAAGGCAAGATAAGCTTCATTGCACCTCATATGCCATCAAAAGTTGCATCCTGCGAAGCGTAGGGGATGTTTTCAGGGGCTTTCCGCATCTGCCGCCAACACTCCATGTTAACACTCTAGCAGTGCCCATTCTTTATGGATTTAATTTTATTATTGAATGGTTTCTATGGCACACCATACCAGGTGACCAGAACTGGGTCACCTTGGCCTATTCATCAAAAATGCCTGTTAACACTGTAGAGGCTGCAGTTGACAATAAAGAGGATGCAACTAGTGTTCTGTGACAAGAATGCCTTTCTAGTTACAGTTACACTTACTCTGATTGCAGCAGGCTTCCAGTGTAAGCTAGTAGCTACCTTAAACATTCTTAAATGGCTATTATACATGTGGTATAATTGGAGGTACTAATTGGGCTTTAAAAAAAAAAAGAAAAGCCTGTTCTTTTATGTTGTCACCTTTTGTTTCTCTTTGTTTAAGTGCTTCATGCACCAATTAGCAAACATTTTAAAAGTATTATTTTGGCACCAGTATTGAATTTAAAATTATACCACATAATACCCAACCCTACCCACCTGACATGACAATGTTATGACATTTTTTTAGTCTGAGAAGCTTATTATAAGGTCTAAAAATCTTTCAGTTGACATCACAATTCTGTGTGTGTGTGTGTGTGTGTGTGTGTGTGTGTGTGTGTGTGTGTGTGTGTGTGTGTGTGTGTGTGTGTGTGTGTGTGATATCTGCCAGGTTTTGTGGTTCAGTTCCTAATAAACATGGCTCTGCAGAACTTTGCTTTTTCTTTATTGGTACGCTTTCTACTGAGACAGCCATGTTTCTTTTGCTCTGCAGAACTATGGAGTGGAAAGTGGCTTCTTGTCCATATGAGTAAATGATACTCATCGAAGCCCTCAGTTCAGCAGGGGAGTGTTAGCTTAGAGCCAGCAGACTCTGCAGTGCACAAAATCCTTTTTTCCCTGTCAGACAGGGGCTCTGGGAGGGAAGAGTGGCTGGAAAGTGGTTGACACCCCTGTGCAGCGTCATGTCTTTCATTCGCACTGGGATGGATGTCTGCGTTTCTGCTGCTCTCAGCCTTGCTGAGTGTTTCTCCAGGGACAAGCCTGTTCTATTTACAGGCTACAGATGCTAACTGGACAACTTGCCTTGTCTCACTTTTTCCCCCTCATTATTTTGCTTGATGTGTCAAATGCAAAACAAGGTACAGATTATTACACAGAGAGCTGGAGACCAACAGAATGCAGATAATTGGGTATTTTAGGCAAGACTACAAAAAAATGTAATTCTGATTTAAATAATGGAGATCCATGCAGCAGGAAGGCCAGGCATGTCAAATCATTTTAATTAGAGAATATTTTCCTCCCTCTGGTCATCAGGCTTAATTCTGTATGGATTGACAGACTGATAGAAGCAAATTACACACGTTGTTTCCTTGATTATTCCAAACAATATCTCAGTTTTATGTACCTTCTTATAATTTGGGTTCTTTCTCATGGATAAAAACCAGATCAGTCAAGAATAACATGGAAAAGTCAAGATCAGACTGAAAGACCATGATGAAGCTCAATCATGTATAATTACAGTATATACCAGTTTCCCTGGCTGAGACGTCATACTAAATACGTCAGTGTGTTCTGGATCTGCATGATTGAGTACCTATTTACTATATTAATAGGAAAAGCATGTTTGAACAGGCAGTGGGAATGGGATAATGGATGGGAGAGAGTACCTACTGGGCTGTTGGCTGTATACAAGTCATCGATCTTGGCCACAGGGTATGTGATAACATGCTACCAAATGAACCATCAATACACTTATCAGTATGGAACATTAAGGCTTTCCGTCACAAACTCTTAAGATACAGGGTACAGAGATAGGGTCTTCTTGTGCTAGTCTTTCTAGAAACCAACAATGTGCAGTATATGGTACCATTCAAAATTAGTTTGTACAAGGAATCCTTGTCCCTAGTAACTAGGGGAAAAGCAGTAAAGTATTTTATTGTAGTAGTTTATTAGTGTTGATGTTATGCTCATGAGAACCTACAAAAAATAAATACAAAAAATAACTGTCAGATTTGGCTGAAAATATTTTCACCACAGGAATTTGAAATTCTAAGCACAGGCGAACCAGAGATGGTTTTAAGTCCTGGGCTGCAAGAAGACGTTGTCGATTATGAACATTACCAAGAGCTGCGTGAGGACGAGACAAAGTGACTCTCACCTGCGTGACATCTTGCGCATCAAAACCACTGTTTTTGAACCAGAGCAGGACTACATACTGCTGTCAAGATCTCAGTATCACTCTTCATATTAATGCAGACAAAATATTTGTGGAGTTCCCGGAGGTGAATAAATTCTAAAATCTCAATTTAAGTGATTTATCGTGATGATCAAAACCACAGATTTGAATATGCACCAACCACTGTTTCGACAGTGTGCATTTAATAGTGAATGATGTGAAATTTTTCTAGTGACGTTAGATATGTTTAATCGCCCCAAAAGTGTTTTTTTTTCCTAGACTTTTTCTTTAAATTATGTGGTCTTCAAATATGAAAGGCAGAGTGATTATTAAAACTTGAAAATTAATCATGTATGCCATTTGCAATAAAAATTTCACCAAAAAATTCATTTGTATTAAATGTTATTGGTTCCAAGAATGTGAGACTGAATGGTCGGCCCTTACAAATTTTCACCTTACCAGATCTAGCCCTCTTTAGGTCAAAATGGACTTGTAGACTAATGCACCCAGCAATTAAATATGAGTAGGTTAACTAAAATTTAAATATAAAAATAATATGGAGCAAAAAAAAAATTTATTTTACCTAAAATTTGCTTTAAAATGTAAAAAAAAAAATTGGACATTTTGCAAATGTATCGTAATATTGGCGCTACAGGTAGTGTTACTGCCTCACACCATCAGGATCCCTGGACGGCTTGAGTTACTTTTTCATGTTATGTGTGTCTATGAAGGTTTTTCCAGCTTCTCCGGTTTCCTCCCAAAAACATATACAAAATATGTGACTTGGAAATAGTAATATTTGATAAACCTGTATGTATGTAGGGTCACACTGGGGCTCAGTAGTTAGTGAAGTCACCTTAGAGATGGAAGGTTCTTGGTTTCATGGCTAAGGGCCTTTCTGTGTAAGGTTTGCATGTTCTCCATGTGCTTGCATGGCTTTTCTCTGGGCACACTTATCACCTCTAACCTGGATGATTGATGGATGTGTTTTAAGCAGTCCTGCTTTCAGCACTGCACTGGAAGCACAAACTGGGAACTTCTTTAAGAAGTTTTTTGTTCCTTAAAGCGTTTTGGAACTTAAGAAGAAAAGCCTATAGAGCAGGAAATTACAACATTTTGCGAGCTTTTATAGCAGTTCAAACATTCAGTATAAACAGACCGAAGCTGTGATTCGAGGTAGTGACCAACGAGGCAATCGGCTTTGTTTTATTTGGCCGGCAAGTATGGTCTTCAGGCTCTCTGTGAACCAGGAGAACCCTGGAGAGGGAAGCAGATCGAAAATCCGCTTGTGCAGCAGGAGTTGAGCCCCAAGCAGAGCTTGGACACTTGACCTGCTGTATCATAACCAAATCACATGCATTTTCTCAAGCATTCTTCTCCCTGTGCTATTTAAGTGAAAATTTCCCCCTCAGCAGTGTACTTTCTCTGCTCACACCTGGTCTGTGTGGTTTATTCTTAGTCAGTTATTGTCACTGTATTGGCCTTTGCAGATCTGATAAAGCATTATAAATATGCAAATGTTGACATTTATCCATTAAAATATATTTATTCTCTCTGATCAGTCAGAGGCATTACTGATAGGGTTTGCGTGAGGGATTTATTACCATAAGATCTGAATAAAGAATTAATTCAAATTATGCAGGGTAATCCATAAAAATTGGCATGTTGAAAAATCGATGTGTGGCTACATACCTGATGCATGTGATGTTTGGATGTGTAGTAACAGGTGTGCTGTTAGCCAATTAATGATAGCAGGCAGATTACCGTGTGATTATACCGGTAGAGGTGATTTATTTCATTACTCAACTTTTAACTGTTCTGTAAGGAGGCATCAGTAAATTAATTTATTGAAGACTTGAGTAAAAAGAATAATTAGCGAGTGTGTGTGATGTGCTGCTAAATAGATTTTTTTTTAT
>JBCNYG010000012.1:23849112-23860903 GCA_039654305.1 Porochilus rendahli | reverse complement strand
TTATTTATGGTACAGCTGTCAGTCAGAGGCTTGCCATTTCACCTGTTGACTCGAAAGTTACATGTTCAGGACCAGCACACATTTTTCTCCGTTTTGGCGTAAAATTTATTAGTGTAGAGTAAAAATTATGGGAGCAGGAGCAACTTAAAAAACCTTTTTTCCCAGATAATCTTCATCACCGAGACGCATGAAGTTTATTGAAGCAGGGATGGCGACTTTGGAAGCCCATTGATTATGCATGGCACGGGCTATTTGACATATTTGTTATTACCACTAGTGGTGACTTTATCAGGTTCCCTGTTCCCTTTATGTTGTACTGAGCAAAGAACAGAAACCTGTTTACCCAGAATTCAGTTTCCTGGATTTGAAAAGTCATAGTTCTCCTTGCTTGCACATTGTTCCAGAAATTATTTAAATGGCATGTACTGTTAGCAACAGTATAATAACAAAACCAGTATATAACAAACCATCAGAAATGTAGAACTTAAATATAACCTTCTTATGCAATCCGGACCCTTTAACTTTGTGCAGCAGGGGGGTTTGTGCCTGTTTTTTGTTTGTTTGTTTTTAAGTTGGAGCAAAGCAAAAAATTCTGAATGGGGAAAAATATCCTGCCTTCTTCAGACTCAGTTTTCTTATGAATATTTTAAATGTTTTTAGATAAGAATTGGTTAGCAGTTAAAGGGCGAAGTATATGTGCAGATTATGAATTTTATATATTTTACCTTTGTGCATCTTTACTACATGAAGATCTCTGCCTAAAACTAGATATTGGTGTGCTGAGAATATATCAACAGTGTTTGTGCCACAGTGGTCCTACTGTGACTGTGCTAAACACTTCACTGCTAAATGCTCAGATCTCTTGAAGGTCAGGATGAGAATAGCCGACAGCAGTCACACTCATATCTGAGGTCTGATTTAGCACAATGCCAGAGGTTCCTGTAGAGATCAGAGCCAGGAATTTACCACCTCCGGCTTATCCCGCTGCCGGCTTGGGGTCACTGCATTACAGGTGCGGTTAATGAGGTTTTCTCTGAGCGTAATTGCTTTGTAATGATATACAACAGCTGAGCTGAACTCTGACTGACCGCCTTCCTGAATCATCCACACAGACGGATACACAGTCCTGGCTTTTTGAGCCTGACCAGATGTGGTCTGACCAGATGTTGCACTACACAGGAAGATAAGTGAGAAGCGAACTGTTGACATTGGCCCACACTGGAGACTTGGGCTTAGTCTGCAAAATTAAACTCAAGTAGACGGGACGGAGAACACATCCACGCCTCGATGGCTGACTCCTCGACCCCCACCAACAGTCAGAGCGGGTGTCCACTTTAACCAGCGGAAGCACCACTGCTTGGAATGTCCCCATTGATCGAGAGATGGAAGAAACACAGGGTTGAGGCATAGGCAATGCGAGCACTGTTCCTCAATAAGGATTTATCTGAACTTTTGCGGTCTTGGTGTGACTGTAGTGACTTTTGCTGTTTATTTTCTGTACTAACGCAGTGCTTACAAATTTAGAAATTTAACTTAGAAATTGAAATCAGACACCCTGTGCTTTCTGCAAGAGCTGAGACATTTTGGAGCAGTTTTAGACTTAGACACTGTTACACTTATTTGGGATTCTTTATTGGTGCTTCCAATGAAAAAAATGCTTCCCAATGGTACATTTGAATCCATGGAGTGCCTTCAGCCAAGGGAAAATTACACCATGACACTAGTCATTTATGGGCATCTGTGAGCTGGAGGATGGTAAAAAAGCACTTCCTCTGAGTGTATTACACAGTTTTTGTGGTGGTTGTTGTTATAATAATAATAATAATAATAATAATAATAATAATAATAAAAATTATTAGTATTATTAATAATAAAATTTCTGTTTTTTGAATGTCTTCATTTAAAATAATGAGAAGCTACAAACACTACAAAGTAAATTTATAAAAATATTTTTTTTTACCAAAAGAGAATACATTTTTAAAGTATTGCTAAGAAACTCATTGAATTCATGGCAATTACAAATAAGTTTAGGTAAAGTGTTCCAGTTTTACTCTTCTTTATTTTTCACCATGCTACATTATTTATATTACTTATAATAGTTAAGGTTAGTTTACTATTTATACCGAGTTAATTGATTGGTGGTACTTTTAGTTTTTTTAATGTTATATTTTAATATTCCTAAAATTTTATTGATTCGTTATAGATGTTTATATGTATTTTTATTTTTATCACCTTTTGATTTGCACCTTGTACGTATCTATGGCTTGCTGCCATGACAACCAAATTCCCCTCAGGGGATTAACAAAGTTATCTGTCTGTCTGTCTATCTATCTATCTATCTATCTATCTATCTATCTAGCACAAGTGTCCTGAATTTTTTTACTTTTTTTCTCAGATGACGTGTATGCAACAAACCTTTTTTAAGTGTATCCAATGACATTCTTAAACCGTGTGCACCACTTGTCAAAAGAGTTGTTTTATCAAACTCATTACTAGAAATACATCAGTGTCACTGTCATTAAAATGCACAGCTGGCTTAAAAATGCATTTTGTATGCCACAGCTACAAGGTGACTATACAACCTGTATTCATGTTAGATTCTTCTTAGTGTGATATCTCAAGACAAAGTGGCTAAAGATGAAGCTTGTAGAATAAGTTCAGAGAATATGGTAAACCCATTTTTTTTACAACTGTCCATATATCCATTCATGCATTTACTCCCGCAAGCTCCTGTTCTTTGGGCCTGTATGTCTTGGGACCAAACCAGGAAAATGCTGTTAAAATCTATTATGTCCATGATTCTATATTACATGATCATGGACATGATAGATTTTAACAGCATTTCCATGATCATGTCCATGATCATGTAATATAGAAATAAGGATTCAACCTATTCTATATTACATGATCATGGACATGATCATGGAAATGCTGTTAAAATCTATCATGTCCATGATTATGTAATATAGAATAGGTTGAATCCTTATTTCTTTTCAAATGACTGACCAAATCCCTCGCAGAGCTAAAATGCTGATCACAGAATCCTTTTATGAGTAGCATGGAGCCGGGGTAGTCAAATATAGCTCTTGGAGAACCACTTGATATTGGCCAATTTTGAACATGCCATTTATAGTGCATCAGTATCTGTTATAACCACTTCTGTGTTTGTTCTTTTTATGTTTATTATCTGTCAGTGTATATTTGATTTATTCTGGAAATTCAGTTTAAACCCCATGATAAAAATATTCTCCTGTGATTTCAAGGACAGCTGCAGCATAAATCTGAATAATGCTAGCACTTCTCTGTCATACTGAATGTCTGTCCCTTACACAGCTTTAGAAACTGTCCCTGCTGAAAGACGGGTCTGTCTCTGAACATCCGGAACACTTCCTCTGAGAGTTTGTCATTCGAGTCACAGTCAGGTCAAGATATACTCCATTGTTTTCCCTCCTAATCTCCATTCATTATGTCTGTACTGCAAGTGTGATTACAGCAGACAAATTCATCTGCCTTTTCAGAAAAGAATTTAAGCAAAACACACTTGTAATGGGAGGAGGCAGTTGATTAATTCCCTCAGTAAAAAGTTGAATACATGACTCTGTAGAGTCATGTGAAAAAATAAATATATCTCATTTATATCTCACGAGGAAGAAACCTTGAGAGGAACCAGGCTCAGGAAGGAAACCCATCCTCATTTGGGTGAAACCATAAAATACAATCCACAATTTCATTACAGTCCAACATGTAGTCCGGTTGGTTCTACCACAGCTTACCACTGCATACCAGGAATACCCCACAAAGATCTGCTGTTTCGGAGAGATGAATGAACCTAGTCACAATGTAGCCCTTAATTAACCTAACCCTAAATTAATAAGATCTTTACAGCTGCTCATTTTTCCTCTTTCCAGTACATCAACTTTAAGAACAGACTGTTCACTTTCTGCCCAATACAGCCCACTCCTTGGCAGGTACCACTGTACAGGTTAATCAATGTTATTTACTTTACCTCTCAGTGGTCATAATCTTTTAATATTACACCTGACTGGTGTATAGTGCCAGTCCAAAGTTTGCACACAACTACTTATACAGGTAGGTGTGCCCAAACTTTTGACTGGTGCTGTAAATGAAACGAGAGGAATCCTGTCTGCTTCAGGTTGTGCTTATATTTTAAACGAATTAATTTTGAGGTGGTGCTGACCTTCTGCTTCGCATTAGGCTCTATATCCTGTCACCCGTCCTTGACTGTCTTTTTGTTAACAATCTGGCCTGTCATGTTTTGTTTTGATTTATTTTTTTTTTTTTCAAATATTATTATTTAGTATTTTTTGCTATTAGGTATTAAACCGACAAGGGAAATTATTGCCTTTGCATTTAACCCATGAACAATCCCTCATCCCTCTACAGCAAGCACACACACTCGGAGAAGTGAACTGCTACAGACATTGAGGGCGGCCAAGAGGGCAGTTGGGGGTTAGGTGCGTTACTCAAGAGCACTTTAGCCATAAAGGTGGAGGAAGGGAAGGTGCAGCTCACTCCCCTACTGCCACACAAGCAAAGCAGGTTCTTTAACCATTAGGCTATAGCTGCACCCCCCACATACTGATTCGTGCACTGTTTGTGTGCATTTGATTTATTCTAATTAACTTTACAAGCAGTATAACAGTCATCAAAGTATAAGTCCGGGTGTCTCAAAACTTCAATTTTAGTTCTGCCTCTCTTCTCTTTTTTTCTCTCTCCCTCCCTCTCTTTCTCTGGCCCAGTTATAAGTGGGTGCTGTAACATTAGCTGAGTCCATGAATGGCCTGTGCGTGGGAATGAGCACATCAGCATTGTTCTCCAGCAGGAGCCGAGAATGTGTTTTGTAAAGGATTTTGTACTGACTGATGAAACTAATCTACCTAGTCCCAGGGTGATGCTGGCTCTCAGTGTGTGTTTGTTCTCTTTCTTTCGTTCTTTTGTTCTTTCTCCCCTTTTCTGTGAGGGCATGTAATGGAGGGAACCTATGATGACTGTTGGACAACAATGCACTTGCTTATTATTACTCTTGGTACTCTTAGGACTTGTATCACAGATGCCCTCTGTGGTGTAACACACAGTAATGTCTTTGCAGTCTGCTTTCTGTTTATTGAGTTCGTCCTCTTTTGCTCCTCTGACATGAGGATTCAGCTCACGTGGCTGCTCCATGAGCATCTCATCAGTGTCCAGGTGGTGGGATCAGTACCTGTCTTCTGTCCCTCTGCTCCAGATGTCACCCATTGGGCTTTATGAGCTCCAGCTGTGCCGGCCACCTGGCCCCGCCTCACCACCCAGCACCTCCTAATTCTCCAGAGTGGTGACCTAGATACCAGGCCCCAGGGAGTGCATAACACAACCGCAGTGCAAACAAACAACCCCAATCTGTCAGGTGCGGGAAACTGCAGAGGAATGAGGGATTTGTTACTCTTGGTTAGTGGGGGTGGGGGGAGGGGGTGGCGGTTGGGGGGCAGGTTTTATGTTATGTTTTTAAGAGTTTAGGGAAAAGTTATAAGTTATAAAATATGCAGGCCAGTTTAAATACATGTTACATTAATGCAACATAGTCAATTTGAACAGTTTGTTTGTTAGTTTTTTTTTGTTCTTCATTAAATAGTTATCAATATGTCAGAATTGTTTCAATCTCCTGCTGTTACCCTCTGTGTAGATTTTCAATGTTAAATGACCCTGAGATCTGTAACAATTTAGTGTAAAGTGCCCAGTGCCAAGAACCAAGACAAACTTGTCTTCTGCCAAGAGTTTTACACCGATACAGTACAGCTTCACTAAGTTAAAGTGAAAATGAAAATATCTTGCAGACTTTATGCTTGTTTGTTTCTGATTTGCCTCTCTGAAGTATTCCTAAAATTTTCAATTTGTGTAAATTCCTGGAATGTCAGGGATGAAGACATTTACTAATTTACTAAATTACTATGGAAAATCAATAATTGATTTACTTGTTTTGTAAGTTTCTCCTTCAACCTGCTCTTCTGTACTTGTTGCTCAGATGATGCCCAGTGTTGCATATCTGCTATTTATACTAACCCTACTGTAGATTTTTTTTCTTTTTTCTGTGTAATGTGAATACATTTGCAGCCCACTCTATGTAAGGAAGTGAATACAGTGGGATGTGCTGCTATAGGCATTTAATCAATATGGTATATTTGGGCTCACCGAGGACGTTTCTGTGTGGAGTTTGTAGGTTCTCCCCATGTTTGTGTGGCTTTCCTCTTTATGCTATGGTTTCTTCCCACATTCTAAAAAAAATAACATAAGGCTAAGTGGCTGTTTCAGATTCCCCTTGGAGTGGGTGTGAATGATTTTGTGTGTGTTGGCCCTGCGATTGACTGGCGAGCTGTTCAGGATGAACCCCGCCCTTGCTTAGGGTTGGCTGAGATATGCTACAGCCTTGCCTTGACCTAGTAGGGTTCAACGGTTCGACTGAAAATGAATGACTGGCAGGGCTTATCATGTTACCATCTTTAAGATCTTCCAATTGCAGAAAACTTATACAGATATTAAAGACACTTTCTAACAGTAATTACCTTATATACCGGACTATACACCAGAATATACGCCGCACCCACTAAATTTTAAATTTTATTTTTTTCATATATTAGCCGCACCAGACTATAAGCCGTAGATATATACCGGTACATTGTGAAATGAGATGTTTACACAGAAAGATTTTGTAAATCCTCCTGTGCACTGAAATTACTGAAGTCGTCTTCTTTAGTGTCAGAGTTGAAGAGCCTCAGAACATCTCCATCACACACCTGCTCAGTCTCTATCTGTGTCGCTCTCAATGTCACTTTCATCTCAAGGCACAGTTACAGATGAAGTTGCGCTGTTCCCTCCACGCAGCAGTCCAGCCTTTCGAAACCCCTTGGTGATCGTGGATTCTTTCACACTGCTGAATGCTGTTACGATCCACTGGCAGACCTCAGAAAAGAATGCTTTTCGCATGCTGCCAGTTTTGTGAATGATTTCTCGCCACTGGTCATCTAAGCCTCCCACTCACCTCGGAGTGCTGCCTTAAATGCACCATTCACACTGATGTCGAGTGGCTGCAAAAACGTAGTTACACCTCCAGGAATCACAGCTGGAATTGAGTTTGTTTTCTTGATGGCTGCTTTCACAGAATCTGTTATATGGGCCCTTTGGCATTGAATCAGTTCTTCACGCTGCCATCTCCAACGTCTCATCATAGATTCATTAATGCCAAGCTTACGCGCAGCAGCTCTGTTTCCTTCCTGGATAGACAGATAGATTGCTTTCACCTTAAAATCTGCATCGTATTCTTTTCTTCGTGTACTTTCCATGATGAGGGTGTGAGAAATAGTTTTCTGTTTGTGCGTGTTGTGCTGCTTGGTTCTTCTTCTTTGCATTGACCCCGGCAGTTAGCAAAAAAAATCTACAGATTAGTCACATCGTTGTACAAGCCACAGAGTTCAAAGTGTGGGGAAAAAAGTAGTGGCTTATAGTCCCGAAAATATGGTATAAAACACTTTTATTATTATATTATATATCGTTATATAATAGTTTAACCTGAGCGCATTTGTCAATTGTAGATTATGTGGAGCTCCTGACATGCAAAATTAATCATAGCAGTCAAGATCAGGAATTCAACAACTCTTCATTATAAGAAAGATTATCTACCCCTAGACCTCTCATGCCCTTGTTTTCTTATCATTGTAAACACTTGAACCAAACCATCTCTCAGCACCATAGCTGTAGTGATATTTATGCTGTTTGAAATATAGCCAAACTCAGTAGTGTTCATGCCAGATGGCCCCCCTGTTAGGCTGTTTAAATGGTCTGCCTTTGAGCCATTGCCATTGGTCAGAGGAATATAAGCAGTCAACTTGTTCTTCTTGGCTATTCTGGTGTTAAAAAAATGAGCTGGCACAAGCAGATAGGAATAAGTTGATAAATAATGAACAGATGGGCAGAGGTTGAGTAATGAGGGTGTCATTGGCCTTTTCTGCTTGTTAGGCCAAATAGCTAATCTGAGAATGTTTCCCTGTGGGCCTACAATGCTGATTTGGCAATGCTGTTTCAGTGCAGATGATAAAGAAAATGTTGTGCAAGCTACCGGAGACACTTAGGTACTCAAGGTTGGTGGCGTCTCCCGTTGGGAAGTAGACTCTGTGTGTGTCAAGGCCATAGACTCCGATGATATCAGTCAGGAACTGAGTGCTTTCGTTCTCAATCTTGGGTCGAGGTCTTTTTTGTATTTCAGTTAATGAGTTGATCTCACTTCAACTCTGAGAAATCAGTCCTTAATGGTGTCCTTGCTTATTGAACACACCACCACCACCACTTTGAAGGTCTTGTGGAAGCCAGCTTTTTGGTCTAAGGCGCTATTTGGGCCTGTTCTCAGTCATCAGCCGACAGCAGAGCCTGCTTCCTCAGAGAAACAGACCATGTATTGTTTTCTTAGCACAGTGGCAAGCAGTCAGAAGCAGCTCAGCGGTTGATATGATCCCCACACACATGCGCACGGCCAGTATAGCTATGTATATAGCCAGTTAACTAGATTGCTTAAAGAAGCAGCACACCGCCCCCTTTTTTAGCACCACATTTCCCTTTGTGTTGGCTCCTGCTAAACAAAGTCAGGCCTAGTATTTTTGTGGCTGTGGTGTTGTCTGCTTGTGCCTCTTGTGTTTTTGTTTTTGCACATTTACACATTACCATGTAGTAATAAGGCTTGCTAATGGCCCGATGCTTCCTCATCCTGGAGATGAAGAAAAGTGCTGTGTGTCTGCATTCAGTGTTCCTTCCTGCTCTCCAAGTCCAAAAACACGCACGGCCCTGGAGCTATTTATGTTTTTCCCTAATTCCAATTTTTATAGTTCACCACAAAGTAGAACGTCTGTCATGGATTGCTGGTAAACATGCAGCCGGAGTCTTTCAGGGATTTGGGTTTTTATTGTACAGGCCTGGTTCTGATATGCCTCATCTGTGTGTGGCATACCACTGCACTGCTCTTAAAGAACCGTGTGTGTGTGTGTGTGCGTGTGTGTGTGTGAGTGGCTATAGATGGAACAAGAAGATCTCTGCAGTGTTGAATATTTAAAAATCTGCAACACGGAGAGCAGAGAGCCCAGGGCAGAGCAGAGGCTACAGGGGATACATTCACAAGCCATCTTTTAAATAAATCTAATATCCTCCCAACTTTCCTGTCGGATGTTCACACTGAGTGCAGCAGCAGTAATTTTTCCCTCATGTCCTTTTCCACTGTCTAATAGCTCAATATTTCCAGCCCTATCCACCAGAGGACCTGTTTTTTTTTTTTTTTTTTTGCACATGAGTATAAGAGATGAAAAACCTCGTAGTTCCCACACGGCCACATGTGATCCCTCGTAAAGGGACATTAATCACTGTTATGCTGGCAACCCAATTTAACCAAGTCTTTGCGCTGCATCTGTAACATATATACTGTTCTCTTTACTGAGGAAAAAACTGAAAACTCATTTAAATATTACTTATTATGGAAATCTGAGTTGAGTTGTTGGCTCGGTCTGTAAATATTCATGTGAAAATTATTTTTTGTAGAATATTTTAAGGAATTTTTAGTTCAAGGTGTGTGTAGACTAGTTTTTCAGAGGGAATCCTGTGCAAAGTAACATAGGAAGAGCATAGTGCCATACTTAAAGAACCATCAACTTGATTTTTAATTGAACAGTCATCCATTTAATTGTACATTCATCCAGATAGTAATGGGAGCTCCGTTTTAAGGCATTCCCTATATCCATATTAAGAAATAGTATTTTACTTATTATTGCTTGTATGGTATGGTTTCCCATGACACATTTTGTGTGTCCATGTTTGATTTAGTTCTCCTTCAATCCTGTCCCTACCCAATACATCCCCAACCTGTTACTGGTGTGTTGTTTGATTGCATTCACCTGTTCAGTGTTTACATCTGATTAGTTTATCTGCTGTCATTTTATTGTCTCAACTGTTGTGTTGCAGTTTAAGTTTGAAATGTTTATTGATGTTTAACTGTGTCTGCCTACCACTACTGACATGCAAGGAAAGACATCACATTCCCATTAAGGACCATAACAGCTTTTGATGCCAAGCATCACTACTGATATCATGTTTCTTTATTATTTCATTAAGGGCTAGTTAATTGTTTTTCTTTCTAGCTAGAGCGTTCCACAGGGTAGACTGTTAAACTGTGAAACTTTTTTTGTTGTTTTTTTTAAATCCTGTTAATACCACATTGTTAATGTTGTGACTGACAGGTGTAGAGTGTAACTACAGACCTGACATTACACCCTGAGTGAGCACAGGGATTAACCATGGAATGATATGAAAGGATCTTTACTTATTACACTAATTTTAAGCCAGATGAAACATTTGTAGGCTCTGATGAACTATGAGATTTTATCAGCTCCAACAAGGTTTGGAATATTGTATTCTTTTCCTTAACAAGTTATTTCTGGTAAAAGAGTAAACGTGATGTCTGCCTCTCATGCAAACTGGTGACAGTCTTCTAAAAATCATTCTCCAGCCACAATAATTGTTTCTCGCATTTTAGTGGAATTTCCCATAGTAATCATCTGATTTATTTGCATTGTCTGATTAAAAACACTGCAACTGCTTCACAGAAATGTTTAATGTTGCAGAAGTTGCTGTCACTTGTCTGAAGATTAACTGCTTTGTTGGTTATAGTTTTGACAAAATGTAATTTCCTGCAGTCCTGTATATGAGCAAATAAAATCTGCCTCTCATGAGGGAGGGAAAATATAGTTGTGTTATTAATGGATATTTGTGAATGCATGAATGCAAAAAAATAGGCTCTGTAGTTTCAGTAAGTGAAATGTGAATTGGTGTGGCAAGGATCATTGCAAAATGAACAGTGGTGACCCGTGATATTCACATTTGGTGTTGTTTTTTTTTTTTTTTTTTTTAGCCTTTATCCTTACACATTCATCCTCATGCCACTCAGGACTCGTCCTTGCAGACACGCTTTGCAGAGAAAGCTCTGCACTGCATGCAGCTCTGATATACAGTAAATACTAGTGCCATCATTTGGTAAGAATTGGTACTGGCACTTCTGTATGTGTGAATATTTCCCATAGTTCCCTTTTATCAACAGACGTTTTCTAAATTTAAGTAGCAGAACATTCCTCATTTCCTCAATCAGATTGTCATTCTGGCAGAACTGCTTCCTTTTCCTGCCCCTATGCTTTAGGTCTACTCGGCACCCTCATGAAGCATGATTTATGGATTCACTAAGTAAAATGCTGCCCTTTTTATTCATTATGCTTTTTTTTTTGTCAATATGGTCAAGGCATTTAAACCTTGCAGTGGTCTGTGTACAGTCTTTCAAAGCTTACTGTGGATGTTTGGCTCTGCCGAGACAACACAAAATTCAGGACGTAGAGCAGGTGTTGTCTGGAGTCTTGATTGAGTCACTCAACATCGAGCTGATGGGAAGATAATGCACACAAGAGACAATCAAATCTTATTAGCACCCCCCATGCTTTAAACAAGTGACAACATGTGGGATGAAGAAGAGGCAGGATGGTAAGATGAGGAGGAGGAGGAAGGAGGCAGTGATGCTTGGTGATGAATTGGAACAATATCAGACAAACAGTGCTGTACTAAACTTTGGATTCTTGAGTCGCTATGCAGCTTGATTGCCTGACTGCTTGATTGCCACAGGCCAGTTTGATTCAAATGCTACTTAACACGGACCCCAATGGCAACATGCGCTCTCTCTCTCTCTCTCTCTCTCTCTCTCTCTCTCTCTCTCTCTCTCTCT
>JBCNYG010000012.1:23812379-23838850 GCA_039654305.1 Porochilus rendahli | reverse complement strand
CTGTATACTTCTAGTTAATGATGTTTCTGTGGCTTTATGAGGAAAATGCTTTCTGGCTGTCTGTGCCGCTGGAGGCTAAAGCTGAAGTCAGTGGAGCTTAGAGGACGTCAGACAGACTTTCCAGCTCTCTGCCTACCAGCTAGCACTAAAGAGCATATACCAGATACACACAGACACACAATACAGAGAGAGAGAGAGAGAGAGAGAGAGAGAGAGAATTTCATGTGGTAGTCTGACCCTTTTATATAACTCTCTCACACTCTCTGTCTCTCTCTTTCTCTCTCTCTCTCACACACACACACACAGAGAGAGAGAGAGAGAGAGGGAGAGAGAGAGAGTTCCAGAAAATTAGCAAATTAAAAAAATGTTATATAAGACAAATATTTTTCTGGTTGCACGGCACGGAGCATCTTCCTGTAATGAAGACACTGGTAGAGGATCTTAGACTCTCTACAGAACATTTCAAACTCATGTGAATGTGTTGTAAGACTTGCCAAGGATTCCTGGACGACTAGCCAGTAAATAGCCCCAAATCAACACTAATGACCCACCATGCATTTCAATGGCTTTAACCCTGTTGTGGCTGGTAATCCGTTTTTTTGGGGGGTTGGCACAGTTCAGGATCACCCGCCAGATGTAATATCATCTTGTATGTTGATCTGGTTAGAGTGGCATTCCCTCACACAAGCTTTAGATTCATGATTACTTTTGTCACGTCAGCACTGACTTACCATGAACACAACACATCTACAATCACAGCTACACAGACATCCCAGCAACCATCACAAACTCACTCTGACTAATCACACCTCATCTCCTCACCTGGATACTTCATGCATACCTGGCCTCCTTATACAATCACACTGACTGCATTAAAGCACACTCAATACCTTGGCCCAGCACAGAGTATACACTGCCAAGCTAGCACAGACTTCCTGTTTTTCTAATGTGAGCACCGGTAGATGGCGATATTTCCTAACTACATGGAGGGTGTCCAAATCCAACTTACTTCATTGAAGTAGCAAATAGAAAGCAATACACAGGCAGACCTTTAAAATAACAAACTGGAAAATCAATGAAAAGTCATTACTTGCATCTCAATTCAGATAGCCAACTCCATTTGTCTCTATAACAGGAACCCGAGACACACATTTATACTTCTATTAATGATGGCTGTGAACTGATAGAACAGTGAAAGGGTGCTGAGAGAGAAGAGATTTGTCCAGTCACATTTTAGGTGTCAACAAACATTAAATATTTACCTTTATTTATATGGTTTCTATGAAAATTAAAAGTGCCCTCATTAAAGAACAGGTACCGAAGTGCTTGATTGGGAGTGGGCGGGTCTGAACTTGAAAACCAGAGTACATAATTGGCCAATTGCTTTAGAACAATATATAATTTAGCTGCTGATGAATGTAGGCGTGTCTGTGGCAGAGAGAGCTGTGTCCTCTATGAATTCTTATCATGTAAAAAGCCCCTTGGACCACTTAATAGCTTCCTTCATTGGTATTGATCTACCTTCCATTCTTATTTCTTTTCTTATTTTCATTTATGGTTTTATCCTCTTGTTCTTCCATTTAGAATTCATTCCTTCCTTCTGTCCTTCCTAACTTATTTCATAATTTCTTTTTGTTTTACATCCTGTCCTAGGTGCCATCTATCCTTACTTCTTTCAACTTGACTTCCTTCTTTCCTCCCTTCCCTTCTCTCCTTCCTTCCATGTTTTTTACTGTTTGCGACTTTTATGAACTTGAAATTTTTTCGTTTTACATTTTCTTCATGAGTCTCTATTTTGCCACATGGGTTTGGGTGAAAATGATTTAAAAGTGTTTGTGAGGATTCTTTTTTTGTTTGTAAAAAAGGTAGATGGCTTTTCTCCATTACTCATAAAAAAAAACCTGAGTGCTGTGTTTCTTTTATACATCTGTTTCTGCATATTCTCGAAAAGGTTGCCAGTTATCATCATAATGACCTAAATGAGAGTCTGCCTGAGCAGCTCTGCTCATTTCTTCTCTGTTCTTTCTCACTCTCTTCTTACTGAGTGCTGAGTGGAGAGAAGGGGAGGGAAGGGGAGGAGCAGACCATGTGCATGTGTGTACGCTTGTGCGTGCTCAGGTGCGTGTGTGTGTGAGTGTGTGTAAGCTGGTTCCCATGCATTTGCTAGACCTGCACTGGGAGAGGGACGACTCACACCTCCACACCAAGTCTGTGTGTCAGGAAGAGGACAGGACAGAGCAGTCGAGGCTGTAGCTATTAGTGGCTGAGGGTGTAGCATGGCGCTGTTGCTAGACTGCCTGCCCTGTGTGGGTGCCTACTACTGCCTCATGAGGACCAGGTTCAAGAGGAGGCGCAAGAAGCGCTCAGAGCGCAAAGGTCAGACTACTCACACTATCACACACCAGAATCAAGAATCAGACTAAAAGGAAGAAGATGCATTTCCAAACTTAGTTTTTTTTTTTGATAGATTGGTTGTTTAAGTATTTCATGTATAGATGTGCATGTTTGTGGCATTGTTGGGCTACGCAGCAAAATCCCACAGCTCAGATTTTAGTGACTCCTGTCTCTCTGAAATGTTGGATTTGTATTAGCCAGTAGGAAAGCTGGTGGGTCCCCAGTGCTGTTGTTAACTTGTACCTGAGTTAATGCTGAGATCATTTGACTACATGATTGATAATACACACAATTTATTATATATAATAAGTTTTTTTATTCAACATGCTGACCAAGGAAAATGTGGGATATTTTGAAGTTTAGTAAATGAGTATTAAAGGTTTTTTAAGTTTTTGCGACCTGGAAAAGAACAACTTAACTTTTTGTTCTATTGCAAGGTAAATTTAATAAGTAGATGGTTCAGTATGTATTACAAATAATGTTTGAGTAATCTTCTAGCCTGACACAGTGTCTCTAGGTGGGTAGAAAATCTGAATTTGTTTAAGTCCCATTTTTCCCATTTATCTGTCATATGGGCAGGGTCATGGTGGATCTGGAGCCTATCCAGTGGACATGGGCATGGAGTGTGTTGAATGCACTAATCTCTGGAATTTTTTACAAATTATAAATAAAACTTCTTAAAGTTCCACTCGCTCACAACTAGAACTCGTAGTTCTTCTTCATTTGTAAATGGTGTCTTATATATATATATAAATGTTATATATATATAACCTTATGGAAAAAGTATATAAGCATCCATTGAGTGACCCTTTTTAAATCTGGCGCTGGTTCAATTGTTGCAAACCTCACTCACATGTCTACATAATTTTGCTCTTAGTTTTACTGTGAATTCTCACAGGGTGCAGCCGAAACTGCAGGGCTAACACATACCACAAATAACCATTCACCGTCACAATAACAAATAGGAGCAGTTTAGCATAGTCCTGTTCAAGATTTGAACTATAACAGGCAACAATGCAAACCATTTAAAATATCAAAATTGTAAGATAAAGATGATTAAATAAAATGATGAAGCTAATCAGTGGCAGCTTAAATACTAATGTTCAAGCACATACATACTAATTATGTGAGAATTACTGAAAAAGACTTATTACTTACACATCAATACATATGGTGAGTCATTGCACCCTAAAATTATTAGTGATAAATTATATTTATTTGCTGTACTGCTTATCTGATACTGATTGGTCGATCATAGCATTCAGCAGCCGTGGCATAATGGTTAGACAAGCAGGTTTGTAAATGAAAGGTCGCTGGTTCGATTACCAAACTGGCATGAAAAATGTGGCGGCAGAGGGAGTTAGCAGCACCTTCCCCCTTTTCCACCTTCATGGCCAAAATGCCCTTGAGCAAGACACCTAACCCCCAACTACTCTCCAGGTGTTACAGTGTAGATGCTCACTTCATCAAGTGTGTGTTCTCACTTAGGATTGGTTAAATTGCAGAGCCAAGTTTCCTGTGTGGAATTAATATGGTATATCAAAATCTAAATTTAGCAGTGTGTTTTCTGTTTATAGAAAACTGTTATATTTTGCATGGTGCACCTTTAAATCAATATGTTGTAAGTATCTATGTAAAAAGCAGGACAGTGTGTAGTAAACTGGTCATTAATGGATACATATCCGGGTTCTGATCTTCCTGTTAGGGTTTATTCATTATCCCTTACTAAAAATCACATTTGGAAATTGGCACAAAGGAATTCAGCCATCCAATGATCTATACTTATCTTAGTAGTGTTACTTCTATAGAACATTAGTAAGCATGAAGTTTTCTTGCATCCAAGTTATTTAAAATATTTTAGATTTAGAGTGTTACAATTGCAGAATGTTGTTGATAAACTCCACAAAAAATGTCAAAGTATGCAGTGTAAAATGAGGAGATTTACAGAACTGCAGGACTGAGTGGACTTGTTGACTTATGAAATTGTTTAGCAGTTGAGAGAGTTGATCATTAGTACATCATTGCCTCTTTGGGCTTTTAAGAACTTAATCAGTGTTTAGCACTGAAGGGTTGTTTGCATTGTCTCTTTTAAACCTTTTCTTAACATACCAGGTCCTCATGGACTGCAGCGCAATCAACAGTTGTCCATTTATGTTTACCTCTACAAGTACGTGCCTCATGGTCTTCATTTTTGTTCTTTAAGTGATGTATAAAGGTAAAAGGCTGTCATACTACACAAACACTAAATGTTTAGAATTGTGCAGTGCTGTGCAAAGACACATGACAAAAAATGCTGTAGAGCAACGGTGCCTTCAGATAGAATTAAATTAAACCTTTGTACCTAAATGAAATACTATTAAGAGAGTAATGTACTAAAACAAAATCAGTATTTGCTGTGATGACTTTTGCTTTGCTTTAAAAGTGTCCCCAGAGAGAATGTGTGTGTTTGTATAAGGAAATGAGCTGTAAGTGTTATTGAGCATCTTGCAGTACCAGGCACAGTTCTTCTGGAGATTTCGACTGCCTCACTTGGTTGTTGTCACAGCCCAGCAGCATACATTCTGGTTTTTTTTTTGTCTTAAGTGTGATCTGATATGTAAAAGTATGCTTTCTGTACTGATATAGAAACAGTTTTCACCACCATTTAATTTTGGGTTGGACACACACACTCCAGTACGTTGTGTGATTATATGAAAATATCAATCTAGCTAAGCATTGTGCCACATCGCACCTTCCTGAAAACATGTAGCGTACAGAAGGCACTGCGTTTCACTCGACGATGGAAAGGTGTAATGCAATCTTTTGTAATGCATTGTGCACAATGTTTCTGAAGATGTAAACCTTCAAGCTAAGAACTATTTTTTTATGTGATTTTGAGTTTTCAGCATTAGAAAGCAGGGAGTGAAAACAGTAGGCACTGTCAGGCGGAGTTTGTGGTTTTCCTCAGCAGGGCCTCTTGGAGTGCTCGGAGCTGTGCAGGATTAACCGTGGAGCCTGCAGGTACTGAGCTTTGCTTTCAAAAAGCAAAACACCACACCTTAGCTGTCTGCCTTAACACCCACTCGCTCTGCAGCAGCCTCACTAAAATGAGAGGCAAAATCCTGAGGTGCTGAAATGGCATTTTCACAGTGCTAAAGCCACATGCCGAGTTAAGATGATTGTCACAAATGGTAGTGTGTCTCGCTCTTATATCAGCTAGTGCCAGAAACGCAGGAGTGAGGCAACAGAACATGGATGTCTCCTTTAATCTGATTCACTCGAACACTCACTGTGAAATTCTCCCTCACTCATTCAGACACCTGTCCAGAAGGAAGGATGTGTGTGCTGTATCATCAGCTCATCCTTTAGCTCCTCGTGCTTTGTTTCTCCAAGTTGAAGTACTGACTCTTAGTGTTGGATGAGTACTTGATTCTTTTACGCCTTTAATTAAAGAGTAAAATGAATGTATGAAAAAGAAGCTCTCACAATTACAGCCTGGCTGAAAAATTTTTCAGTCAGATTATCATTCCTAAAAGGAGAGAGCGGTCTCAGCCGGAAGCCTCTCCATTGGGCCGCTGATGACATGTGAAATGAGGAGGAGGACGGGTTTCTGCACAGCCAGCAGAATGACGCAAATGAACTGTTTCAGATGGACCAGATATTAACAGTGATGCATGGCCCTCGCTGACAGCACCAACTTTCCCACTCACACATCGTTTTCTGAAGTTGGAAAGGAGTGAACAGATTCGGGGCTCCTCATTTGATAAATTGAATTTGTTTTCTGTTTGCTAGAGAGTTTGGGTAAATGCTTTCAAAAAAACTGCTAAGATTGCAGATTGCAATATGATGTTTTATATGTCTAAAAGATTCTGGTAAAAAATTCCCTAAGAATTATTTATGACTAATACATATAACCTGTACTTTTTATGATATTCTTCATTACATGGTCCATCTTTGACATATAAACTAAGCCATCGATATTACTGTCTTTCCTAATTAGTAATTATTTTAAAGTTAATTAATTAACAAGTAATTATCGTCTCAAAGGCTGCTGCTGTTAAATGTGGCTGCTATCGTCAGAGCTGGATCCCATTACCCGTCTGCTAACAGAGACGTCTGCATACTCATTAGGCCGGATGATGCCAGCCCTTGTTGATTAAGACGGCTGCGCTATTGTGTGGCTGTTGCCTTGTGGGCGAAGCCTGAACAATGCAGCGGCGCTCTGTTATAGCAGGAAATTAGCTGGGTCACACAAGTGCTGCATTACCACAACCTAATTGGACTTGATTAGCACACTGCATAAAGGAGGCTGGGTCATGCAGGGACTATTGTAGTGGAACACTCCTGAGAGAGAGAGAGAGAGAGTGTGTGTGTGTGTGTGTTTGTTCCAGAAGGAACATGTAGAGCTTGGCCTCATTAAACGGGCATGCCGTGATCTCTACCATGTCAGACAAGTAAATAAGCGCGAACAAAAACAAAACTTGTGCCACTTTTGTAATAATAGAGCCGGAATCTGCTCTCTGGCCTCCTTTCTTACTTCTTCATTACTGCTGCACATGGGAAATACTGTCCATCTGTCCACTAATTCTGCTAAACCTCTGCTGTGGTGGTGGTATCTTTGTTTAAATCTATCTGTTCTTCCACCTATTGTGCAGCAATCCTTCCTTTTTTTCCATTCTTCTTTCATTCCAGCTTTGCATCTTTCCTTTTAGCCTTTCGTTCTTCCTGCCTTCCTTCCTTCCATACATCCATATGTCCAAACATTCATTGTGGTGTGGTATCTTTCTTTCTTTACCCCTTCTATTTTTCCTCTCTTCCATAGATCCAAAAGTGCATTCTGGTGATATTCATCTTATTTCTTCTTTTCGTCTTTTTCTGTCCCCCACTTGCTCACTCGTGTACTGTGTGATAACACACGTTATAAGATAGCTGTGTGTGTCTATTCGCGTGTGCATGTGTTGATTCTTGGATGTTCTTTTCTTCTCAACACACACCTGCCTGCCCATTAGCATTAACTTCAAACTTGTTTATAATGCCATAACGTTCTACACATACACCAACATTCACACACACAATAAAACCAGCACCTGCACACATACTAATATGGTGTTTGAGGCTTAGTAATTTCTCTGCTTGCAGAATAAAGGAAAACACACACACACACACACACACACACACTAGTTTTTATGAAGGCACACTCATTTTTGTACTTAATTATAAGTAATTTGTCAGACAGCCAAGATTCCAGCCTGCTTTGTGCCACACATGATGCTTGTTGTTTGTGAATATGTTATGTATATTGTATTTTCCTCAACTCATGTATATTTCATGCTGTTCTTTGTTTATTAATAAACTCCCAAAAAGATTGATGGTGTGTCCAGAGAAGCTTTCTGATCTTTCCAAAATGTTACAAACCCAAAAAACAAGGTGAAGGATGGTTCTTCCACATGACAAATGACTTGGTTTTGTTTATTTCTTTTAACTTGAGCATAGATAGAAAGCCACTGTTTGTTTTTGTTTTTGTTTTTATTTTTTTGCCCCTGTAACAGAGTGGTAATTAAAAATAAATTGTTTGGCAATTAAATATTGATGAGGCATCTGTTAAAAAATGAAAAATTGTAATTGTTGACAAATCACTGTAATAAATAAAATGCTTCGGGATACTGTTATAGGAAAATATTCATCTTTATTGTGGTTAAAGGAACTCCCCATTGCCTCATCACACTACAGACTCATGGGATATTTTCTACTAACAGCTCATCACATAAATGTTTCATTCCTTATTTAGTATTCTGTTATTAGTCTGCTGTTTCTTTATTCCAGACTGTTTGCTATGGAGTGTGGCATTAGCAAAAGCAATAAATTCATTTTCAATTTAACAAGACCCCTCCGCTGCATGTCAGGGTCCTGCTCACACTGCTGGGTTTATTTTATGATTATGACCAGTCTGCTGTACATTACCACTTGCATGCTAAAGGTAGTAGTTACCTGGCTTTAGTATTTTTGTTCATCTACATTCATATTTATTCACAAGCACTGATTTAAAGCCTTTATTTTTTTACCTGTACCAATGAGGTTACAATTTACCTTTGGTTGGTTTCTGTGTTTGTAGGATTATGCTACAAGAATTTGTTTGTGAAATTTCAACCTGAGGTGGGGCTTTGGACAAGGAAGACTACTTTTTGGAGATAATCTGGCTTAAATTGCTAATTTATTTTAAAAATTTAGATTGCATAATCTTGGAAATGTTGTATTACAGCAAGGCCAGCTGTGTGCTTGTATTTTTATTCTCTCTGTCTGTCTGTCTGTCTGCATGAAGTTATCTGCCAAATTTGATGAAATTTCCACCTGAGCTGGATCTTTGGACAAGAAAGGTTTCTATTAGATTGTGGACTTGATTCCGAGAAAATTCTGGATGCATGCATTTTTAAAAGGATAATTCAGCATTATGAGATACCTCTCAGGGTGCTTTTGTTTTTTACTGTCATTAGAAACTTCCAAATGTGGATCTGTGATTAGTTCTGTTGGTCAGTGGCATGACAGCTCATAAGTGAGACAGATGTTATCAAAGCTGAAAGTTGGACCCTTTTCAGTTCACTGAGAGCACCATATGTTTCCAAACTCATTCTGTTGCAGCATGCTCTGGTCTGTCAAACTGCAGGGTAGATGAAATTGAGGTCAGTGCTTGTCATGAATTTGCAGTCTCTGGTTTGCTCCTTATCGATGTGAAAAGAGGTAATTTGCCTCTCAAAATGCAAATGGTGATTGTCAAATGGCTAATTCCCACACATTCCCATCATTTCAGTTTCGTTAAGTGTTGTTCAATCCATGTTGGTGCAGCTATTGCAGTCATCTCTCACATTTCCTCAATGCATTTATCAAGTCCTAGAAATCAAGAGCCACTTTGTCAGAGTGTTCTGTCAGACCCTTTTGTGCTGTGAAGTCCTAAAAGCATTAAAAGTGAAAAAAAAAAAAACCAAAACTGTAATTTGCCGCAAGGTGAAATTGGTGTTGGCAGACTAATTCAAATCTGTTATTGGTCATTAAAGTGCAGAAATTGAATAATGGAGCGGCAGGAATTTTGTACTGTTGGGCGATTTGTGCTGCTTGTGCCAAGGCAGAGAGGTGGCTGCGCTCATCACCCCCACACACCCGGCCCATCAGTTTTAATCAGGCAGAGCGACGGGCAGCTCTGTCCTCCGGGAGCCCCTCTTCATTAAGTGCTCGGTCAGGCAACGTCACTTGCACGTGTGCTCCATTAAGGATCATTACCTGGGTTCAGCCACTGTGCAAAACTGCAGAGGATCTGAGCGGAGCTGCATTGCAGCACAGACTGGTATCTCTGTACATCGTGAACACACCCACAAAACCTGTTCTGCTGATCCATGCAAATATAACGCCAAGTGGGATTTTAGTGATTTTGTGAAATTTTTTCCCAGCATCATAAATGAGAATCATGGCTGTGTCATGGCCTGTGAGATGCATTTTACAGAGATGCCTGAAAGATGTGTGGCTTGCTGCTCCCTTTGGAAATGCTCCTCATTTCTGGATGAATCAGTTTTGAACACTGGATCGATCTGTCTGTGTTAGTACTTGCTGGGGTGGTTTTGATAGTTTGTGTTGGACACTGGGCTTCAGCATCCCTCATATCCCCTCATGTTAGCAAGACCCATCCATCTCTGTCTGCCCTCTTTGTTACCCCTCACACTCACACAATCCCTGCCTCATGATTACTTTCCATGCCTGGCGCCCTCCGACCTCCACCTGCTGTTGACAAGTGGGCACCTTGTCTCAGACCTGCAGGGGCACAAGGATATGGACTTGGAGACAAATTGCTGTTTTTCTGAGTTTTCAAGCATCTCTTGTCTGATGGACTTTAAATTTTAAAAATAAAAATGTTTGTTCGTTTTTCCTCCTCCTTATAATTATGATATAGGTTCAGTTATGTAAAAAAGCATATTAATTACTGTCATTATGGCTTCTTTTTATCACTTTTGTTAATACCTCATGGTGCGAATCATGGTATCTTTAAATAACCTCATAATATCTTCTTTTCATGTGATGAGGAGAGAATGTTTTCTTTTGAAATTAGGTACTACCCTGCAAACAATATGGCTGCCATGGAGGCACCATATAGCATTTCCTGCTTGCTTCTTGGCACGTTCTAAAGAGTATAGTGTGCCATTTTATACACCAACATACCAACTTCGAGGCACAATGGGTGTATGATACTTCCATTTTGCTAAACATTTGTTGTAATAGGAGTATACACTACAAATTTCTGGTGATATGCTGCCCCGAATTTATTTGACGTGTGGGGTGTGTAATTTTGACAGGTGGCCAGTTCTTTCATGTATCAGCTTTGATGAATTTGCAACTCATCATTTTTTTTCTGCCACACATTCATTTACACATCTCAGCACCCAATCACCAATTCAGACTTCATTTTCATCTAGTGTCCCTTGAGGAATGCTCCTGAATGTGATGAAACCTCATAAGAAGTCTCGACAGAGGGTAAAGGCATGCCCTAATGATTCCATCTCCCCTTAATACTTTTATTTCCTTCTTACACAGCACCTTGTGTCTTCCTGTTCAGACGGTAATGGGATAAGAAGTGAACTGACTTTTCCCTGTGCTGGGTGTGCAGTAATTGGAGTCTGATGGGGAGCCTAATTGTAAATGGGTTTTGTATCACTACTCATTTCTTCTGATGTCCACTGAAGCCTCGTCTGATTTTTGGTGGGGGAGAGTGTCTCGTGTCCCTGATAAACCTCCAGTCTCACACTCTTGCACACAGTCACAGCTCGGGATGGAATCTTGCAGTTCTTTGACTCCTGTATAATGAATTTGCTAATGAAATATCTGTGTAACTTTGAAAGTATGATTAAAATGTATTGTAACTGATATTGAAGAATGAGTTCATGCACAGCCAAAGGTTTTAATGCAATTTTCACGTGAAATCCTTCAGAAGAAAAATTTATCGTGTGCTTTTTTTAAGATTGAAAATAAATGTACTGCTTGTTAAAATGACAGTACTTTAAATTCTGGTAAGGAAATGAAATACTGATCAATACTGTTATGTTAAGGAACTTTTTCATAATTCTTATAAGTTTCCTGTTTTCTGCACACTGCGAGAACTGAGATTGATTGTAGTTCTTAATAACCATTTTGAGAAACTTTTTTTTAAGAGTAGGTTCTTTTCCTGCACAAGAGAAGATGTAAGTATATAGCGATTGATCAAAATTAGCCAGTGTGGCAGCAGCAACCACAGTTTTCAAAACAAGGCTTAACATTAGTGCTAAAAATTTAAGAATAAAAACAGACATGGACAGGCAGTGAGGATCGGCCTTTGTTGACTGTATGTTATAGAGGAAATATGGCATTATTTTGACGTGTCTAAGCAAAACGTACCTAGCATTTTCTACTAGCTGCACATTAGCAAGCTTCAGCATTCTGAAACGTAACTCATACTTAACTTTATTGTCATTCATCCACATACAGGGCATGTAGAACAAAATGTCATTTTGTGTGAGCTCCAGGTGCCATAGACCATAACATAGACAATGACAGTAACTACTAAAGTAAACTACTAAAGTAAACAATAACTTTTAGGCTAACAAACAACTTCTTACTGGTGATGTGAATGCAAACAGAAATAAACCGCGTTTAATTAGTCCGCAGAACTGTTTTGTCCAAAAGCACCTTAAAATGCTATGCATTATTGAAATAATAATCAAATAATCATTTTCTAAAATGTAATATTCAAAGGTTTTAAAAAAAGAATTTTCCAGTAACTATTGAAGGAATTTTGCCTTGAAGTTATAAAAAATTGTATCTGTACCCAGAAAGGTTTGCAAAACACGGTTAATGTTTTGTATATCTAAAAAACAATCTCTTCAATATCTGGATGTAAATTATGCAGTTGGACATGAGTGGATTATTTGATTAAAGAGGTTTAAGTTTTTAATTTCGAACGCTTAAAACAATTGCTCAGTAATATCAACTTCTCAGCAAGCAATATTTATTTCTTCCAAAGTGTGCAAGATATATTATCACAAGTGCTGATTATAGGATAGAGAAGGTGCTCCTTCATATTAAGTGATAGCCTTGCACCATTTAATAAACTCTGATCCTGTTGTAGAGCTATAAGATTCATGATTACACAGGAACGCGGCGTGGGAGGTGTGGAGAACCTCAGTCCAGCCTTGTACACTCCACCCATGTGAGGGGACTTAAATCATTCTGACTGCAGTTATAAAATAATAATAATTTAAATATAAATAGTAGTTATGAAAGCTGTCTTTGTGTTTTGAGGTTTTGTGTAGGTTTTAGGTTTTTGAGGGGGGTCTGCAATTTGTTGCATCAGATTTAGCAAGGCGAGCACTTGTGCAATTGGTGTTTAATCTACTGGAAAGGTATAAGCCATTGCAAGTGTTTATGAAAAACGAAGGATGTATAGATGTAAGTTTGTTGCAATTACACTTGTGGCCATGTGCACTGTCTTTGAGTGTTGATCAAACACTTACACAAGACTGGAAATGGTTCCCACATCCGATACGGCAGTGCTGTTCAGCCATAAAAGTAGAACAGAGTCAGATCTCCTTGCCAGTTTTGTTGTCAAGAAGCTGGTAAGTCAATGGAGCATAAATCCTTACCTTAGTACAGAGAGAGTCGGTGTATTGAACAGCCATATTTTTCAGGCTAAATGGTGCCGGGGGTGACGGAGAATTAAAGGAACGTCAGAGGGCCATGTAAAAGGCAGAGGGGAAAGCAGCCGAGCTATCACATGTCAGTTTTCTGGTCACTCGTCCTTGAAATGATGGACTCTGAGACCGAGGTCGTTTATTGCCATGAGCAGACTCTTATATTCCTGCATGCTGATGATTTCTGACTGCACCTGACAGAAAATATAAGAGCTTATGTGAGATGGAAAACTGCTACCACTACTGTGTTAATATATTTTTATGTGTATGGTTTTGCAGTGTCATTCTTCATTTCTGTTCATGCATTTGGTTTTCTGTGTAAAGTAACCAAGTGCAAATCATAGTGGAGCACTTGGACGAGAACAACAGTAGGAATATGTTGAAGAGGATCAAGACACTCACTGGCTACGAGGACATGCACCCCTCCGGATACCTTGAACCATTTCTTTGCTCGCTTCAACCAACACAACAGAGAGGCACACACCTACCCTGCTCTTCCAGAGAGGGTTGACAACCAAATCCAGCTGCAGCAGCACCAGCTCAGAGCCATCCTCCACAGAGTCGAGGCAAGTGGTCCAGATGGAGTAACAGGAAAGGTACTTAAAACGTGCACAGATCAACTAGCATGGGTCTTTACCACTATCTTTAACCTCTCGCAACTGCAATGTATGGTTCCCACCTGCCTCAAAACAACCACCATCATTCCAGTGCCGAAGAAGAGCACAGTAAGTTGCCTGAATGAATATCGCTCAGTTGCCCTAACCCCCATCATCATCAAATGTTATGAGAGACTTGTCTCACATTAAGGCTGCCATCCCTACTGATCTTGATCCACATCAGTTTATATACAGAGCAAACAGGTCAACAGAGGATGCCATCTATACAGCCCTCCACACAGCCCTCACAAACTTGGACAGCAACATCAAGTTGTCCAACAAACTTGGACACATAACTCCTATGTGAGGATGCTGTTCGTAGACTTCAGCTCCACTTTTAATACTGCTCTACCACATAAACTAGTTCAGAAGTTGGGTAACATGTGCCTAGGGAGCTCACTGCACCTGGATACTGGATTTTCTTAAGAACAGTCCTCAGAACGTCAGGATAGGAAACCACATCTCTTCCACTCTCATCCTGAACACCAGAACACCACAGGGGTGTTTCCTCAGCCCCCTCCTCTTCTACGTCTTCACATTTGACTGTTCTCCCATTTACACCAGCAACACCATCGTCAAATTTGCCGAAGACACCACCGTCATAGGACTGATAACAGATAACCACGAGTCAAACTACAGGAAAGAGTTCCTGCATCTGCAGTGATGGTGCAACAACCGTATCCTAGACCTTAACAAATCCAAGACAAAGGAGATGATAAAGGACTTCAGGAGATCTAAACAACCTGAGCACTCTGCCCTCTATATTGATGGAGGAGGTAGAGAAGGTGGAGTGCTTCAAGTTTCTTGATGTACTTCCTCAGAAAGCTCTGACAAGCCCACCTACCCTGCCCCTAATGACAAACTTTACCGCTCTGGCATCGAGAGCCTCCTGACCTACAGCTTTACAGTGTGGTTCAACAGCTGTACTGCAGAGGACATCAAGGCTCTGGAGCGGGTGGTGAGGAAGGCAAAGCGGGTATTTGGAACTACACTACCCCCCCCCTCCCCCCCCTTCAGTGACAATTACACTAGCAGACTTTGGAGGAGAGCCAGTGGAATTATCAGGAACCCTACACACCCTGGAAACCTCGTTTTCTCCCTTCTTCCCTCCGGAAAAAGGTACAGGACACTAAAAATAATACCTAAGAGATTCAAGTACAGCCTTTACCCTCAAGCTTTTACCCTCGTGCAGCCCCACCACCACTGTCTCACACACTGACTGAATAACCATCATTCAGACCGTTTTCCTGGACAGTGCAATATTACTCTAAGTGCAATACTCATGTTTAGAGCAGGTCTCAAACATCATGTAACATTTTAGCATCATGCACCTTACGATTACAAAGCTCTACCTCTCACCCTGTGTATACCAGCCTCTGTTGACATATCATGTCCCCTTCTGTGTATGTTTATAAATGTGTGAATATGTGGACAAATGTAAAAGTCTGTACATGTGTAAATATGTTGATAAATGTATGTACTTGCATATACAGCTAAATGTAGGTATATGCTCATGTATAGCTTAGTTTAGTTACCTTAGTTGTCTTTTGTGCACTTTTATATAATTGCTGCTAAACAGAGAGCAGCTAAACTTATTTTCATTGTTCATGAAACAGTTGACAATAAATATCTCTATCTCTTTATTTAAATTATCTTTTACTTCATTTCTCTTTTCTGGGATATCCACCTTATCTCTAATATACAGCATTCTCTAAAACCAACCTCACATAAGTAGGTAAGGTCTGTTGGGCGTTTACATGAGGTATGACTGAGTTCAACTCCTACTGTATGGGGCGATAGTTCATTGCAGGGTACCTTCCTAGTATCAAGTATTTTTAATTTCATCATTTATACTGCTGGGTGAACAGAGGCACACTTTTGGGTAAGACCTTTCCCAGGGGTCTTAGCATGGTGGGGGTCTAGCAGGGATCGAAACCCATGACCTCTCGATCATGATCCCAGCACCCTAACCATTACACCACCATCCCCAAGATACCTCACATTAACCATTCAAATAAAACAATTATATCCAGCCCACTATAACTTGGCGCTGGTCAGACCATCACTCCGGCAGAAACGTGATGAACAGCCGGCTGGCAGATATCAAACCCTCCTCCTCAGCACAAAAGGACTTTCGCACCTCCGTAACCTCCAACTAAGCTCAGCTTCCGATAGCAGTAGAACAGCAATGTGGATTCAGCATTTCTGCTGTGAAGTCGACTGCTGCTGCAAGCTCTCCAGTCGGCTTAAATCCTTTCCTCTCAGTGCATAAATACGCAAGAGCACTCTTATGAAGGATGTACTGCTGTTGTGCTCCTAAAGCTCATAGCTGTGTCATGTATATACTGAAAGTGTTTAGCTCATCACCTTCAAATCCACTCTAAATGGTGATCATATGCAGGGTGCATATAAAACACAGGTACTTTATTATCATGATGTCTAACTATTTTCAACCTCTTGTGTCTTCAGACCATCTTTTGGACCTTCTGGTATAATAATAACTGAGCCACAAGCCCACACCAGTCCTGAATGTACTTTCGGTTTTAAAACCAGCAGGAAATAGGTAGGCACTGCAATGGTCTGGCGAACTGTTCAGGGGTGTATCCTCCTTGTGCTTTGTTGGCTGAGATAGATGCTACCTTCCCTGTGACCCTAATAGGAATAAATGAGTGAGTAAAAAAAAAAAAATTGGCAGAAACATATAATGAGACGATAATGAAAAATACATTTATGTATTGAATACAAATACAAATACTCCTGAAATAGCTTTCAAGAAGAGGCGGTTATTATAATATCATGTGCGGGCATATGTATGTGATGGCATATAATACATACCTAGCCCAACGACCATGCTTCAGCTGCATTACGTAATTTTTAATTTTTTTTACATCATTGGATAAACCACAACATAAGATTTTACCTGGTTACCTGGTCGGATCCAGCACCAATCACTGTGTTTATGCACTCACACAGAAACTTCGTAGCTTGTCTTTGAAGTCTTGTGGGAAACAAACCCACAAGTTTTCCCAATCAAAGCCCAAGATTTGCAGAAGTGCAGTTAAACATGTCACGAGGGCATCTGAAGATTGGAGTACATGTCACCACTGAGTATTGCATTATTAGTATTGCATATTAATAAAAGGTTGCTGATATTATACCCAGCCAATAATAAGTCAGCACCTAAGCCATGTTATAGCCTGCAACGTTCTAAATACAACCAAGAGTAACTGTCTAAATATAATAAATACACAAATCATGTATTTAATGAGCACTTTTACATGATGCATGCGGTTTGCTGTACATTTAAACTAATCAATAATGGCTTCCAATTATTTACGAAAGGGAATGGAAAAGAAAAAACATTTTAATTGACCATTACAAGCATGTCCAATGTTGGCTAACTAGACTAGATGTCAATTAAAATGGATGCTTGGTGTCTTGAGGCAGACCACAGATGGTTTGTACAGCACAATTAGCAGAGAAAGTGTATTTCTCCAAATTATGTTGAAGGTTATTTTGTGAACACTTGAATAATTTTTCCAGTTTTCTGTGATGAATTTTAGGTGGAAGTTGCTGAAGTTAATTAATTGTTAAATTGAATATATTCATTAAATTAAAATGTTCCAGGCTGATTTAATAGGTTATTTTAATAAAATAAATTGCTATTTTTCATCATTGTTAGCTTTTTTATACTGTAACATAAATGTATTAATAAAATTTTATTTAAAATAATAACATTTCAAAAGTTACATGCTCTGGTCCCCCTTCCTTGCTTACAAAAGAAACATTTATTTTGGAGGCAAAGAATTTTTATATTACTGGACACATTTCAGTTTATTGATACTATAAACTGAAATGTGTCAAGTAATATAAAAATTCTTTGCCTACAAAATAAATTACTTTATAATTACTGTCATGTCTGTGGTGCATTATCCTAAACTACACATTAGAGCTCAGTTTTGCAATCCTACTTCAACATTTTGCCAGAGAATCACTTCCACACTTTCCAGATGATTGCCTTACATGACATGCTGATGTGGCCTTAGATCACGATTTCTAACCTGTAGAAAGCTGTAATAATTTTGGTTATTTATAGGTTATGCTGTATTCTGACCTTAGGGCAGGTATGTTGCTCATGGTGTCTGGCAACCATGTTCTCTGATCAGTGCTGCTGTAAACCAATGATTTAAAGCTCACTTTTTTTTCCACAGAAACTTTCTTAGAGACTATCTTTACAGGTCTTTTATTTATTTATTTATTTATTTTTTAAAGAGTTTGTTAAGTTTCAGTGAGCTGTATGCTGCCTGTCATATTAAAGTGTGCTAGCTGAGTTTCTCAGCACTTCTGGTAAACGTTCCGAGCAGCTTAAGACTTTAATACCCTGTGTTTATTCAGAAGAAGTGCAGTAATCAGAGGCAGTAGGTTTTTTATTTGTTAAGTTATTTATTTTATAATGAAGATCTTTCGGAGGGGACAGGTATTTGATTGGTGCTTTAGGTGCTCCCAAAAAACAGTCGCACTGAGCTAGGGCTTTGCATAAATGTAAATGCAGCACCAAGGAAAAAAATAGTACCGGGATCACTTAATATCACAGATATAAACATGTTTCAATACATGATATTTACATAATACACCAGTGTCTTAATGTGAAGCCCACTTTCCTTAACAGAACTCTCTTCAAGAACTTAACTACATGTTCTAGAGATAAGAGAACTGAGTGTGAAGAGGAAACTGCTTGTCTCAGTGTAATGCATTTCACCTGGGTGTGCATGTATGAATTGTTTTCTTCCCTCTGCTTGACATCAGGTCGACAATATTTCAAACCTGATGCTATTTTAATAAAGCCCACACTGAAGGCCTTGTCACTTTTAAGCTGCTTGAGGGGCTTAAAATCTCTGACACACAGCCTGTGTGCTCGAACAGCCAGAGAATGATGGTTTCTTTCCTAATCAAAAATGTCAACCTCAGAAAAAGTGGCAGGTTTTGTGAGCTATTGCACCGATCCTTCCTCTGCTGGCTTTAGGCTTTGTTCTTTTACTTAAAGATGCAGTTTGTTATTGGGAGCATATAAAAAGGGTTTCTAGACTTGGAATTTCAAAGATAACAAAGGAAATGTGTAACTCAGTGTTGCTATGTACTGGATCTCATTAGTTTCTTCATTTCAGGCTTTTGTATAAAATTTTCTGGCTTAATGATGTAATTTTATGCATAACAAGAGAAATACCTGAGTGTAATTGGTTTAAAATTAATCAGTTCATCAAATGAATCTACATATTCTAAAATCTATCACAGAAACTTTGGTGTGTTTAAAAGAATAAGTTATGAAAATGTTCCAATAATATTGTCCTTATGTCTTAATATCCCAGTGCGCAATACGCACGAAGTAAGGGTTGGTAATATCAACACCTTTTTTTGCGGTTGTTCAGAAAAACCTTGACGATGAGATAATAAATATTATCAATTCCTTTACACGAATGGTTTATATGACTGTTCTACTCTTCTTCAGTTTTAACCACTCATTGAGGTTTAGTTCAAGTGATTGGACAGTGATTGCATTTCGGTGTAGTTACACATTGATACAATTCAGCAGGGAATTACATTATTCTAATTCTAACACACATTCTTTAAAAAAATAAAGTATTTTCCGTATAATTTTTTTCCCCTGACGAGATCAAACGAAGCAAAAGCAATGCGTTGAAGGCTCAGTATTTCAAAGAGTAACAGTTTCTGTAAGTAGCGATTAAAAGATTGTTAACTATGCTGCATTTTTGTTATTTGTTTCCCCACTGGCATGATTTACATTTTCCTCTGGCACATGATCTTAGTCTGAATAGTGGTGGAAGGTTCACTGTTATAGTTAAGGGAAATATGGAGAATGGGGTGGGGGTTTAATATGTAAGTTCTGTTCACCCCACAGTACATTCTTTGAAAAAAATGGGACATGTACTTGGGTTCCTCTGCTTTATTGTGAGATTTCACCATAGTGCAAGGTAAAAAGTGACGGACGACTTGTATTAAAAATCTGTTGCAATGCTTTTGCTCTGTGCCTGTGCATGGCATCCCCATGGCTTTGATTTTTATACTGATTTCCAGGCATATTTTTTTATTATTGTTTTTTTTGTTTTGTTTGTTTGGGATTTTTTTTTGTATGTTTGTTTGCTTTGGGGTTTTTTTAGGGCGGGGGGGGGGGGTCGGGAAGGGTTGTAAGGTACGAGCCACATACTGTGCCAAAATAGGACTGTCTTCTGGAGCGTTTTTTGTTTGTTTGTTTTGGGGGGGAGGGGGGGTTGGTTGTTTTGTTTTGTTTTTTAAACTAATGAACCAAAGTAACAAAATGGTGGACATGATGCACAAACTGCTTTAAACTGGAAATTTGTTTAAAGAATTAAGTAGTATTCAGTGAATCATACTTTCGTGTATACTATATGGAAATTAGTGACCATAACAAAATGTGTGTGTCCGTCGTGAATATTATCAGAAACGTTATCCCAAAAAAGATAATATTCACTCAAAACGACAGACACTCTTTAACAACTTTAGTTTTAGTTTCCTTTTAATGTTCCCCATGTAGAATATCCTAAAACAAGCATGTGATTCAGGCTTTGGTGGATGTTGTTCTCAGTTCCATCATAGTCCAGAGATATTGGGTATCACCCAACTCATCTTCTGTGCATAATTGGCAAATATGTGTGGTGTGGTTCAGTGGTGTAGTTGTTAGCACTGCAGCCTCACAGCAGGAACGTTGTGAGTTTGACTTCATGCCTAATTACACCCTTTTGTATGGAGTTTGCATGTTTTCCCTCAAACTAGGTTTTGAGTTTTTTGTTTTATAGGGTTTAACCCACCTCTCATCCAAAGTTAACTGAGACTTTGCTTCCTCTTCGATCTTGATGGATAAGATGTGATATGTAGATGACGGATGGATATTGAGTGTTAGCTTTATGATTTCTACACACACTTGGCTCTGTCTATTAGAGTCTGAATGGGCCATGTTCCATGTCTCCATCATTGAGGCGGCAGCCCGGAGTTGTTGCCGGAAGGTCATCAGTGTCTGTTGCGAGGCAACCCCCAAACCAGGTGGTGGACACCTGTGGTAAGGGAGGCTGTCAAGCTGAAGAAGGAGGCCTATCAGGTCCTTTTGGCCCGTGGGACTCCAGAGGCAGCGGACGGGTACAGACAGGCCGAACCAATGCAAAATATCGGGTGTCGGAAGAGTTCGGTAAGGGCTTGAAAAATAGCCCATCAATTGGCCTTGGGATGTTGTCAGGAGGTGAAAGGAATACTTCTGGGACCTCCTCAATCCCACCAACATGCCCTCTGTGGAAGAGGAAGAGCATGGGGGTTCAGAGGGGGGTCTGCCTATCACTGGGGCTGAGGTTGCAGAGGTAGTTAAAAAGCTTCTCAGTGGCCAGGCTCCAGGGGTGGATGATAGCCATCCTAAATAGCTAAATGCTCTGGATGTAGTAGGACTGTCTTGGTTGACACGTCTCTACAACATTGCATAGTCATCGGGGGCCGTGCCTCTGGATTGGCAAACTGGGGTAGTAGTTCCCCTTTTTAAAAATAGGGACCGGAGGGTATGTTCCAACTATCGTGGAATCACACTCCTCAGCCTGCCTGGGAAAATCTATTCAGGAGTATTGGAGAGGAGGATCCAGCCGATAGTTGAACCTCGGATTCAGGAGAAACAAAGTGGTTTCCCTCCCGGCCGCAACACTCTTGACCACCTCTATACACTCTACAGAATCCTTGAGGGGGCATGGTAGTTTGCCCAACCTGTCCATATGTGCTTTGTGGACTTGGAGAAGGCTTTCGACCGTGTGCCTCTGGCTCTCTTGTGGGATGTGCTCCGGGAATATGGAATACCGGCCCAGTTGCTACGGGACGTTCGGTCTCTGTATTCCCGGAGCCAGAGCTTGGTCCGCATTGGTAACAGCATGTCGAATTTGTTTCCAGGGGGGGTTGGACCCCGCCAAATCTGCCCTTAATCACTGGTTCTGTTGATAATTTTTATGGACAGAATTTCTAGGTGCAGCCAAGGGAAGAGAGAGCTGAGCTGGAATGCAAAGCTCTTGATTTACCAGTCGATTTACGTTCCTACTTTCACCTTTGGTCACAAGTTTTGGGTAGTGACCGAAAGAAGATTACGAATACAAGCAGCTGAAATGAGCTTCCTTCGCAAGGTGTCAGGGCACTCCCTCTGAGATGGGGTAAGAAGTACAGTTGAGGTGGCTCGGGCATCTAATTAGAATGCCTCCCGAACGCTTCCCTGGTGAGGCGTTTCGAGCATGTCCAACCGGGAAGAAACCTCGGGGGGCTGATTCACTGCTTAGGCTGCTGCCCCCGCGACCCGACCCCGGAACAAGCGGATGAAGAAGATGATGATGGATTAGATGCATGCCATGCGAAAAAAAATTTCAACCAAATAGGAAATCTGGGGGTGCCTGTGACTGCTTGAAAGCAACTAGGCTAATCAGCTTTATGTTATGTGTTTGATGGTACGAACATGTATTTTTAACATAATATTTCAAGAAATTCAATAAAATATAAAAAAAACTTTTGGCATGTTTGGTTAAAAGAAAATGTCTATCCCACTCATCAGACATAACCACCGATAGCTGACTCGGCACTCTGCCCTGTACCTGCTATCAGTGCATACTGTGTCTGATTTGAGTTTGTAAAATAACTGTTAAATATTCTTATTTAGTGTGATATCATAAATATGAAATTTTTATATGAATACGTTTGACATTTTCCGGTCTTCTAATCTTTACCCTCATCCATCATGTTTTTCTTCATCAGTATGATTATAACAGAAGTCCACTATTGGTCTTGGGGGAAAAGATTCCCCAAGTGCTAAACAGTGAGGTGCACTCACATGTTATCTCCATGTGTGCTTCTGTTTGACCTGTGTGCACAGTGATCGGGTAAGCTGTGCCCAAACACAGCTGTACTAACAGAAGTGCTCAGCTTAACCCCCCCGGATCAGCGCCAAGCTAGTTTCCGTGTGCCAAACCCCTACTGTCCAGAAATGCACATCCCGATAATGACGCAGTCACTGCTCCAGCCCTGGCAAAGTGTGGTTTAGATACTTTTCTGCTTGTGGTGTCTGGCTCAGTGCTGTTGTTCTCCATGACCTTCATGGTACAGAGACCCCTCGTCCCTTCATTCCACAGCAACAAAAAAATCCTTTTAAGTAAAACCTCCTGGAGCACCACAAGCAGAGCATCCTTTCTGCACTCCCAGATTAAAGCTGATCTCAGTGCTGTTTATGGATTCATGGGCAGAAAGAGAATAGGAGAGGAGGCCAAATGAAAGGCGACATGCCCAGAACAAGCCTGAGCCACAGTGTCCTACATCCTCATTACACCCCACACCATTAACCAACAAAAGACAGTAAACAGAGAGAGAGATGGAGAGACAGAGAGAGAGAGAAAGAGAGAGAGAGCACCTTGTTAGCTTTGTATAACACATTCAAGTTAAGTATTCTTGTGGTCAACCCAAAAAAAGCCTGTCAGCTCCTTCTCCCCCTCACAGCCCCTTTTCAATTTTTCAGCAGAATATTAATCTTTAATAGGGTAATAATTGTGCTAGCATATTTGTTGTCACCGACCATTAGGCCAGATTAATTAGGCCATTTAGTTTAGCTTAAGAAAGTGTCGGCTGTGAAGAATGGTGCGTATGAAGGCAGAAGGCTGTGATCAGCACCAGCTGCTCTATCGTGTGTGTGATCGCTTCTTCCCAGCCTGTTGTCCCTCATCCCCTCGTGGCAGACAGCTGACACCCTCCTTTGTTGTGACGTTGCTGGTTTTTTTCCTCATTCGGTACCTTGACCTTGTTTTCTAGAGTCCTGTTTTAGTGTTGAACTGTTAAACATTTGGATCATTGGCCCATTTCCCCCGCCTCTCTGTGACTGTCCACCTGCCAAACCCAGTGTTTGTTGGCCACTATCGCAGCAGAGCATACTGGTCTACCCAATATCAGCTCCCCATAGTTCAAATTTGCTCACCCCGGCACCATGTCGCCTTATGTTCCCTTGTTGTTCCAGGCCGATTGCTTTGAGCGAATCACATCATGCACAGATTCAGGCAGTTGTTTACCGCCATTGTGGTTTTCATTTAATTACTTTCTTCCTTTAGTGGACTATGATAAAGTGGTGCGTGAACGCATGCAGGAGGTTATGCTCTCGTCGTTTTGTATCAAGGCTGCAGTGCTGTTGATTAATTTCTTTCTCACTCGCTCTCTCTTTCTCTTTCTCTCTCTCACTCACATTCACACACACTCACACACACACACACACACACACACACACACCCCTCAAAATGTATGTAGCCTGAGGTCATGAGGGACAGCAGTGCTGATTAGTTGGCCTGTTTGGAACAGGGCTGGCCCGGACCCCTTCAGCCACGTGTGCCCTTCAGGAATGAGGCAGGGGCAAAGCTGTGCATTCTTACTCAATAAAATATAGTCAGGTTTTTACATTTGCATTGGTTTACAGTGTTTCAGAGCAAGCTAATATGCTGTCCCACAGAGCCTGAGACCTATGAGGTCTCCTGATGCTGGAATTTGAAATAAATTATATAACACCTAATCCTATTTGCTGAGCCTTTAAAATATTTATTTCCCAACCCATTTAATACGATGGGAAGACACTTGATGGTGATTTTTTAATAACAGTAAATTTATAGACCTGGTGGCAGTGGTGACTGATCTCAAATCTCAGTTTACGAATGTATGTGTTGTTTTTTTTTTTTTGTCCTTCATCTCTTTTCTTTTAGCTTCTGTTCCTGCCTCTTTCTTTTTTTCTCTTCTTGTCTCTTCCCTTCTTCTTGTTTCTTTATCTCCCTTCATTTTATATTCTTTCCCTTCATTTTTCTTTCCTTTTTTCTTTTTGTCAAAAGTTCTATTTAAACACAATGTAAAGTGATGCAAGAAAGTGCACAAGAATAAATAAAGATGAGAATTAGAAAGATTTATTAAAGTACCAAAATAGTATATGGAACAAAACAAAATAAATTAATATTTCAAATAGATAAGGTAAAGAAACCAAGCCAAAAGAGAAATACATAAAGAGATGATTTGAATACCAACCCTCAATATCACCTGTAGAGTGAATGTAACATTATAGAATCTGTTGTTGAGGTAACAAGTAGGGAGTTAGGGGTCCCTCTAGTTGAAAGAACAGTTTGGAGAAGTCATCCCTTGTGGTGAATTGTGGCACCATAGTTGGTGGTGTGTACCTGCTTTTGACCCACCCTGTCCAAAAATTGTTTTAGTGGTTATGTTGTGAAGCATGAGCAAGATTAAATATTCGCCTGAGCTGAATCCTGACTCCAGTCATGACACCTAGAGGAAAAAGAAACACGATAAATCATCAAAGTCCAGGAATGTTTCTTTAATCTATGTGCAGTTTCGTTTGTGCTCCAGTTGATGCAGGATCTGTGTTATGTATTATGACTAATAGCCCGTTAGCTGTAGTTTTCCTATGAGGCAGCTGAAAATGAGGTTTAATCGATAGGATATTAAAGTCGCAATAGACTGCTGTGACTATTAGGTGCTGTCAGCCGCGGCCCCCGTTCTCTCTCCTCTCTGTCCACAAGATTAGTTTTCACTGCTAAATATTTATGCACTTACTGTAGACTTAACCTCCTGGTCCCTGCGCATTCGTTTATCTTCTGTTCCTTTTCTCTTTGCACTCCATCATCGCTGCTCTCAGGATCTCTCGCTCTCATACCGAAGCCGTTTAAAGCATTAGTCTGCGTTGGCTTGAGTGGATAGTTCATTTCGAAAGTGGCTGGCATCATTAAAGTGTTCTCTTCTTCTTTATCTGTCACTGTCTCAGGTGGAGCCGGGGTGCGGCAGGCTCGGGCCCAGCAGAAGTCCTTCACTATGGATGTGGATGAGGAGGAGAACATGAGTGAGTGTCTGTAGTCACACACAAACACACACATGTCTCATACAAACTGCACTTGTTGAGCAGCTGAGCGCTACATTTTTACTATTTGGACAAGATGGTGATGATTAAGGAATTAAACACTGAGTGGTTGCGATATAGTGAAATAATCGTCACCACGGTTACCTCTACTCTCTGATGATGTTCCAAAGAAGAAACCTTCTGTAAAAGTTAAATAAACATTTCTTTAAATACAATCACAGGCTTTTAAATAATTTATTGTTAGACTTTAGGATTAGGCGTACTATGCAAGTCCTTGGAAATTAGCCATTACTATAGCAATGCTAATGTGCAGAAGTGAGACCATTCATGTAAATTACAGCCTGTACCGCTGCCAGAGCTGCCGTAAATGAAATTGAATCAACACCGGTACTGGCTCAGTGGTTAAGGCTCTTGATTGCTGATCAGAAAGTCAGGACTTCAAGCTTCTGTCCCACCAAGTTGCCACTGTTGAGTCATTAACCCTTAACCCTCAACTGCTCTGTCGTATGGATGAAATAGAAAATGTAAGTTGCTCTGGATAAGAGTGTCTCCAAAATGTCATAATGTAAATGTAAATGAAACCCCTGCTGACCAATCAAAATTAAGAAATCAGCATTGCCAAGGGATAAGGGAATTAAATTCATATACATGTTAAGATGGTATGTTTTCTTATATTATTGTAGCAATAATTGCTACAATGTTAAATGCATTTCTGCGTGACATGCACAGTTATGTCTACTAACCACAGCCAGCCCAGTTTGTGGTTGGAAGAAAATGTAATCAACCTGATAACATTTTAATTAC
>JBCNYG010000012.1:23790776-23811974 GCA_039654305.1 Porochilus rendahli | reverse complement strand
TTAATTAAAATGTTATATGTTATATATATAAAGTTCTTAGTCGATTTTCCGTAAGACAGTGTTCAATACAGTAAAGTAGAGCTAAATATGTGGTATAAGGAAAAGCCTTGTGTTTTTTTCCTTATACCACACATATATATATATATATATATATATATATATATATATACATACACACACACACACACACACACACACATACACATACACATACACATATATGTATGTAATTGTGTGTGTTCAGTATTGTGCAGTGAAGATTATACACCACATTTGTGGCAAAGGGCTCCTAACAAAAAGAAGTAAAAAATTACTTCTCTATAATTTTGGGTGAAAATGTTTTGAACAGTGCTATTGTAGGTAATGAGAAACAAAAAAATCATCCAACAAGTATACTGCAGTAAAAGAAACCAGTGCTTCACCGCTAAGAAACAAAAAAAAACACTAAACTGCCAAGATTAAATTACGAAATACAAAATTTTTCAGACAAATGAAAAAATTATTATATTGACTTTTGCATAGCATGAATGAACTTTAAACCATATGGAATGGTTCAACACTATGCCTGAAAGGTTAAATGCTATAATTAAAGTAAAGGGTGGCCACAATAAATATTGACTTTTTTTCCACAGAAATGAATCTGGTATTGTTATTACTATATATTGTTGTTTGTTTACTTATTCTCATTAATATTATCCAATGTTTCATAAAATTAAATACTTGATAGTACTTGGTTTCTAATTTACCTTCATTTTATTAAGTGAATACTCATCTCTGCATCACTGTATTATTTTTATTTTTTTCACTTGCTAAGGAAGTCCATTTTTGCTATGCAAAAGTAAAAAAAAGAAAATTGCTTTCCCAAAATTTATATTTTCAGTGTTTTTGTTTAGCCATACTATTATATTTATATGCACAGTGGCGTAGTGGTCAGCTCATCAGCCTCCCAGCAAGAAGGTCCTGGGTTCTAGATCCATGGTCAGCAAGTGCATTTCTGTGTGGAGTTTGCATGTTCTCCTTGTGCTTGTGTAGGTTTGTGTTGGTTTCCATTGGCTGTAGTTTCCTCCTCAATTCCAAACACATGCACATTACATTATTGGATATTCTAAATTGCCTCTAACTGAAGCCCAGAGTTGACTTGGTCTGATGTATTTAAATGCATACTAAATAAAAGGCCTATATTATAATCTCTTTTTTTCTCCAGTAAAGTGTGTTGTTGCATAATTTATCACCATATCACTTTATTCTGCATTCAGTACCATATCATTCAGTTTTCTAGAAACTGTGACCTGTTCCAAGGACACACCACTCCAATGTTTTACTATTCTGTTGTAATATTGATATCAGAGCTGTGATCATCAGTATAGTCCCAATACAAATCTTATAAGGACATTTTGTAGCATGGACTTGGCACAAGACCCAACCAATATTGGCTAGAAAATGAAATGGTAATTGGATGTGACATCATTAGAAGGAAAGATTTTAAGATTCCTGTCAATATAGCACTTGGGTTATTGTTGTATTAATTAAACATTCAAACCATTGGAAAAGAATCACTCAGTCGCCAGGTTCATCTTCTCTAATCATCCTCATCCAGTTGATCAAAGGTTTCAGGAATATACAAAATCCTTTCATAGCCTTTGAGCCATCAGTCACGCTCAGAAATGCTTTGAATGGAAGTGTGTGTATTAGTAGACGGCTGTCAGGGCGAGCCTTTAACCCAGGAGGAATGAAGCGCTCTATTGTCCTGTCAGATACTGGCTTCACCCTAAAGCACCCCACAAAGGATTGCAAGGTCATTTATCAGCTCCTCAAAGCACCGGCACCAGCTTCTTATTTAGATTTTCAGTTGATAAGCACACAGTGATATTCCAAAGCTGTTCAGACTAACCTGCTGATGATTTAGAGGAGGGGTTTTGTCTGATTCCACTTGCCATCTAGTGCTCAAGCTAGGTTTTAAAAACTATACATATGTTTAAAAATAAAAAAGGTGGAATGCATTTGGAAGTAAGTTTTTCGAATCCATTTGAAGAAGTTCAACATTGTGTGCGTTCAAAACTCAGGTTTGGAAGATGATAGCACAGTTATATTACAAGTGTAATAAAGCATGTGCTCAGGAGTATATTAGATAATAAGTTATAAATATTGGTAAGTCATTCATTAATTCATTTTCTGAACCGCTTAATCCTAATTAGGGTCGCGGGGTGGCTGGCGCCCATCTCAGCCGACTCTGGGCGAGGGCAGAGTACACCCTGGACAGCTTGCCGGGCCATCGTAGGGTGTCAGTCATTATCAGTTATCAGTTAGTTACTTAAGAGTACGGCTTTGCTAATAGAACACTAGTTTTTGTAAGTTTCAGCGTACAAAAGCACCCTCTTAATCTATCACTTTGGACATGGGATTTAGGATTTTGCACATGCTACAGAATACTTCTAGCAGACTGATCAAATTTCATTCTGTTCCATAATTACACTTAACTAGGGGGGAAAATGATTCAGTTGTGTATCGTCATTCTTTTAATTCATGAATCGCCACACTGTCACCAAAATCAATTTGTGTAATTCTTTTTTGGTAAATTATATATTATTAAATTATATATTTGTAATGCTGCAGTTCTGCAATAGTCCTGCAGGTGGCGTACTCTCAACTATTTGCATATTGGCAGGCAGCACAGCATCATGTTTAATTTTGTTTTGCAGCTTTAATAAAGCTTTTAAGTTTAAAGTTTTAGGGATATGATTCAACTTTCTTTTATATGGTTTTTAAATTTTCAACCATGAAGCAGAAAAAAAGATTTAATTTTAAGCAGGATATTTATAAAATCACAATACTTACACAAACAAAATACAAATTGAACCAGTGCATGGGTATCAGGATAATACTGTATCAGGATGCCCCTGGAAGTTCCCATCCTAATGTAGTAACAATGTTATTAAATATATTAGGTTGTAAGTGTTTGAGTTTGTGTGTCTGGTAAATAAGATGAGTATTTTGATAGAAAAACCAAAGTTAGTAAGTGGGATATTGTTTTTGTAAGTTATTTAGTAAAGAAGTTAGCATATTAAAATAGTGATTAATGACTTTGTTAGTAAGTAAGTAAATTGGACAGACAGACAGACTGTCAGTTATAGACTTTAATACATTTAGATTTAGTTAGTTTTTTTGTCTGCACTTGTTATTTCATGACATGGAGAAAACATCTTGTCTTTACATGTTTATCTGTAACCTTATATAAGAACAATCACTTAATTTAAAAAAAAAGAATAAAATCTAAAAAAAAAATGAACAAAATTTAAAAGTCCGCCTCTTCTCCCACTCTGGAGGTGTGTAATGTAGTGTTGTTTAGCTGTGGCGCAGAAAAGAGTCAAGACGTTCCCGAGTCTAGTGCATCAATATGAGATTTGTGAGTGAGTGAGTCAGAGAGTGAGTAAGTGAGTCAGAGAGTGTGTGAGTGAGTCTGTGAGTGGGAGTGAGTCTGTGAGTGTGAGTGTGAGTGTGAGTGTGAGTGTGTGAGTGTGAGTGCATGTGCATGTGTCTGTGAGTGTGATATGTGCATGCATCCTGAACCGGATTACCGAACGCTGCTCTCTCAGGAGACAGAAATGACTAGACCTGAAGAAGTGAAGATAATTAACACTCTGTCAGCATAAATGATCTTTTAAAATCTGCCCTGAAACCCTCCTTGGCCTGAACAGTGCTATAAAGGTGCAGTAAGAAGAGATAGAGAATAAATGAAGCTCTCGTTTCCCCTATGGAAAAGCTGAAAGTCCACTCTGCTCTGAAGAAGGATGTTTGTGAGATCACAGTGGTAGTGAGTATTAATCTTACACTTAGGTAGCACAGTGACATAGAAGTTAGCACCGTCCACCTCACAACGAGAAAGCCCTGGGCTCGGCAAAGGTGCTTCTGTGTGGAATTTGCTCTCCTTATGCTTGCATGGGTTTCCTCCAGGTATTCCATTTTTCTCCCACAGTCCAAAGACTTTCACACTAGACTTCTCTTGCAAGCTGTTCGGTGTGTGCTCTGCCCTCTCCCAATATCGGCTGAGATGGGCGTCTGCCTCCCCAAGACCCTAGTAGGTTTGATAAATGAATGAATAAATGTATGAGTATTGCGTTTGCTGTCAGCACTGTTGGAGTACTCAGGCATATCCTTCATCTGGCTTTCGCTTCGGATGTATTCTGCATGAAGTGGGAAAGATCAGCTTAGGTTAATTCTTAGTCTGAAAGTCTGACCATTATCAAGTGCCTTGTGCAAGTTGTCCTGCAGTGCCACACCCGTCCTTGTCTTCTTCCTCTTCATTACTGTTCTCTCTGTCTCTCTCAGCTCTCTTGCTCACACTCTCTGACTCTCTCTTCCCCATGAGCACCGAAAGGAGTAACCTATCGAGCTTTTGTTGCAGGATGTTATAAATGAAAATTTAGCCAAAGTTCCATGAGCTTTGTCAACAAGACATGATGATGTGTGTTCCACGTAGTGTTCTGCTAAAGTGTGTACTGGTTTATACGGCATCTTTATCTAATCAACCCAACACAATGCTAAAGTCTGTGTACACCAGTTTTTCAGCTCAAATATGTTGGATTTCTTTTAATATAACTTAACTCTTCAGTATCTCTTCATTTTATCTGCCTGTGTGTGTGTTCAGTTTACACATTCTGCCTTGATCATCATGTAAATAGTAATCACATGGTTATCAAGTAAATGTTTTCTAATCTGGATACACATTACTTATATGGAAGGGTTTAGCTTAACGTTATGCATAATCTCCCTAGAGGGGAATTAATTGCCTCATTAGAAGACATTAGACTAATTCCTTGTTAGAATACAAGCTTTACAAGCAGCTTATTTTGCTTGAAATTTATAGCTATTACTCATGTTGTGCAAATGTGAAATCAATTAATTTATTATAAGCTGTAGCTTTTAATAAACTTTTAAAAGCATCTCTAAAGTGATTGCCATGTTCTTAATTACTGCTGCAAAAAAAGTCCTGTAACTATATGCTAGACACTGGCTGCATTTAAAGTGTGTAAATAAACGTCTCCTTAATGTTTAATAATTGTTATAATTTTAAATTTTGAACATTTTGGTTAATTGCTTAAATCAGACTTAAAGTTTGCTTTAAAAAGAGAAGCTACAGCACTGTATAAACCCTGTAAATAACCCCTGTAGTGTATCCGATTATTTAATTAGCAAAGCCATTATGTCCCTCAGTGTGGAAAATAAAAAGGAGCACACATCACTTGTTCAGTTGCAAAGAAAGCTAAAGGAATCTATAAATTTTACATTTACAAGATCCTGCAATGAAGGCATTGTAAGCTACTCTTTCTGGGCATCGCAGGTTCCTGCAGCACCGACGTCAAGGAAAACCGCAACCTGGACAACGTCTCCTTCAAGGAGGGAGCGAGCATGCCCGAGCAGCTCCCCAATGGCAGCGGAGGAGGCGGGCGAAAGCGCCCCCTGGAGGAAGGCAATAACGGTCATGCACACCCCAAGTTCAGGCCCAAGAAACGCAAGAAAACTCCAGGGCCAGTTCTTCCTAAGAATGCTCTCATGCAGCTAAATGAGATCAAGCCAGGCCTGCAGTACAAATTACTCTCTCAGACTGGGCCAGTCCATGCCCCAGTGTTTGTCATGACTGTAGAGGTGAATGGGCAGCTTTTTGAAGGATCAGGCCCCACTAAGAAAAAGGCGAAGCTGAACGCAGCTGAGAAAGCACTACGCTCCTTTGTGCAGTTCCCCAATGCTTCAGAAGCTCATCTAGCTATGGGCCGAACACTCACCGTCAACACAGACTTCACCTCAGATCAGGCTGACTTCCCTGACATGCTCTTCAATGGTTTTGAGACTCCTGCACCACCAGAAGACTCCTTTTACCTGGGATCAAACTCCAATGGTTCCCTAAACGCACTGGGAGAATACCCAGTTGCCCCAGTGACAGGCACCAACAGCTTGGCCCAGGCCCCACTGCCTCCTCCCACCACTTTCAACACATCGCCCAGTGGAAAGAACCCTGTCATGATCCTGAATGAACTGCGGCCGGGCCTCAAGTACGAGTTTGTGTCAGAAAGTGGCGAGAGCCATGCTAAAAATTTTGTCATGTCCGTGACAGTGGACTCACAGACCTTTGAGGGGTCGGGGAGGAATAAGAAACTGGCCAAGGCGCGTGCTGCTCAGGCTGCGCTCTCTGCTCTCTTCAACATGCAGCTGGACCAGACGCCATCTCGCCAGCCAATCCCCAGAGAGGGCCTACAGCTACACCTGCCCCAGGTATGACTTGCATGCTCTTGCTAGATATTTGGTTTCGGCATGGTTTACATACAAAGACCGGACATAAGTAAATAGACACCCAAACAATTTTTCAAATCAACAATTTTTGAGCTGGTTGGATGTCTTCTGCAATGTCTGAGGACTTGGAATGGGGATTCACTCTCTTCACGGAACAAGGGCATCTTTCTAATGGTCCAGGTCGACCTGGATGTGGATCCATGGTGTTCGACCTGGACCATCCGAAAGATGCCCTCGCTATTTTTCGCTGGCTGATGCCACCCTCTGACTGACCAACAATTCAACCTCTCTAAAAATTTGACAATTTAATGAGTTGAACTTAATGAACTCTAGTCAGACTGCTGTATAAAGGTGACAAAGTTGTGCTAAAGTTATGCAAGCATGTCTTGCACTTCGGGAGCTGAAGAATTGTCAGATTTTCAGAGAGGTCGAATTGTGGGTCAGTCAGAGAGTGGCATCAGCCAGCGACAAATATTCGACAGTTTGAATATTCCTCAGTCAACAGTAAAAAGTTCAACAGTGAAGGTCTATTTACTTTTTTCCGGTGTCTGTACATTGTTTATTTACAGTTATTTATTCTCGAGCTTGTCATAGCTGTAGAGGAAATTACCATAAAACATTGCTGAGTTTTTATTGCATATATTTGCAAATATTATCAAATTATGCAGAAATAGACAGCATTCCTTCTTGATGTCTCGTTTACTTGCTAAATATAGCATTTAACTTGTTTTATCCCATTACCTGACTGATCTGACTCCACAGATAACATGTAACCATGTAGCATATCTTCAGATTAGAGAGCTGATTTTCAGAAGAATCCTTCTCTTAGCTCTGTGTGAGTAGTATTACATTTAGCTGAACTCCATGGAGAGCTGTTAAAGATAAGTTCTCTATCAACATCTGTGATTGATTCTTCACCACAATGGCATAATTTTATGGCAAGCTTAAATCGAAATGTAGATATATGATAAAAAGATAAACACGGATCAGGCAGCTAAAAGAACCAGCGTCCCGTGTGTTTCTGGAAAGGAAAAAAACCTATCATTTACACTTTTCTTAAACCTTTTGTTAATCCTGTTTCCAGATAAGACCGGGAAGTGAAACTGGAACCCAATCTTAATTAACATCTCCCCCTGAACCATGTCAAAACAAGAGCATTTAGCCGTAGTTCCAGCTGCTGGCTGTCCACTGAAGAGAGGGCTGTCAGGAAAGTGCTCCGTCTCAGACACTGATGCCTTGTGGGCTTCTCATGTGCCTGACAGGCTCACAGCAAAGAACATGGAGCTCTGGTGCAGTGCCTCCCATCACTCAGCCCAGACTCTGATTTAACAGGCTGTCAGTGCCTTGTTCAAGGTTGGGTCACATGGGTAAATTTGTTTTAGGTGGATGGCAAGAAGATGGCTGGGATAAAAGGCATTAGGAGGACTTTTCATTTATCGCTGGCCTACTCATTGCACCAGTCATGCTTTGTGGCATGTGTGTGCAGATACAGGCAGCCGAAAAAGGTGGGGTGTAGACTTAATGACAGCCTATGAAAATGGAAGCGTGCTATTTATCTTTGGTGCTTGGGTTTCTTTGTGCAGCTGTTTCTCCCTTATCCTGCTGTCACCAGTTTGTTGAATTCAGCATGCTGCTTCGGGGCTGTGATACGCCAGCACGTAATCGTCCAGTGAATTCACAGTCTGCTAGCATTTATTTAATGTATCTTCCTGTGAAAGTTGCCTCCCTTGCTACTTGCCGGGAAAATTAATGAAAATCCAAGTGCTGCTAATAGCAAGCTCGATTGCCAGGGTGAAAACGTTCCTTCTGTTTTGAAGGGGGCTCATTCTCCTGCACAGTGCAGTACGTCAGGCAGCTCTGTTGCGCGTCGAGCTCACATTAGCTGTCTGCTGTTGAGTGATTCTGAAGTGCTGGGGAAGCAATGTTGGACTAATGTCTCTAATTTGTGCCCATTGAACCAGTGCCTTCTTTCTGGCATAATCATTTTCCAGCGTATTAGCAGAGGGGAATGGAGAATGAGACAAAAGACACTGTCATGGAGAGAGGGGATAAAATGCCTGAAGAAGGTGGTAGCACATTAGACAGAATAATTGCCATTATTGAAAGGTGAAACTAAGGACCACGATCCCCTTAAAGTTAGAAATTCAATTTAGTCTTCTTATAATTATCATGAATATGGTGTAGGTCTTTTTTCCCTGATAAGGAGCACAGATCCTGAGGTTTTTCCATCTGCAGTGTTGTTTTCAAAAAAATTCAATCTTTGATAAAATTCTCAGCTGAATGCTTAAACCAGCTGTGTGTGCTCTGGCAGGTTTTAGCAGACGCCGTCTCTCGTCTCGTGGTGGACAAGTTCAGCGAGCTCACGGACAACTTCACATCCCCTCACGCACGGAGGAAAGTGCTTGCAGGAGTTGTCATGACAACAGGTAGGGCCATTTTCTGTAGACATGAGTTTGTCTATTCCTAGGTGGAATTTGGGTGTTTCCACTTCTTAAGGCACACTCTTAGTGCAAGCATAGAGATGTAGAGCAGTGTCTTCATGACTTTAGGAATAGCCTTGTCATTTAAATGATTACTGTAATTAAACATAATATAGATTCATTACATTGTTTGTAAGAACAAAAACAAATGCTGTGGGTAATAAATGTCAGTTTACATTGAAAGTGTTTATGAGGAATTTTAGATATACATAAAAGGCTGTCGATAGGACAGCTTTCAAATTTTTAGAAACGTAAAAAAAAGGCAGGAAAGGCATTTTCTTGGCATGTGTACAAATCCATTCTCAAAATTATTCTGCATGGGGAAAAAAATAATAATGCTCAGGTACAATATACAGTTTATCTGCCTCATACTGTTCATTGTCAGTGATGTTATAAAGTCATTAAACTTCTCAGTCACATTTGTGCTTTAGCTTTTTCTCCCTTGAAAGAGGTCCTGGTCTGCTCTCAGACGATGACCTCGAAATCAGAAAAAAAGATTCAATAACACCAGCTACTCCCAGATATATGAAACTTTACAAGTGTGAAATTGTTTTTCTCAGTTGAAGCTGGTGTGAAGCAGATTATCTGTGGTGTAGGTCTTGCATTCTCCTGCACTATGCAGCTGTGGTAGAGATCCTGATGTTTTGCTGGGAAACTTTTATTTCTTGCTTCTTTCTTTAAGCACTACGGTATGTCCAATATACTTAACAAGTATATATTCTCTGCGGAGCCTCCTCAGGGGAGCAGGAATTACACAACATGCATAGTAGTTCTCTCTCTGAACTTTTGCAGAGCTGTCACGGAGGAACTAAAGAGTTTTCGTTGAGGATTTCAGCAGGATCCGCCAACGATAACTACATATTAATATATGTATATATAGCTAAGTCAATTAGGAAAAGGATTTAATTAAAAAGATTTATGAGCATTTTGTCACACTTTTTCTTAACACACACCAACTTTATCTTGGTGATTGATACAGAGTTGTTAGAACTGCAGAGGATCTGCAGAGGATTTCAACTGGATTCATGGTGGATATTGTACTTTTGAAGCATAACCTTGTTAGGAGAACATTATAGTGAGTGTGGAAGCTCTGCGGGGGCTTTAGGTATATATACTTGGTATGTGACCGTACTGTATGTGTTTGCTTGTCGTTAGATCAGACATTGTTGCTGAGCTATATGGTCCATGAGCATTCTGCTTCATTGATAAAAGTACAAGAACATTTGGTCTGTCACGCTTTGTGAGCAGATGATTTAATATAATTTATAGATGCCTTTAACTATAATCCCAGACTGCACAATATATACTATTTTCACATATTTATCGACACTTTACTGTCAGACCCATTTGTGTGTTCTGAAGATCCCCTTCCAGATTTACCTTCAATTCACTTTTATATAATAATCTCCACTTCTCTGGGGAGCATTTTTTCTAGATTTGGGGTATTGGTGGGGTATAACATTGGTATGTCATGTTTTCTTGAAGCTCACGTTGTACACAGGAGCTATGCTTAGGCATGTTTGGTCCCCTTAGTTCCAATGCAGGGAAATTGTAATGCTGTAGCATATTGAGTCATTCTCTGCAGTTCTGTGCTTCCAGCTTTGTCTTAATAATTTTAAGAAGTCTCTGATATCTGTGTGATGGTCATAACACAAATCTGCAAAACTGCATTTTGAAATCTGTATTTTAGGACGTGCCAAAAATAAAACACACACCTTGAGATCTTTTTGCATCTTGTTTCTGTCTGTATTTTTCACTGACCTCCTTAAACCTTATATTAATGTAACCTCTTGCAAGTTTTTAGGACATTGCATTTTGGGCTATTGCTATTTAAAGATTTTTTCCCATCAGCCAGTAATGGCTGGAGGGGTATTGATGTTGGCTAACTTTTTTCGGGCCATTGCTCGGTGCATGCATAGGCCAGCTTTCTGCAATTTTGCAAAGGCACTCCCATTGACCTGAACCTGTGCATGGGGTAGCTAATTTGCATATGAGACCTTTGACCTTTTCACAGTGACCTTGAACATATAAAATTTTTCTGGACCATTGCTTGGTTCATATGCATGATAGCTTTCTGAAATTCTGCATAGGCACTCCATATGACCTAAACCTGTGTTTAGGTTGGGTAATAACATGATTGTCCCAAACTATTTATATGCGGATGGCTTTTGTTATATGTGTGTTTAAGGCATCCTGGCTGAGGGGTTACGACATTCTTTAGAATGGCTATTTTTTTTTTAAATATGACAAAACTAAATACAAGTTTTAAAGAGAAATACTTATCAAAAATTTATAAAGGAAAAAATAAGAAAATGCATGGTTTAGGACACTTTTTTCTACTCACCAAAAACACATATTTTTCCAATTTTTAATCCATTAAACAGTCATGAGATAAGCAATGTCACAGACCCCTTACCAGGCCACCTTGTTTAGCATTTTTGCCCAGCCGTGTGGTGTCATCTGGGCAAACCAGCTTTAAATTATCCCTTCTACATATAATGCAGGAATATAATCATCATTATGTCCTTATGTCTGTCTGTCTTTAATCATTTCAATTTGTTGCCAGAACTCGGAAATCATTTGAAATTCCTAAATTTCACTTAGCAGTTACTTCCGCTAGGCAGTGTTTTGGTATTTTGGCATGTCTGCAATACATATTTGATTCCTGATTGTTTTATACAGCTAATATTTATACAGATCGCTAATATTGCAGTTTATTGCTGAAAAGGAAATAAATTTTCTCACTATTAAGGCAGCTTTAGCATGCTCTGCACAATTTTACATGTAAACTAGCCGGTAATAACTTTGTCAGCATCTTGCCTCAGGACTTTAGCATTGCTCCACTAGTTGTACAAATGATTAGATACACTCTTTGGTCATAAATCTGTGAAGGACGATATCCTTCAATTGATATAGATTTCCTGTCATGTTTGAACAGCTATCAACCGTACACTGTTGATGTGGAAAGGGCACAAATGGCACAGTGTACGTATATTCACAATGGATCAGCTGATAAAGGGCCTAACTGAAGTTAGAGCCAGGCCTGCACAGTATTTTTTCCACTGTATTGATTTGCTGAAATTATAGAAGGGTTACTCAGTGACATTCACCATGAGTCTGACTTTTACTTATATTGATGTACTAACTAGCATAATTCACTGTAAAAAAATATATATATATAACTAAATAAATGAATTATATATGTATACAATATGCGTTTGTTTTTTTTTTTATTTGGGCAGCTGAAATGGTGATCTTTTCTCTAGTGAATGCTAAAACAGATGTTTTCTTTTTACTTAAACCAATATTGGAGCATGTCCTATTCCTGCGATTTCCTGGGAGTGAAACAGCAGCCTTTTAAAACAGATTAATGCAAACTATCAAATGAATTTTAACAACGTTGAATCTGTAATTAAAAACCACCAGAAGATATGTTCTCATGTAACGGTAAAGTTTGGAAGGCTTTTCTTTAAGGCTTTAAGGGCTTTTAATTCTTGCTCTTTGGGATGCATTTTACTGTCCCAAATTATTTACTTAAAAAGCCTTTTTTTGTTAAATTATCATATTGTAATAACTAAAAGATTTTTGACATATTGGGTCAAATGACTGTTATTCTACTCAGATGCTTTAAATCGATTTAGTCTAATGTTTCTCATTCTTCTTACTGCAGGCACTGATGTGAAGGAGGCCCAGGTGATCTGCGTCTCCACTGGAACCAAGTGCATAAACGGCGAGTACATGAGCGACCGTGGCCTGGCACTAAACGACTGCCATGCTGAAATCATTGCTCGCCGATCCCTTCTCCGCTACCTATACATGCAGCTGGAGCACTTCCTCAGGTGAGATACTCATCACATCAAAGCAAATTACAGCTCTGTTCACATCAGAACTGTTTTCAGGATGAGGGTAGTGCAGCTGTTCTGCACTCAGGGCGTCTTATTCAAAGCAGTATATCTCTGACGTGGTTTATAATGCTGTCTTAAATGTAACACTTCAAAGGGATTAAATGTAACATCTGTTTTCATCTTTAAATAGTAACAGCAAAGAGGAGCATGAGAAGTCCATTTTTACCCAGTGTGATAAACATGGCTACCGGCTCAAGGACAACGTTCAGTTTCACCTGTACATCAGCACCTCGCCATGTGGAGACGCTCGCATCTTCTCCCCACACGAGGCAGGCGTTGAAGGTTAGCCGGTCTTTAAACATATAAAGGCATCGTTTTACTTGCAGGCATTAATATTGTCTACATACATACAGTTTAGTCATTTATTAGTTAATACTATATTTGCAGTGGGGGAAATAAGTATTGAACACCAACATTTTTTTTCAGTAAATATATTTCTAATGGAGCTATTGACATGAAATGTTCAACAGATGAAGGTAACAACCTATGTAATCCACACATACAAAAAAATCTAAACAAATAAGTCCATAAATTAAGTTATATGTAATAGAGTGAAATGACACAGGAATGTATTGAACACAAGAAGAAAAGGAGGTACAAAAGGGCATGGAAAGCCAAGAAACCAGCAGAAATCTGTCAGTATTTACAAAGGAATCCATCTCCCATCAGTGCAAATTAATATCAGCTGCTTTAATGCTAATCGTTGGCCTATAAAAGTTTTCTCACCCAGGAAGTGTCACACAGAAGCATCTCATTGTGGGAAATTGCAAAGTGCTCTCTCAAGACTTTCACAACGTTATTGTTACATAACATACTCATGGCATCGGTTACAAATATATTTCTAAACATCTGAACGTTCCAGTGAGCACTGTTTAAGCCATTATTAGGACGTGGAAAGAACATCATTTCACCACTAGAACATCATTCACTAAGACCAGGTGCTCCTTGCAGGATTTCTGACAGAGGAGTCAAAAGAATAATCAGAAGAGTTGTCCAAGAGGCAAGGATCACTCACAGAGAGCTTCAGAAAGACCTGTACTTATTGTTTTCAAAAAAACAATAGGTATTGCACTGAACCGCCATGGCCTCTATGCACTCTCACCACGCAGAACTCCATTGCTGAAGAAAAAGCATGTTGAAGCCCATTTAAAGTTTGCTGAACAACATTTGGACAAGCCTATGAAAGGCTGGGAGAATATAATCTGGTCAGATGAGAGCAAAATTGAACTCTTGGCATGTCATAACACACACTATTTTTGGAGAAGAAATGGCACAGCACATCACCCCAAAAACACTATACCAGCAGTGAAGTTTGGAGGTGGGAACATTATGGTGTGGGGTTGTTTTTCAGCACATGGTACTGGCAGACTTCATATAATTGAAGGAAGGGTGAATGGAGAAAGGTGCCGAGACATTCTTCTGCCATCTACCATGATGCTGAAGATGAAATGAGGGTGGACATTCCAGGAAGACAATGATCCATAACACACTGTCAAGGAAACTCCCAATTGGTTTCAGAGAAAGAAAATAAAGCTGCTAGAATGGTCCAGTCAATCACGTGACTTAAATCTGATTGAAAATTTATGGAAAAAAACAAAGATCAGAATTCATAGAAAAGAGGCCCCCGGAACCTTCAGGAATTGGGAACAGTTTGTGTGGAAGAATGGCCCAAAATCACACCTAAGCAGTGCATGGGACTAGTTTCCTCAGACAGGAGGCGTCTTGAAGCTGTCGTAACCAAGAAAGGCTTCTCTACTAATAAATAAATTTCAGTAAGCGTGTTCAGTCCTTATTCTCTGTGTCATTTCACTATATTTCATATAACTTATTCTCTGCACTTATTTGTTTCAATTTCTTTGTATGTGGGGATTACTTGGGTTGTTACTAACAAACTAATAATAAAACAATAAAAAATTCTAATTTGTCACATACGAAATCATACACAGTACAATATGTAATGAAATGTTTGTTACGAAAAGATAAAATTTGAACAAAAAAACCATCAATATCAAGAAGAAAAATAACAATAACTGACATATAAATATAATATAGGTATATATAACATATAGGCACATATAACAAGGTCACATATAATTATAAAAATGTAAAATATAAAGTATTATCATATATAAAATATTTCAATATATAAAATACAATTTTATAAGTAATACAGTATGTAAAGCTTTGGTGCAGTATGCACACACGATGTTCAAGTGAGTGTGGTGGTTGTGTGCGCAGAGTAGTGCAAAGGTGTACAGAGAGTGCAAATTGTGTGTGCAACAATTAGCTGAGGTAGAATGTAATGTTCATGTAATGTTCATGTGTAGGGTAGGGCTACAAAGTCCAGGTACTAGTGTTCTGGTGAACATTTCATGCCAATAGCCCCATTAGAAATATATTTACTGAAAAAAAAGTTGAGTTTTAAGTCTGTTTTCTTATGCAAATGATCTGCATGTAAGAATGCTAAATCTTTCTTGAGATAAAGAAACACAATTCCTACATGTTGAAACATTTGTTGTGGTCGTTGAAAATATGAGAATTTTACACATATACAAATAGCAGGAAATTGTTTCTTAAAGTAAAGTAAAGGTAATTGCAGGCAATCAAGCATATGTAATATATTTGTTTGACCTGTATTTGCACTTGCATATATCCAAACTGATTGCTATAGTAACAAATTTAGAGAGCAATAAGTTGTGCGTGGCAGTTATATGTTGACTTATCAGTAATAATATATTGAGGTGGTGCATTGCAGTGCAGAAGAGTGCCTTATGTGCATTGTAGAAATGTGTGATATACATAATGGAAATCAACATTCAGGTAATTATGTTTCCAATGCAGTTGCCTTTTAACACCAGAAAACCCAGTCTGTGCCTTCCAGAGAGTTAAAATATATAATTATTATTACCTGTGTGCACTCCAAAGGCTCTGGAAATTGGGCGTTTTAGCCAACTTTAAAGCCCTATTTTGCTGTTTATTTAATTACATTTTTGGAAGTATTTATTCATTTTAAGATATGGTGAAATATAATGAATTTTGTTTACAAAGTAATTTTTTTATTTACCTTATTTTTACTATTTTAAACAGACGAAGAATGTATATTGTTTTCCGTTGTGAATGGCTGAGGGAAAAAGTATTTTCCCACAATTTTCTTTTTCAATAAAATTTTGTTCAAAATATTCTGAGAAATACTTCAAAATTAGAAAGACAATATGTTGAATTATTACTGGAGTATATTGTTACACCCCTACTGCCCCCCCCCCTCCCCAGGTCACACTGCATTAGACAGACCACTTCGAACATAGCAAAATTTATCTTTTTCATCTTCCTTTGACCGTCTGACAGTTGTCCTAGGTGATTTATTCAACCACGTTTTTATAAATTAATTATCAAAGTCCAATAATTGAATCCATTTAAGCTTGTAATGTTTTTGTCTGTGATCAGTGTTATTTAATTAGAATTTCATTCAGTGCTGTTCATTTGAAAACAAATTAAGACAGTCTTTTTCAATTAGCCAGCTTTGTGTGTTTGATTAATTCTGCTCTGTGTCATGTGAATCACTGCATGTTTCAGCATTTGTGATGTGTGTGATATGCAGTGGCTCTGTGGAGCTTTATCAGGAGTGCTTACTAGAATAATTGCTTACTGAATATGAATTTACAGAAATGGTGCAAAACTTTTTCAGTCTCACAAGTTTAAAAACTGGGCATTGGTGGGTTGAGCAGTTGTTTGGTTTCTTAGCTAACTGCTGTCCCAACTTCTTTGATTGCAGATCAGGGAGACAGACACCCAAACAGAAAAGCTCGAGGTCAGCTGAGAACTAAGATTGAGTCAGGTGAGGGAACCATCCCAGTGCGCTCCAGCAACACCATCCAGACATGGGACGGAGTTCTGCAGGGCGAGAGGCTCCTCACCATGTCATGCAGTGACAAGATTGCGAGGTAACACACAAAGCTGTAGTGACAAGAGTGTTTCATGTTATGATATCTAATGATTATATGATTTGTAATTATGCGCCAAAGGCAAGCTGGAAGTTGCTGAATATGTCTAATATCTCAGGAATAGAGAGCCAATCAGATTGTGTAGTGTTGTTCTTGTGTAGTGTATACTCATTTCATATATACCTTAATTATATATTTATAATATACTTCATAATATTATTATTCACAATTGTACACTGCCATGCCATGTAGGTTTTCCCCTCTTCCTTGTGTTTTGTACTTTTTGGTCTTGAAATTAGTTTCCCACTGCAGAATATTTGTGGCACTGGGATTTGTATTCATATTTTTTGCAAATCAGTATTTGCATGCAATATTTAAAAATTCATCTAAAATTAATGAAACTGTGCAATATTTGGGTGTGCAAACTTTTATGAATGTAGAAAACTTTAATTTCTAAACAGACCAGAATAAATGCCATTAGCAACACAGTGCTGTTCAGGGTTTACCTGCCTTTTGCCAGAGTTGGCTAGGATAGGCTCCATCTTTCCCATGAGGCTAAACAGTATAAAGTTGAACAGATCGTGGAATGGAATGAAGCTTTTAGCCAGCTCAAAGCACAGAGCTCACCTGACCGCCAACAATGTCATGGGTAAAATATGTACAGTGGTACTTGAAAGTTTGTGAACCCTTAAGAATTTTATTAGTTTCTAATTAAATATGACCTTTCACACATGTTCTGAAAGTACATAAAGAGAACCCAATTAAAAAAATGAGACATAAATATTTGACTTGGTAATTTATTGATTGAGGAAAATAAGTCAATATTACATATCTGTGAGTGGCAAAAGTTTGTGAAACTCTAGGAATTACAGAAAAGTTTAAGGTGAAATTAGAGTCAAGTGTAATCAATCACTGGAATGTCAATCAGGTGTGTGTGGGCAGCCTGTTTGATTTAAAGAACACAGATCTAATAAAGTGTCAGCACATGTTTGTGGAAGTGTGTCATGGCAGTTCAATTGAAACATTTGAGCCCATGTGCGGTACAGATCGACAGTTACTAGAAATGTTTAGTAGCATTTATTGCTGCAAAAGGAGGTCAGACATCAGATATGTTAATTCAGACATCAGATATATTAATTTTCCTTTATGAGTAAATGATCGAGCAAAATATTTTAGTTTCATTTATTAAACTGGGTTCTCTTTATCCACTTTTAGGATTTGTGTGAGCATCTGATGATGCTTTGGGTCATATTTATGCAAATATGTTTAAAAATGAAATGTATAAAATTCACATAAGAGAATAAAGGGTTCACAAAAAACACTGTATTATATGAGTTAGTTTTTCTTTTGTTTCCCATTGTATATACTAAAACCTCTTTACGGATCGTGATTTACGGTGGTGTTTCAATGAGATCAGATGAGAACAGATACCGTTAGCTACACAGATCTGTTAGCTGACTCAGACATTTTATCAACTTTAGGAATCTTGAATTAATTTGCTTTTCATTATGTTTCTGCACAGTACCACCACCACATCTCTATAAAGGGTTTAAAAGAAGCCATTACACTGCACTTAGGCTGTGGACCTGCCTGCACTTCACTGGGAGGTCTCCTCCTGAAGCATTTATGCACCTTAGACTCTCGCTATAATTAATATTCTGTTACACTTGTACTACTACCATAAGTAAATATTCTTAAATGCTTCCCAAGAAAACGGTTTCTCTTGTCTCACCACACCAAGAGTTTCAGGATTTAAACCATGGTCAGTGTTAATGGCTGCATTATCTATAGGGACAGGGTTGTGGGAGTGAGTGCGTCGTTTTCCTCACTTGCAGAGTTGCTGTCAGTTTCACTGCTGATGCCTGTGTGTAGCGATAAGGAGGTGTAGGAGGCAGGTGTGTGTGTGTGTGTGTGCGTGTGTGTGTGTGTAGTGCAAGCCCTGTCACCGGAGATGAGCGAGTCCCTCGTTCCTAGTTATCTGTTTCCCTTCGCTATTATTTAGACTATTAAGCGCACTGTCATAAAGGAAAAAAACAGGCACTGATAATGATTGCCTTTCTTCTGCAATGGAAGTGTGAGCAGTAGTCACGCAAGCGATGCCTGAGGGACGATGGCCGTTAGTAGTTGAAGAATTGCGAGCTGTCAGAGTATGGCATTTCATCACTTGTACTGCACCATTTTTCAAGGTGCCATCATTTCCTGCTGGACAGGGTTATTTATCAACATAAGTAGAAAGCGTTGTGTATCCGGATTCCCCATGCTTTATGATGCATGCGTTCCTCTGTTGCACTGTATCATCTGGTTAAAAGCAATACAGCAGAATATGGGTGTCATGCTTCAATATCCCTGTAGGATTGGGGCTTAGTTAGTATTTGTATATTATATTTAGGTGGGCAGGCAGGGAATTTAAATTAGTCAATGTCATAAACGTAAGCATATACTAAGGTATGAGGCGAGTAATTGTTTCTGTAATATTGTGTGGGAACAAGTAAACTAAAATTAGATTTTATTGGTTATTTTAACATTTTCAAAGCAGTAAACGAGCCACGTGTGCTTTGATGACATCTTTTAAAACTCATTCAAAGTATGAAAAGTGCTTTTAACCTTTAAAGACTCAATTGTGTAGCTTTCTTTTTAAATTTTTACCACATTTTGTTAAATTTGAGGAATTTTACACTGTTTGCTGTTAGCAAATGTTTGCTTAGCATTCCTTGGAACGAGTCTTCAGTGTCAGCACTTTGTAAGAGTCGAAGGTAAAGCTGTAACTTCTTGTATGTCCTTTGGGCACCAGAAAGTATTCAGAACAGAGTAGTGTGCATTTAAATTTGCATAACAAAAAGCCATGTTTTTAATTTTATTTATTTTTTTATTAACCACTAGAGAATAAAAGGAGCTGGTTGAGTAATGAATTTGAATTGCAATAACAGTGATAACAGGATCTCCGATGTTCGAAGAGGAAAAAACATTTTCAGGTGTACTTTGATACTTTGTGGTAGTAACCACGTTATATTGAATCCCATCACACCATCCCCTCTCAGGTGATTTCCTATAACCGAACACTCCCAAGTGTTTTATTCCTGATAGTTTTTAATATCTGTATTTAATAATTTTGTCCTTTTTTTCCATAACTGTACCATGTCTCAGTGGAGCTCAGGCTCTCAAACCTAACAAATTTTAGGTTAGCAAACACATAGTTTTCCTAATAAACATTGCTCAAACACGGCTGCAGCAATTTCAGCTGCAGCAACATTGACACAAATATTTCTATGTAATACTTTTTTGAATTACATACCCAGCTAACATGCGTAGACAAGGCATCACACCAACGTCTAGTCTGTCTCATTTGCAGAATGTTCTTATAATATAATCATATAAATATTCAGATAAGGCTGTTGAGAAATTTCGCCAACACATCCATAATGTTTTTTTTTTGTTTGTTTGTTTGTTTTTTGTTTTGTTTTTTGTCTCACTGGGTACACTCTGAGCATTAATGCTAATAAAGATGTTTTGGAATATCACAGCAACATTATTTTTGCACTGTTCCCATTCTAACCTAGGTAAAGCTTGTTTAAGAATAGTACATCTGTGGCAGCATGTTATCTACGTGTTCACCAGAATCCTGAGGTTCTGAAGGGCTCTTAAGGGCAGGCTAGTGTACTATAACAGATGAAAGGTCTGGTTTAGATAACAGAGGATGATCTGAAGCATGCACAACCAGACTTCTCAACCCTTTTCACCCTTCCTCTACAGAAGTTTTCCACCCACTCATTTTACTGAATTATTAATATCTCTGCATGCATTTTTATTTTATGAATTTTTAAAAATAAAGTTCCCAGCAGGATTTGATTTCAAGTGCTTCTGTTATTACTTACATATTTGCTTGCTTATAGACTGAATGGTCTGCCTTAGTGCCAAGAAACAGCAGACATATAGGTGTTAGCCAAGTCTTCTGGGTTGCCAGGTAATGAAATCGCCCTATTAACAGTAGTAGAGGTTAAGGCTGTGAGTCAAGCTGGCATTAGAAGCGGCTGATTGGCCGTACTGAACAGAAGAGCTCCAATCACTTGAGAGCGAGACATGGCAGTGCAGCAGGTGTTGTTTAGGGGTGTCGAGCCCGTCTTGATTAGCCCCTTTGATTGTGTGCTGCAGAAGGACGAACCCCGCTGGGGTAGTCTTGGGATGTAAAAGCTCAACGTGATGGAACGGAAGAACGGCACTAATGAACCCGTTCATCTCATACCCTGTGTGAGCAAAAAGCATCAAGCCCCAGGCTGCTGGAGAGTTTTCTCCTATATATATTTTACTTTTTCCTTCTTCAGGCATTGTTAAAGAAAGTTCCAAAAAAGATCCTATTGCTGTTTTCGGTTGCTCTTAAAAACATTTGTGATGTTTCCAAAATTATGTTGTGTTCCTGACATGTACCGCTAGCCTAGTAATTTTCATACCGGAGACAACAGTGTGTTAGATCAAGTGCTCCAGGCAAAACAAAATATCATTTAATAGAACTACAGTCAGGAAATATCTTTTCTGATGGTCTGTGTGTGTGTGTGTGTGTGTGTGTGTGTGTGTGTGTGTGTGTGTGTGTGT
>JBCNYG010000012.1:23659884-23673310 GCA_039654305.1 Porochilus rendahli | reverse complement strand
AACCGGGAGGAGACCCCGGGGTCAATCCAGAACACGCTGGAGAGAGTGCATCTCTCGGCTGGTCTGGGAAAGCCTTGGCATCCCCCCGATAGAGCTGGAGGATAGTTTAGTAGTCCATCGCAGGTCCAACATACACACATCCATTCACACCCCACCTAGGGACAATTTGCAACAGCCATTTAGCCTAATGTGCCTATTTATCGGACAGTGGAAGGAAACTGGAGTACCCAGAGGAAACTCCACACAGAAACTCCCTCGCCGAGACCGGACTCAAACCCCAATCCTGTTGCTGTAATAGAGACGTGATCGCCACTATGCCTCAGTGGAGGTTAGTAGAGCTAGTAGAGGTTTTTCATTTGAAATAAATAACATTTAAAGTATTGGTTTGAAAAAAAAACACAAGTACATATACTTGAAAAGCAGAAGACTGGAAGTGAAAAGTACTTTGTTACTTCCCACCTCTGAGGAACTATAGACCCCTCACCGACTGTGATCCGGCCAACACTGCCTGAGGGATCATGTGCAATCATCCCCTCTATCATAAACACTCTTATGTTTTAGTTTGGTTCAGACCCACCATGATAAACAGGAGGCAGAAACATACGGCATGCGTGTATGTGGGTGTTTATACTGTTATGTGTATATGTAATAGAGCCGGTCTAGGCTGGTAATTGCTTTTGTGTATTTTCTTCTGTCGGAGCGTGAGGAAGGGAATGAGGTGTGCTCAGCCCAATTACGCTTCTCTAACACGCCGCATAAACATTTCAACTTGTAGTGCCTTTGTATTTATCACAACACGCTTCCTACAGTAATGGTGGTCATACTTTTGAGATAAAAAGCTATTTGGTGTGGAAGAGGATGCAGAGGAGGGCAGAGTGTGCTTTGCATGCAACCGAGTACTACACACTGTTATTCTTCACTCAGTGTTTGATGGGTGGGAAGTTTGCCAAGGAGGTTGTGTGTGTTTATAGTGCCAAATGTGTACCACATGTGGGATCAGGTCTGCTCTATCGCCTGCTTCCTCTCTGTCTTTCTCTCTCTCTTTCTTCCGTTCTCCCTCCATCACCTCCTCCATCCTAAACAGTGTGTCTTAGTGAACAGGAGTGCATTCTTCCCTCATTGCCTTGCACCTGCTTAGGAGTGATTGAGCACTTCACATGCAGTAACTAGAGGGGCATTCCAAGAGTGCAAGGTGCCTCCAACTGGAATAAAGTGGCAAATAGGCCAACTACTGAGTACCGGTTATAATTACCCATGTACTCATCTTATGATATGATCTGCAGAACATGGACATGATGAAATTAGCTCATTTGAAGAATTCATGAGATGGCTGGGGTTTGACCTTTTAAGATCACTCAAGGTCAAAGGTAATCATCTCATGTGGTTCCCTATTTCTGTTCCACAGTAACGGCATGTCTACTGGCACCTTGCTCAGACCTTCAGTGCCATCAAGGTTGCTGAAAATGCTTGCAGGGATGTGGTCAGGATTTTGGTCACAAATAAACTGACAAACAGATGCTGGTGAATACATTACCACTCCTAAAACTCTATTTGGATTTTGGTGCTTAAATATATTATGTTCCATATAACTATTTTTTATTTAACACTGTGAAAGGAATGAAGAATAAAAACCATTAGCAATAAAATGTGAAGTAGTTTTAAGTGAAGTAATGGTATTCTTTGGCCGGGTCCTAGTGAACCAGTATCAGAATATATTCACTGATATGCCGCTCTGAATAAGGGCTTCTGCCAAATGCTGTAAATGTAAATGGTAAATAAATACCTTATAGAAACATGTATCACACAAATTACATTTCTGTTTACACCTCACCCATACTTGTTCCTTTGCGGTAAAGTGTGTCCGTGTCATGCCGTTACAAAAAAGCAATCTTCAGTCGGAATGAAGAGTTCCACAGCACTGTGGTGTAATTACACTTAACTGATTTAAAATTTATACAAACATGCACCCAGCTGCCTAACAGGTTCTTCAAGGATCCACTGTGTACATTTACTGTACCTGACAGTGACCTGCTTGGAACAGTTTGCATTGCACAAACGGCTTTCTTAACATTTGATTTATGTTTCATTACTTCACCTAAAGATAGGCAGACTTGTATTCAAATTCAAGTTTAAATCATACTCTTTCACTGAAACTGCCAGACACTGAGTTGCCTTTTAGAGTCTGACAGTGTCGTAAAATACAGTCATGAAAGCCTGGGAGCACAGCATGCTCTGGTAAATACAGGCACCGGCTTAAAAAACGTAGACCGCTCCAGCTTCCTGCTCTGCTGCCACTCACTCACCTAATTCATTTGAAGAGCTCTGATAGTTCTGCTCGTTAACAACAAGAAACAAAAGGGCGAAACAAGGCCCAGCCTCATTCTTCATAGAGAAGTAAATATTCTTCTGGCATCATGATGTCCACCAGCCAGCGGCCTGGATAAAGAGCCAAACCCGGACAAAGGACAGATGTTTCGGCAAATGTGCTTCCTCGACGAGGTTTATTTATCCAACCTATTTATACACACTTTGTTTATTTACTTCATTAGTCCTCGTAGTGCCTGTCAGCAGGTCACTTCCATTGAGAAATTAAGAGTGTTTACAGTTTCCCCCTTGACCAAACACACGCACGCACATTCCCAATCCCAGAGCTTTCCGAATGGCAGAGCATTTCCTACTGAAACTATAGGAAACCATGACATACCACACAGTTAATGTACAGACGAATGGCAGGTTATAATATGATTCTTCTCCTTCTCCAGTGTTACCATCACCCAGTTATTTAATACAAGTGTTTTGGTCATTTATTTACACATGCATTTAGCATTTGAATCTTTTATTTCCTCTAAAAGTTTCAGACTTGTCCACAGTTTATATTTATATCTATCCTCTCTGTTCCATCAGGCAGCTTCTGATCAAGGCGTAGAACCATGTTAATCTGGCCTCTGCAGACAGATGTGCTCAGATGTGTCATCCTGCTGAATATTTAAATTCCTCGTTTGTTTACAGCAGCTGTAAAATGCAGTCCGCGTGTTCTAATAGTTTCCTTTCTAGAGTGAAATCACTAACGCAAGACTGAGCATTTTGGAATTGTTGCCCGACTCAGCAGACACATTTAATTATACTTTGTCTTGCGTTTATCCATGAATTGGATGAAATACAAGTGTCCAGATGCATCCTTATGCCAACTGTGTTTCTCCGATATGAGGTTACTATGGAATGTACATGAACAAAGCCAGGCATATCTTATTAGACCTCCTGACTTGAAGAATAATCCTGGTCTAAATAATACGCCATTTGAAATCTGTGTCTATTTTAATCGACAACTGATTTTAACTTGAATAAACCTGGCATTAAAATATAAATGAAATATGACAGATGAAAGGGCTTGATGTGTAATTGATGTGCACCAAAGATGGAAATCTGAGCACGGAGCTTTTTAGCAGTTTATCAACGTTAAGCAGTTATTGGTTGCTCGGCGGCCCACCATGTCACCTCCTGAGGCGCAGAGGGAATGCCGTGTGCACTATTTCCCTAGCTCCTAATTCAAAGCATCTTTCATTGAGCGAGGCTCTGAAAAGGATGTGGCTAAAACAAATAAAAGAATCATAAAGAGGGGATCAAAGCAGTCCTGCAAATCCATTCCTTCTGGGCAAAGAGACTTTCAAATAAAAGGGGAAAAAAAGTCAAAATCCCACATCCCGACTACACGTCTCACGGAGCAGGTCAGTGTTGAATGCGTGCTTACGTTGACTTGATAGAATGGACACCATGAGGTCTGGATTCCAGTCTCTCCGTTTCAACATGTTCCTCCTTCATCATAAGTCTCGCTATTGATCAAGTCTGCAGGGGATGCTTTGTATGTGTATGTGTATGGGGTTTACAGAGGCAGATGTAGGCACAAACATGTGACAATTACAAAGCACAGGCCACCAGGAAGATGAGACTCACAAAGCCTGGGCAAGAACATTTGGTTCGCAGAGGCCGAGTGACATTTATGAAGATGACTCTAATCACAGCTGTCTTCTCCCCATCTGCCCGAGCCGAGCGGTCTGGTCCTCATCCTCACATACAGCCTGCTCTAAGGTGAGGGTTTAACTGTGACTCCTGCATAATGGACATGAAGCAGTGACCATCTCCAGCCCAATATGGGCCTTTACACGCAACACATACCTACACCATGAATCCTCTTCCTCATTCATAATTTGCAACTGCTGTCAATTTACAGACAATTTGCAATATGTAACACTCGCAGTTTCTCAACATGTTTTCTTCATAAAAGAAGAAAAGATATTTCTCAAGTCCATATTGAAAAATCAAACAAAGCCAGCAAGTGTTACACAGCACTGTTAATTATTGGATTCATGTTGCAAAGGGTTGAAAGAATCCTTTTTTTTTAATAAATAAGCCATGTTATTAGAAATTTAAGATCTTCAAACCTTTCATACACCAGAAACATATTAAGTCAGTGAGAAGTGCGTCTTGCAGATTGTGAGCTATATTCTCAGTTGGATTAAATCTTTAGCTTTTCCAAGAAAACAAAAGAGACACTGTATGACAATTTCTGCGTACCCAAAAGAGAGAGAAAAAAAAAAAAAAAGCCTTTGTAATCACCACAAAGGACATACCAGTGGGGTAAGACAATAAGTCATCCAGCAAACATACTCTGATGTTGGTAAATGATCCAAGCACTTTTTCGACTTGTGGTCTGTCTAGGATCGGAGATGAACAGTACTGCTGTGTGGTGGATTTCTGACCTCTGCATCATGACTATAAACAGAAAGGAATACGTCTCATGTATGAAACTGACATCTCATGATGTAGACCTCTCTGTGGACTTGTAGTTTCCCAACAGCTTCATAGTGACACTAAGATCCTATGAAAGCAACATTCAAATGAAAACAGTTTATGTTGGTCAGTTTTAATGTACGCTAAAGATGATTGTCTACTTCACTTATAGCGTGGATCAAAAAAAAAAAAAAAAAAAAAAATCTTTTCCCCAAAAGCCTTTCTGGAACTTCCACGCTCCACGGAATGACGGGAAAAAGTGGTGCAATCAATTCCAGCAGGATGAATCAAATGTAAATCTGATCCACTCAGCCATCTTGGAGTGTGAAGTGTGAATCAGGTATGCCATGGAGCAAGGGGCGTTGCGTAATAATGATCCGTCGACCCCTGCTAAACGTGCTGTGCAGGGTCTCCCTTGTTGCAGTTTTCCAGCCTTGAAAAGGAATCATTCCCTGCTATTAAAATACCTTTAAAATATGGGATGCTTATCAAATAATAAGAACCACATTTGGCCATTTCCTCACCAGCCTGGCAGGGACTTGCTCAGGCGATATCTTCACCTTTCAGGTTTCCTTTGAAGTCGGCGATCTTTTGTGGGCTATGCGTGTCTGGGAATGCAACATGCAGCAAGTCATTTGAGCTCGTCGGAGCACGGACCACTTATGGGTCAGGACCCTGCAGCAGTCTGAAACCACCTCTTATAGCTTACTGTTCTTTCTGCATTTCTTCCAGGACACGTGATCAGCTGTCAACACGAGGGAAAAGCACAGATACAGCCATATCCCAACAGGGGCTTTAAAATCTAAAGGCTACAATGTGAAGCATGTTTTGGTCATTTCTGTCTTCCATCATTAAAAAAAAACAAGTGATCGGTTCTCCTTTCTAAGAATAAGGATGATTGTGGCTTGGGTAATATTTATACAAACGACATTAAATATTTTCCATGGTGTGTTTTTTCCAGCATTAAATGTTTGAGCTCACTTTAATAGAGGTAGACTGCAGGAGTGCTCAGGTCTGAGGCGTCAGAACCAGTTAACAGTTACACGATTACTGTTGACAAACATTTCCATACAGGCTCATTCGGTTTTAGGAACAAAGTCTAAATCACTAAGCAGTGATATGAGAGAGGAAGAAGGCCACTAAGGGATTAGGGCAGGGTACGGCACGCAGGGACAGATGCCTTTAACAGCGTATGAGGAAGTAAAAGAAGACGTCCAAATGACAACAGCAGGTGGGGTGTGCTTCACAAACCTGCAAAGATAAATAGTGCTCGTTCCAGTTGTAAGACTTTAAAACAATAAAAATGAAAATAATAATAATAATACCGATCTCTCTGGATTTAAAAGACAAATTCGATTCAATTTTATCAGAATAATGCTTTTAACAATACAGTTTGTCACTAAACATCTTTCCAGAAAGCCGGATGTAGATTAAGATCTATGATGAGCAAGCCAGAGGTGACAGAGTCGAGGAAAAACTCACTGAGATGATATGACGAAAACCTTAAGAGGAACCAGACTCACAGAGGAAACCCAGACTCTTCTGGGTGTCACCGGATAGTAGAGTTAGAAATCATCACAGTACACAGTTGTACAAGAGTATAGTTGTAGAAGTAATCAAACAGAACGAAAAGTGTTTCCAGACTTGACGCAAATACTCGAGTCTACACTACAGGTTTGAGGAAGGGCATGTCTGGTACAAGATGTGCATTTTCCACGATTCTCTTAACATAAGCACTCACATCACATACGGTGAGCTATGTACATGGCTCCAATCTTAATAAATTCTGGTTTTATACATCATCAAGGTGTTCCGTCACCTCCGTGTCTCCTGCCGCCATGAAATGTGAAACAGGAAGTAACAAGCAACAGCAAGTTGAACCAATCAGCTTACAAGACATGCAGCACTGACATTGAATAGCTTCCACACATTATGTGAATCGCACACTATTCAGTTGAAGCAAGCCCTAGACCACTGTTTACAAGAGGAACAGGAACTAGTTCTTTGGCCCGTTCCAAATTCCAAACTTTCTGGCCAAATGGCGCCGAATCTGGGGGAAAAAGTGCAAATGTGAAAATGCCCTTAGTGTGTGTTGACGTAAGGATGCTCAATATGAGAAAACTGGGAATAAGAGCCTTTGGATGAGCACCTTACAGTGTTTAAGATTACAGCAGTAGTTCTTAGGAACACTTCCAGGTAACTAAGAACAGTTCCAAAAACCAGAAATCGCTTAATCCTATAAAGGTTGTGGAGAAGCTGGAGCCTATCTCAACCATCACTGTGCAAAGGCAGGGTCCACCCTCACCAGACCATCGCATCACACCTATTTGGAACAGGCATTTAGTCTAATGCTTTAAAATTGACACAATACGCCATTATGCAGAACAACTTACTTTCTTTCAAATCGTACCTTTACAACTAAGCAGATGAGGGTTACGAAGGGTTGTGTTTTGGCCCTACAATGGTCTGGCGAACTGCTCAGCCTGTACATGCGTTTGCTCAAGGGTCCAACAGTGGCAGAATTGTGGGACCCAACCTCTGGATTAGTAACCCTGAACCCTAACCACTCAGCTACCACTGCCCACTGCACAATGCATGTTTTTTACTGTCAGAGAAAACCAGAGTTCCCGGAGGAAACCCAAACAAGCTCGGGGCGAACTGAGGCATAATCTGACGAAGGTAACTGCAAATCTTTAGGATATTATTTATGTAGGACCATCCAACATTAGAAACTGTAGAGAGTTTCTGATTCTTGTTTCTTGAATTGATCCTAGTGGGATCTAGACTACAGAAACACCTTCTATATAAGAATCCTAACTGTGGTTGGGGTAAATAATGCCGTGGCATGTGGATGTTGGAAAGGCCGCCTGTCTTTGACATTTAAGTCAGTCATACGCTCACAATCACGCATGCATTCCTCATGCATGCCTCATATTTTTCATGTCCAGTCCAAAACGGCTCCCTCATGCAGCTCTTTCAGGAGGAAATTATTTTTCATTGCTCCTGAAAGAAAAAGCCATTGCCAAGCACTCTCTTCCAAGGCGCGTTGCCAAATCTGTTTTTTCCTGCCCTGCTCCAGAGAAGTAATCGTGAGGATCGGAGATCAGGGTCAGTGAGCAACAAAGACTAAGTGAACTTCTTAGCTACCTGCATGCACCACTGAGACGTTTTATATTGAATGTAATGACTTTATAAAATCATAAATACAGCGCTTCTTTCATTTACTTCTCTTCTCAATGGCAACGTTATTTCATTTTTTTATCATGATTTTGGAAATGCCATTTTACAGCTTTCATCAATTCTTTCTTTTTTTATATATTCATGTAATCTGTCACATCTTATGTGATGTGACTCTAAAATAATTACCAAGAACCGCTTTAGCCGCATTCTTTGTACTTGTGGTCTCTTTTGAAGAGTTTGTTTTCGTTCCGCTTATGTCGTTGAATTATTATAGCTTTCATATAAATGTTGCCATTAAAGAGAATGTTAGGTTACCCACATACATTCCCCTTTGGCCAGTCGAACGTGATTCTCATGCAGGGAAGAACACTCAGGAAATATGCCATGCTTCTCACACAGCAAATGGATTAATAGTGAAACAAAATGCATTATTAATAACATGAGTCAGTTTGCGATCATGCAGTGACTCACAGGCTTTTAGAAGAACGTCCTATATGGTCTGTTGCCATACGCAATACCCACAAAAGAAGCGCTGTCAAACGGAATGCCGCTATCAAGAGAGAAGGCGTCACCATTCTTATTCATTCAGATCCTGACCCAAAGTAGCCAGAATTATTCCTATAGGCATGCACCAGGCCCTGAAGTGTCTGGTGTATGTCTGGTTGGCTTCTCTCGCTCACACCCGATGTATCATGGAATATGATGAGCCATTGATCCTAGGTTTTTTTTCTCCATGGAAGCACTTTCATCCTGTTTCCTGTTTCTGTGGTTCTCTGATTGGTGTTTATGTTCTGCAATCTGTTTCTCATAATCTTTTGCTTTTTTCCTCCTTCTTTTCTCTTCCCTTTTTATTTAGGAAATAATGGCGGATTAGGGGCTCAAGCACTTGGCAGCAGTTGAAACGCAATAGGAAGTGCAACACCTTTGGCAAAGCACGAGATGCTCTGGCAATGTATAGTTCCGCATCACTCGAGACCAGATGACTGCTGGCGCTGTGACGTACTGCTGTTGGATTCAAATTCTATAAGAATCCTCTCGGGACTTCTTGAAATCTGAATTGTATTTCTAAGAGCGTCATGTGCGTACAATTTCTTTGATCTCGCTTGTTTTCTTCCTTTTTTTAAAATTCACAATTAAAAGATATATACTGTATTTGTCCTCGCCAAACAACTTGCTGTGTAATGCTTAAAGTATGCCGTTTCCTCTCACTGTCTTCATGGGAAATTAAAGTGATACCGCAATGACTGTGACCTTTCACCAAGCCTTCAGGCTTTCTGCAATTAGCAGTTCCAGTCACATGGCTTCTGTGGAGGCTCTCACTTTGTTCTCATACACCGCTTAATTATGTGCTCTAACCTTGATAACGTTTAAGATCAACATTTAAATTTCAGCTCTTTTAAGTCAGCAAGTATCTGAATATTTTATTAAAGAGGTTCGATGCCATTTTTTTTAGTTAGCAATTTGTCAAGTATGTAGGAAATGCTTCTTTCTGTGCAGGCAGCTGGATAATTCGCACAATCTGGCATGCAGCCCTTATCGATGTTTTCTTTTTGTGCTTCAATGCATGCATGCTTTACATGCAAATGCCTGCTTGTATCTTGGGCATAGAGAGGAAAACAGACTGGCACACTCCCGGGGTGGGATCTCAGGGGACGTCACCCCTCAGCCGTGGCACCCCCTCACCCACTAAATTGTCCTTTTCACGGAAACCAAGCAGGCCTTCAAATTGTTTTCAGATGTGAGCTTTGGGTTACAAGAATGTAGTGCGGCTTCTCTCTCTCTCTCTCTCTCCCTTTCTCTGAGGTTGAATTAATTTATTGCTGCATATTAAAATGTTTCAAGAGTCTCACTGGTTTTCAATTTAATATATATGTGTGGGTGGCAATTTCCTCAAAGCTGTTTTTACGGTTTTGAAAGGATGCGTGCGTACGGTATGTGGAGTTAGGCCTGTTTTCTCCAATTAATGATGCATGCTATTTTGCTTTGCTCAATCTGCACAATCAGAAGGCTCCTAATTAGCTGATTCATCAAAAAGAAATTTCAACATAATTAATTTTATTTTTTCAGAAAAGAAATCTTCAAGCATGACCAAATACAGGATTTTTTTTTTCAGGGTGCTGCAAAACATTTCACAATCTCAGTGTGTATGACAACAGCTCTTATATGTGATATGTGCAAGGCTTTTTTTTTCCTTTTACTTAATTGTTTTGGCATCTCACATTATTTTCTGGGAAACTGATTTTTATGTAGGTAAGGTGATTGACTTTAGACCCTGAGTTTAAAGAGTGCACCAGTATACATTTAAAGCATATTACTTCTTTCTGTATGAAGTCTTTGTGTATGAAACAACCTTTGTGTGGGAAAATAAAACTTTATTTTAGTAAGGATTCAATGCCAGTAAAGCTGAATTTAGAGCACTGTCTAAAGGAAATGGGCAGAAGTAGTGTGCTTCGGGGGTCTGGGTCTGGGTTTTTTTTTTTCTGCGGATGTTTGTGGAGCTGTTTATTTATTCTGAGGCCAGGCTGCTAAGTGGCGGTGGATGAACCAAGACGCACAACTGCCAGATTTTGGATGTCACACCTGACAAAGACAGACAGTATTACTTATATTTCACTGTGTTTTATTCCCTTGTGTTTGTGCAGGTTTCTTCAAGTTTTGACTCAGTGCAAAAGTGCTTATGAAGAATGAGTCAGAGAGCCTTAGCCATTCCGAGATCACTCACTTACTCACTCAGGGGAAAAAAAATCAATAAATCAAGTGTGTACATCTCGCTCGTAAATATTTAGTTACTGCATCAGTGTTTAAATGATAAGTTCATTAAAATCTTAGTCATAGTTAATATTAGAATTATTACATTACTACCTTTCATGAGCGACACAAAATACTTTTTTAATTTTTTTAATAATTTGCTAGGATTTTTATTTTTTATTTTTTAACATACTGTATTAATCCCACAAGGGAAATTATTGCTTCTGCATTTAACCCATCCAAAGTGAGCACACACACTTAGAGCAGTGAGCTGCCACACACATTGCGGGTGCCAGGAGAGCAGTTCGGGGTTAGGTGCATTGCTCAAGGGCACTAAGGTGGATGAAGGAAAGGTGGAACTCACTCCCCCACCACCACACATTTTTCCTGCTAATTCGGGAATCGATCCAGTGACCTTTTGGTCCCAAAGCCACTTCTCTAACCATTAGGCTATGGCTGCCCCACATTTGATGGGATTTGTTGGGACTGACTTTTTAATTTATTTTACTTTATTTTCTAATATGTTGGGGGTTTTTTGTTTTTTCTTTTTTTACACACATACATAGACTGACCAGTCTATCGCAAACTCATCTAAAGTCAAGTAGGAAAAAAAAAATCAAGGTTTCTTTAGCCCGCAACACTCATTCACTTGCAAAACCACTTAATCCTACTAGGGTCACTCAAAGGCTTGTGCCTATCTCAGCTAACACTGGGTAAAGGTGGGGTACACCATGTAGCTCTCCAGAGCATTGCACAGCAACATGCATCTGGAAAAGCAAATTAGCCTAACGTACAAATCCTTGGACTGTTATCCATAGAAGAACAGCTCGACACCCAGAGTAAATCCACGCAAAGTGGGGAGAAAATGCAACTCCACACAGAAATGCTCAAGCCCTCTAAACAAACCCAGGACCTAACTGCTGTGAGGCGGTCGTGCTAACATCACCCTAGACAGCAAGTCTTTATAATCTTACATTCATATGACTCTCTTACTTGTTCAACACTTATCACCTTGAGATATCCCAAAATGACTCATGGGGCGAAACACGTTCCACACTTAGCATAGCATGTAGAAGTAAACAATCTCTCCTGGATACTGTAAACTTGTCCCCAATAACCACCACTATCATCATAAACTCTGTGAATGTCTCCCTGAACATCCTTAGCTTGACCGTATACAGTTATTAAAGATGCGGTGTCACCGGAAGACTCTAAAGGTTCCTCCCTCGTGTCATCTTGGTCGCTTCTGGCTTGCTCATTAGGGATCTAATTTTAATCAACATCCAGATTCAAACTGCTGTCACCAAATATATTGTTAAAAACACTCTACAAAGTTTACGCTGATGATTAGAACAGTGTTGGCCTACATTAACCCTACATTAACCCATTAGATAAACAAAGAAGTTATTTTATGCCGCTTCTCTTCCTAATTCAGTTTACCTATAAAACCTGACAAAATCTCCCAACCAACCAACAAAACCAGGAAAGGGTATCAACACAGCCTCTTAATTCTTTTCTCAGTGACCCCACAGGCCTGGTCACTGTTCACGTTAGCACCTCTCTGCGGAGTGCACCTGTGCAATGGACATGCAACCCATTGGTCTTTATCTCACTGAGTGCTAAGAGAAGAACAGCCTAATCATTCACATATGTCCTGTCAACACGATCATCTGTCTGAAGGGTCTCTTCACCTTCTGCACTCCAAGGTGAAACGTCTCAGTTTCTACCTCATCTCTCTCGCTTTGCACATCGTCAGGAGCCCAAGAGCTTTGACCCCCTGAACCACAAGGCCACTCAGCACTTCTGTCACAAGCATTTGAGATCTGGAGGAACAATCAACAGCCCCCTCCTGCTTAGCCTCACCCACAGAAAGAGAGAGAGAGAGAGAGAGAGATAGAGAGAGAGAGAGAGAGAAAAGGAACTATTGCAAGCAAGTCATCAGAAGTATGTCATTCTGTAAAGCTGTGGCTTAAACCTTTGCTGTCTCTCTTGTGGTGTCTTTGCCCAGCCCACGGGTGGACTGTTTATGCAAGTGGATTTTATGCACATGATGCCTTTTCCAGACATGGTGTGTGAACGAGAGAGCCGGAAAAAGAGAGAAAAGCATCCTGTATTTTTAATGAGAGGAGTACTATGTGGTTAAGAGTGTCACGGCTTTGCTCCAGAGGGGACCACTGTGTGTGTGCTCATGTGGATGGCCATGGTATCCTAGTATAAACATTCCTTGCCCACTATAAGGCCAAATGTCTTGTCTATCCATCTGTCCGATTGCTTGCTCTAGAGTAGGTCCAATCAACTTTGAAATTCACTTTTATGATCAGTGTGCTCATCCCATCCAAATGGCCATTGCCAAACAATTTTAAACTCATTCCAATACAATTTACAACTTGGGGACATGATTTGTGACAAGCTAAACCTCCTTCTCATATCCAGACCCTTTTGGAGAGATCAAAGAAAGTGAAAGAAAGAAATGTGGTAATCATAAAAATATGTTGTAATCCAAAGGGAGCGATCATTTGACATCATTACAGAACAACACTGAGGAACGTTTGATTGGATTTCACAGTCTGATTATAGCTAGGATGTAAAGCTGTGTGTTATCTGCCAAAGGAGGATCATATTTGAAGATGCCTGTGACCATTAAGAACTATAATGAGGACACTAACATATTCAACAAGGGTTTTTTTCTTGAACAAAAGTGAATGGTTAT
>JBCNYG010000012.1:23622712-23633259 GCA_039654305.1 Porochilus rendahli | reverse complement strand
TAATAATAATAATAATAATAATAATAATAATAATAATAATAATAATAATAATAATAATAATAATAATAAATGTGTAAGAGTACATATTAGTACTTAATAAGTATACTTATAATTATCGTTATTATTATTGTTGTTGTTGTTATAATTATTATTATTGCTGTTGTTATCAATGTTCTTATTATTCTTATTATTCTTATTATTCTTATTCTTATTATTATTATTATTATTATTATTATTATTATTATTATTATTATTATTATTATTATTTTGTTGCAGCAAACTGACAGACAGTCGGCTGTGCTTATCGTATTCACTGAAGGCTATCAGTAAAGTCAGTATTTTAGTGTGTCAGTAGTCAGGGTGCTGGAGTGACGTGTCTGCAGAGCCGGTGTAATTTAAAACTGGTCCCTCCTGTGCGTTTGTTAGCCAATAGAACGCGACGTGACCTCCCCCTTCATCTATTTAGCATCAGAGACTGTGATAAAGTTTCCAAAAAACATTAGGAAAAACTTCCTACGGGAGGAAAAGTGGGCCAAAGATTTAGTGAGGAAACTTTAGTGCACATCAGAGGGAAGAGCAAAAACGAGAACCCAGTACACACACATACACACACACACATATCCCGACACAGGCACACACTGAGGAGCAACATCCACACTCCTGAAATCTTTTTTTTTTCTTTTTTCTCTCACTGTTATCATCCCACACGGATTTACTTTCTCAAGACGGATTCGAAGGCGGAGAGCGTGTTCCCCCCCGCGCCCTTGCATTTCTTTAAACGAGAAATGGAAGAGAGCTCGAGTTCCCCCGTGTCTCCGGTGGACAGTCTCGGGACCAGTGAGGAGGAGCTGGACCGCCAGCAGCAGCAGCAGCAGCAGCAGCACAGGCGCTTCGCCCGGAAGAGGAGACCGAGTAAAAAGTCAAGCGAGGAGGACAGTTCGGGAGGAAGTCCAGGCTCGGCTAAACGGAGCAAGAAGGCGAGTCCGAGTCGAGCGCAGTCCTACGAGGAGCTGCAGAATCAGCGCGTGCTGGCCAACGTGCGCGAGCGCCAGAGGACTCAGTCTCTGAACGAGGCGTTCGCGTCTCTGCGCAAGATCATCCCGACCCTGCCGTCCGACAAGCTCAGCAAGATCCAGACGCTCAAACTGGCTTCCCGCTACATCGACTTCCTCTGTCAGGTGCTGCAGAGCGACGAAATGGACAGCAAGATGTCCAGCTGCAGCTACGTCGCGCACGAGAGACTCAGTTACGCCTTCTCGGTGTGGAGGATGGAGGGCGCGTGGTCCATGTCCGCCTCGCACTAGCGACACTACGGGACACCTATGCCACAGGGGTAGGTGATAAATGTATGCGCGCGCGCGCACACACACACACACACACACACACACACACGGTTTTGAAGGAAATTAGTTAATAATTATAATCTATGATTTTTTTATGAAATAAAATTGCTGTCTTAAAAATGAAGTCTACTGAAACAATAAAATTAAAAGATTACTATTTACTGAAACAACACTGGAGAATATAAATCAAATAAAAATGGGATCACATAATATTTATATTGTTTAAATGTTTTTATATAATAATAATAATAATAATAATAATAATAATAATAATAATAAAAACAAACTGTGGTTTTAGATATTATAAATTATAGTTTAATTGGGCTTCAGAAACACTGTTAGTTTGTATTATTTTCAGTGTATTCAAATTATTGAAATTAAATAATCAGTACTAAAGGCAAACCCACATCCGACCTGAATATGTACTTACTGCCAATGAGAGCGCAACCCAATTTTATTTGTAATATTTTGGGACCATCCTATCTGAGCATGAGTACTGGTATTTCAATGACCCTAAACACCTCAATGACTCATTTGCAGAAGCAGCACTCACCCTCACACTTCACCGAGCTTGGGCTCTGGATCTAGACTCTTTAACAGCTCCAAGTTTGTTTGGGGGTCTCATGTATTCAGAAATGGGTGCATTTACAGAGTGGTCATCTTACCTATATAATGCTCAGCAAAAATGCACAGCATTCTGCAGTGGAATCTTGACCATGCCTCGACTGTCACATGATTATCAATGACTGAATATCTGCAGCAGAAGGCATTTAATGTCCTTCCCTGGCCTGTGTATTCGCCTGATTTATCAGGCCGAGTACCAGCACCACAGAACAGGCAGGAACTGATCGCGGCATTGCAGGAGAAGTGGAGAAACATCTCACAAGACAACATACGGAGGCTCGTCAGATCCGTGCACAGACGAATTACAGCCTGCATTAACTCAAATAGAGGTCATATTCCATACTGAACTTTGTTTTAGGGATGGACATTTTGTTATGATTTTGAAAAGAAAGGGAGCCTCAGTTTTGTTAAGAGTTGAAATATTTTAACACAAAGAATTTCGGCTGTTATTGATTAATACTGTTCAAATGATGTATTAAATTGATTTTAATTATTTAATTGACCATTTCGCGACAAAATATTAAACCTATAGAATTTATGCTGAGTATTGCATATTCATTGGCAGCGAGTATATATGCATACTATTCATTCATTATAATACTCACATCAACACGGCCTGTTTGTTCTTTCTCTTACACTTTAACAAATCAGTAACACTTATACTAAGTATTAAGTAATACTAATCAGTAATGTAATTATAAAAAATGGAGGAATGTTGGTTTATTCTTTGGAAACTGAGGGAGAGGAACACCACAGGAATGCTTCAGCAATTCAGAATAATTTCTGTAAACTTTATGGGAAAATTTCCTTCTCGTATCATGTAGCAGAAACTCATGCAGCCGGGATGCCGCAAATGATGATGTTTCAGAAAGACCCCAACGAATCTGTACAGTGATATGTATGGTAAAACTAATACTCAATTAATAAAATAACTAACAATTGCCTCTCCTTGGGAATAAAAATACACTAAAGGTTGACATGACACCTGCATGTGTATTAGATGCAAAAGAAGGAAAAAATTAATACCCTTGAAGAGAGTTCCTACCGTTTTCTATTTAAATATCTAACAATATTAGCATATGGGCTATTTTTGTTCGTTGAGATTTTTTAATAACTACGTTTTAGATCGAATCACCAGCAGAGAAAAAACAGTATATTAAAGATTCATGTGTGAAAGATATATTATTAAACACCTTTTAAAAAATGACAATAAATAACAGATTATGTCTGAAAAGAATGAACACTGCAGGATGGAAATGCAGAAACCCAGGATATATACACATAGGCTAAAGGAAATGAAACCTATAACAATAAAACACTGGTTTTCTGAGAAGAACTTAATAAAACACATTATTCATAGACAACGAATAAGTTATATATAAGAATTATATATATACGTATAAAAATTATTAATAATACAATAATAAAAATTCTTTGTAATAAAAGTGACATGTTAGAGTGTTATATGTGAATAATGTCCCGCTGTATTCTTTAAAGATACCAGTGAGAGAAGGTAGTGGGAGGGAATGTGCTGTGGTGTTTGTGCTTTCCAGCTCTAAGAGCTCGCGAGAGAGGGCAGGTGGACAGTTTCATTCTTCAAACCAAAATGTCGATATTAAAACACGCGGCTATGTTGCAGTGATGTCATTCCATTACAGGCTCTGGCCAACAGGTTTCAAGTGTAAAAGGCGTTTTCCTGAAGGCCATGTGCTCCCACTTACAACCAAATCACTTACTCATTAATGACTTCCCATGCCAGTATAGCCTACCATATGACTAATGTGTACTGTAAGATTTGTAAGACTCTAATGCGTGGTCGACTTTTCACATTAATACATAATACATTTTTTAATTCACAGTTTATTTAAATTCGATTTTGATGATCTGTGCTGATGTTTTTTGCACATCACACACTATTAATAGCATTTTGATGACACTTACCGTTTGCTATTTTGTTTCTCTCCTCCAGACTGTTTACTTCCACTATTTCTGAAGACACCAAAGGATTTATTGATGAAACCGTGAGGCTTCGTGCCATGACCAAAGACACGATCTGAGCTACATAACATGGACCCAAAGTACTGATGAAGCCCAGAGTCAGGGAGAGCTCCACTTCACCTTCTCAGAGAGGGAGGACAACAGAGCGTATCTGATATGATATTTCATTCACAACTTTATCCATAAGTGTCCTTATGGTGATAGTAAAAGAAAGCCATCTTCTATCTTTAATGATACTATATTTCCCACTTGAAATAGAAGAGTTTTATATATATAGATGTATATGATTTTTTTTGGTAAAGTATTGTACATAATGCTACCTGTGAGTTTGGTCCTCTTTAAAGGGGACCAATACAAGTTAGAGCAATAGTTTATTGCATGGATTACATTTTTTTTTTTTACCAAAATATTTTTTTTGTTCTATGCAAGAATTTACATTTACATCCATTAAATTGTGCTTATTTATTAAAACATATTTTTTGAACACGTAGGCTGATCTGTGGATTATCTAGCATGGAAAATACATAGTGCTTGATCATTGAGTTTTCATTAATAATCTCCTTTTTTACTTGCAATTTGTTTTCCTGTCCATATTAATGAGAACAGAATTATTTCTTACAATTAACAACACAATGTCTGACAGTGATGATGTGTTTTGAAAGGATAGCTGTTCTTTAGGAGAGAATTATGCACCAGGGTCAAAACTCGATCTGCCTTAATAGCACCATATCATTTCAATTGCTGGAGTTGGAGACCAAATTTCTTTGTTAGTGACAAAAACAAAACCCGAGCTGATCTGAACAACAGATTTCTTCTGCTTTAGCTCTGTATAAATGGAAAGCCGCCACACGTGCAAAAGCGTGAAATTGTTTACAGTCAATTTTGCTCAGATAAAGATCAGCAGAATAAAACAGAGCGATGTGCCATGTGCTGACTGTGGCTGATAAAAGTGTATAAATGTTGTGTGTAGTGCAGAACTAATGATCAACTACAGCGAGGAGATTGCTATCTTCTCCGTCTGATCATTTGACTGTGTATTTTCCTGGTCAGTGGGGAAGAATCATCAAGGGGATCTATTATACCATTTTACCAAAAACATAATTTAAAGACCATTTGAGATGAACCATGTACTTCTGTAGGTAAGAGTAAAAAACATTAACGGTGCAAAAGACTTCTAGGTACGACCCACGAAAATCCAGTTTAATTGATTTAAGACACTCAGTTTTATATAGAGATATCCAAAAACTTGTGTGGACTTGTGTTTTTTTATTTTCCTTTATGCTTTTGTGTTGTTGGCTCTGAAATCTTTAGTAATGTTGAGGAAGGTGTGGTTCAGATTGGACTTCAACCCTTTAGTCCAAAATTATGTGCACCTGCCAAACTCGGCACTAACGTCACATTCCTTCACTTTACTGGAATGAAGATTCCCATCCCAAGATTAAATTATTAAACACAACAGAGAATATAGATATTTTTTACTTTAAATAAAGAAAGGGAAGAAAGCAATTTGATTAAAAAATAAATAAAGATAAATATATTCAAAAAGGTGACGGTTGGTATGAGGTTCTAGTTCACAGCATGCGTGTGTGTGTGTGTGCGTGTGGTGTGGAGAGCAAGAGGGAGAGAGAGAGAGAGAGACCTCTGCATGTAAAAAACAGTAAAAAGCATTAGTTAGTGTGTGTGTGTGTGTGTGTGTGTGTGTGTGTGTGTGTGTGTGTGTGTGAGGCCTCCATCAGCAGCATACTTTGTACAGTCTCATTATCTCAGCGCTCAGATGAGAGGCTCACTTCCAGCCAAGAGCCTGAGGGCCCGGGGCCACACTTCCAACACTCTGCCAGGCCCAGATGGTTCCCGTAAAAATCAGACGGAAAAAGCAGCAAAAGTTTAATTTGCAGTAAAATGAATAAAGTGAAGGTTTACGCCGTGAGTGCCTCGAAATGGAATTTATTCTGGCTCAGTGTTGGGGGGTGGACGCTGGTGTGATACTGTGACTCAGAAGTACCTTGTTACTTTCCTTAGACTCTGTACAGAAAATAGTCAATGTCTATTGGGCTAATCAAGACTTTGCTCTAATGTTTTTAGAACTTCAATACTTTTATTTATAGGCTATTTATTTTCGTTCATCCCATATAAGTTCAGAAATAAACTCTTGAAGAGATTCAGGGTTGATATGTGCTTAAAGGCAGTCTCGGCAGGACAGCGATAATGTCATGCAACAGCCATGACTTCGTGTCACCGCTATTGCCCTCGTAGCTGCTCTGAGTGTATGCTGAGAGATTTTACTGCCACAATGTCCTGTGCAAGCCAAAAATTCTTTATGTGCTAGCCAATACAGCCCAGGAGATATCTGCAATGCTACTCAAAAATTTTAGATAGGATCCAACATCAAGGATTTAATCTCTTTGCCTTGGAAAGCCTCTGTTTGGGATCCGGATCTCAAATTCCTAAACCCAGGACAGGGATGACTCTCGTCACGGTCCCTCCATATGTGCCATTCCTGTTGATTCACAGACTTTAGTAGACAGCATCGGCTGACACAGTCCGATTATACACAGGGAAGCATTTATACTGTATATAAAAATTGCTGTCACTACTACTGTGAATGAAACCCGTACTCTGACCATGAGTTTATATAAAATATCTACTATGTGGGACCTGGAGGGACTGCTTATTTTTATATTAGTATATATGTATAGATATTTAATAGACACGGTGAGGTTGAATCATCGCACGCCTTGGATATGTTTTGCATGTGTGCCTTAAATACTTCTGAGCAACTATCCATGCATGCAGTCAATAGCATTTAAGCCTTTCCAGTCACTGAAGGTAGCATCGGCTGATCTATACAGTGTTTCTGCTGAGAGCCTCGCAGGAGGACAATGCAGGATTATTGTGCAGCGATTTCATACCTGCTTCAGAAAGCCAGGCACAGCTTGCTTGCATTTAATCACATTTTTCTAATGCAAAGGAAATTACTTGCAGTGTCTCAAGTCTCTCTTATAAAGAGGGTTCAAGACTCTAACCATGCTTGTTTCTGGAGGGCTACAGTTATCCTTCACCTTAAAACGTGAAGATGACATAGCTTTATAGAGATTTATGACCTTTTAAATCAGGGATAAATGCATGTATAAATGATACGATATTCGAAAGTTCCACCCCACAACAAGGAAAGGTAGATTTTAGAAGGATCAAACAGAATATTGCTACTGGTTGCTATATGTTGCTCCAGTTTTATCCATCCATCCATCCATCCATCTATCCATATTCCCATTCCGCCCACTTTCATGGTTGCTGTTGCAGTGTGTATGTTTACCCAAGTGGATTTCAAGGCTCATACAGAATCTGTTCAGTAGGACAAACATTCATTCACGCTCATTCACATCTACACCTGAAGGGAACTAGGTGTGAGTGGGAATGGTTGTGTGTGATGGCCCTGCAACAGTCTGGTGTCCGGTGTCCAGGGTGTACCCTGCCTTCACCCAGTCGGCTGAGATGGGCGCCAGCCTCCCCGCAAGCCTAATTAGGATTAAACGCTTTAGAGAATAAATGAATGTTTGATTACATGTAAATACTGTAATTATTAATGTTCATAACTGGCCCTTCTTGTAAACATAGATGACGAGCTAGGAAATATACATGTCGTTTGTACTGTGTCTACCAACAATTGTGAGAATAACAATCTGGCAGTGTTTTCACCTTTCATCCTGTGCTAGAGAGCCTTAAGAACTTCTTTACAGAACCGCCCATCACCCGCAATCTCTAACCCCTGCTGGAGAAATTTTCGCAGCCCACAAAAATGGAATCAAACTAGACAAGAAAATGGGTTAAGAACACGAAAGTGGCTGTAAAGATGTGGCTGTGAATGCAGGTGGGGGAATGAACAAGCAGGCCAGCCAAGGGAAATTACATCGGTGTTTCAAAAAGCTTTCCAAGGCTGCAATGTTTACTTTTGGCTGCTTTTTGCAATATTCTTCAGCCACCTCTGCTCTCTCGTTCCCAACCTGGTTCCTACCCAAAGGCTTCAACAGCCCCTCATATGACTGCCTGGAGAACAGCAAACATCTCCAGCGAAGCGAAGTGCGCTCAGCACAGCCGGGCTCATAAAACCCTAGGTAGCAAATGATGGATATTACTGTTGAACCATCATCCTCGGCATGTCAGTTTAAACAGAGAATCTGTAAATGTGCAGTGTAAGTGAATGTGTAACTCTGGAACTAGAATAAGACCGTCTATTCACAGTGATTTGTAGTGGTTAAATAAACATGTCGATCCCTCGGCTGCTGCGCGCTGTAACCAGATCTATGAAGACAGAGAACTCACACTGTGGCACAACTCACACCATCACTTTTCCTTTCATTAGCACTGAGGTCACTTGAGGTCAGCAAGGTCACACTACCAGAGGAGCCGTCTCACTGCGTCACACAAAAAAAAACAAAATGAACGTTGAACAGCAGTTACAAGGGACACATACCAGAACTCTGAGCCGTCAGGTTTCCAAAAGACATTCTCATCCTCGAAGACGTGCTTCACTTCTGGGTCACTTGGGTGTATATCGAACTACTGATGTTACTAAAAATCACAAATATTGTAAAAATAAATAAATAAAATCAACAACATACATAGAGTAGCTTATTGTGTTTATTATTTAAAAAATTGTGTAAATTAAGAATTGAGAGCTTAAGATTAATTAATGTATACATTATTCTTATTATTAGTATTATAATTACAGATTATTAACCTTATAAGCTAATAACTCTGGATTTAATTTTCTATGTAAGGTTTCCATTCCGAGGTGTACATTTCCAATCATTCCAAATTAATCATAAAATATTGACCTATAATATACACTCAATAAAGCTCTCTCAAAGAAGCACTGAGCTTTCTAAATATATCTGAATTAAATCCATATATTTAACCATTTTGATGTGGAAAGGATTACCTTCCAAAGCCTTCAAATGGTTTTTGTGTGGTCTTTTTAATTATAATTTAATTATTTATTTATTATCTTTTTTTTTTTTTTTTTGGTTTTAAAAATCAGTTTTTAAAAAGTAAATTGAATAAACACCATCTAACATGATTTTACTCATGACCCTTTAGGGGCTCTGTACAATTTTTTTAATTTTTCACTTGACATCTTAAAAAAATTATGAGACAGGTTCCTACATCTCAGGGGAAAATATCATTTGCCTCAACACTTGAAACAAGAAAAGGATGTTTCTGGATTGCGTTGCGTAATAACGAGCAGTAATCACCAGTGCTGTTTCTTCTCTCAACCAGAGAAAGAAAAAACACTGACTTTTGCAAAGCAAGTTTTTTTATTTGATGTGTATATTTAAACTAATTGTTCCTCAGGGTGATGTGACACCCCTCAGTACCATAAATACAACACTTTTCACTCTGAACCTCACCACCTGCTGCACTACACACAACCGTCTTAGAATTAGGAATGCACTGATATGGGAAACCCAGTGATGCGTGGATTCGTGAGTCTTTATCTTTAAACCTGTGAAAACTGGGGGTATATTGTAAAAATGGTGCACTTCATTAAAAGTTGATTTGATGTGATTTTTAAACAGCTAGTCGTTGACCTCTTTGTACATGAAGCACTTACTGATTAATTTTCCAAGCTGCTTAAATGTATTAGTGCCACGGGGAGCTGGAGCCAATGTCAACCGACTCTTTGCAAAGGCGGAGTACATCCTGAACGGCTCATCAGGCCATCGCAGGGCCAACACACCCAACCATTCACACTCACATTCACACCTGGAGCAATCTGGAACAGCCAATCAACCCTAATGTGCATGTCTTTGGACTGTAGGAGGAAACCGGAATTCCTGGAGGAAACCCACGTAAGCCCAGAGAGAACATGCAAGCATAGCTCACCGAGCCCAAGACTCTAACCCAGGATCTTTTTGCTAACCACTACACCAATATGCCTTGCTTGTATAGGCAGCAGTGCACTTGAACTGAAGCTGAAAGTTTACACTTGAATGACATTCTGAAGACTGCATATGGATTCCATTATAGCAGGGATGTCCAATCTTAGCCACCAAGGGCTGGTGTGGGTGCAGGTTTACACTTCAACCAAGCAGTAGCCACACCTTTTCCACCTGTTTTAATCGCTGATCTAAAAGAAAATAGAAATAAAATACCCTAGATTCTCCAATAGTGTTTCAATTTGGAAGCTGGGCAGCAGCCATCTTGGTGAGACCACCTTGCTTTAAGATCTCAAAATGGAGCCGTTGAAAACATACTAAAAAAATAATTAGAAATTAAATGTACATCTTGGATGTAATTATTTACTTTCCCCATCTTTTCATGCTGTTTGAGTAAAACTTTCATCAGTAAAGTGGTCTTACCAAGATGGCTGCCATCCAGCATCAAAACTGGAACACTCATGAACAATCTAGTGTATTTTTTAAATGTTTTTTTTTTTTTGTTTTGTTTTTTAAAACCAGTGATTGAAACAGGTGGAAGGTGTGGCTACTGCTTGGTTGAAGTGAAAACCTGAACAGTAACAAAATCAGAAACAAAATGATGCAAGCTGTCAAAAAATGACCAAGCAGCACTCTGACCAAGTTT
>JBCNYG010000012.1:23583190-23607942 GCA_039654305.1 Porochilus rendahli | reverse complement strand
GTAAGACAGTGCTCGATACAGTAAAGTAGAGCTAAATATGTGGTATAAGGAAAAAAAGAAAAGAAGACTATAGTTTGCTCCCTACAGACCTGTTTCGTGGTTGCCCACTCATCAGGGGATTTAAATTTCTTTTTTTCATTATACCACATATTTATATATATCACACACACACACACACACACACTCACACACACACACACACACACACAGGTTAATTGATTATTAAAATGCATACATATGCTGCCATGCAGGTGCTCCATACCTACAGTATGCACTCAGCTTAGAGACTCATGCGAGGGGTTTCACAGCCGCTCCGTGGTTTTAGCATCATTATCAGGGTGAAGGCTGGTGGTCTAATTATTTCCTGGATTGTGTAACACATGCACACACACACACACACACACACACACACACACCCACTCACCCCTACAGACCTGCCTGTAGTGAAATCTGTAAGGACGTCCACTGCAGTGTTGCTAGGATTGCAGGAAACGTCGTGTCGGGCACCAGCACCGAATCTACCTGCTGGGACATCTGAAGGCTCAATGGTATATTTGAAAGTTGTTTTCCAGCCCTTATGCTCATAGTTATAAGATGCCAATGTAAACTGGGCATCTGGACAGAAGGTTATTATCGGTGATTAGCTAGCACTATTCGTTGAATCGAAGATGAACACTGTGACATTCATACCTTATAAAAAAAAAGCCCATAGTCTGCTGTGAGAAATACATGAAAAATATAAATAGTTGAATCATTCAGCTTTTTTGATGAATCACGAAACTGTTGAAGAAGATAAACATGTTAACAGTCCTATCATTTACGCCTGCAGGAAGTGGCACTGGACTACTAGTTAGATCGCATGCGTTTAGTTTGTGTTTCTCTACTGGTCTACTGGGAATGGTGTTCAGTAACAGTGCATGCGAGTTAATGGAGATGGATGTATAGATTTGGTCACAGAGTTTGAACAAGTAGCTACATCGGGCTGTACTTGCTCTCAAAAGCACTAAAGAAATCAATTGAAAACTTTCGCCAACAATGTTTGCCTGGATATGGCTGGCAACTACCTTCTTGGTTATTTAAACCAAGTCCAAAAGCAAGTATTAAAAAAATGCAGAGGAAAATAAATTGCCAATAAAATGATGATAATGTGTGTGAGACACGCACAAGTCTGCAGGACATTCCTGGTAAACATGCAAAGGGATTTCTGTCCTTCGGGCCTCCAGCCGTTCCGCTCCTGGAAAAAAAAATGGAGGAGGGGGGCAGAAGGACCCGATGGCCTTCCCCTTATGGAACGAGTTTAAGGCAATGTTCTTCTGAAATCATCATTAAATCCACCAGTTCTGTAAAAAAGGCACAAGCTCTCAGTGTCTCTCTTGTGTGTGTTAGAGCGGTTTCAGACAAGCTGCTTCGTCAGCCTTCTTCCACACATCATCCAAATTTTCTACCTCTCTCCCGCCCTGCCCATGTCTCTGACCTCTCCTCTATCTCGCAAAGCGTCCAGAAGTAACTTTCAAATAAATTTCCCAATTCGGAATGAAACAGCACCAGTCACTTTTCCCTCCTCAAGAAAGGACAACCGAACAGAACAACCAAAGACACAAGAAATAAAACCAGACGAGGACACAGCCATGACAATGTCCACAGTTAAAACCATGCGGACGCTAGTGGCCATGAAAAGGAACGTTTGTTTTTGAAAGCACCAGCTCTCGCTTCTAGCAGTGAGATGCCGGTCACCATCCTGTTTGAAAGCAGGCGTCTGTGCGGACAGAGCAGAAGGGAGGTCTGGACACACCCTGCTCTAGACAGAGACAGACAAAAACTGCGAAGGTTTTCCACACTGGTGTGCTTGAAGTTTTTTTTTTTTTTGGAGACGTCTTCGGTCTGTTTTGCTTTCTGTGCTGTAAAGGCACTCAGGAGGCGGCGGTGCCATGGAGCCTGGAGCGGCCAAAATGAAACAAATGGAGAGAGCAGAGTGAGGTCACACACCAGTAAGAGGCTGTGAGCCAAGGAGGTCACCCAGGTCAAACTGGTCACCTGTCATCTACAGTGGTGGTTCTTCCTCCATTGGCTCCTCTTCGGACCTGTCACACATACACAAACATGTTATTTGTCACCACTTACATCACTCACACCTAAAAACATGGCAGTTTGACCACAGCACCTACCTTTTCCCCATGTTCTTGTTAGCTACAGACAATGATGCCATGGCGGTTACAGTCTCAGCCTCCTCTGTCTCACACTTCTGAGCCTCTATCAGGGAGTAGCCGAGCGTTGAAACACTGCGTTGAAGACAGCGCCAGTATTTACCTTCAACACACATGGATCAAAAGACAATGCAACCAATCATCAGTAAATTCTACGAGATTCTGCCCAGAAATAAAATAATAATATGTTTTGGTACTAAGAATTCAATTAAGATTTCCACTTACTATGAGCTTCAGCAACCTTCTCCATGGAGCGTACGGAGTTGGGATTGGGCCTTTGTTGAAGAACCTTCTCAGGTAGTGGTTCCAACTGTGGAAAAGAGTTCAGAAATCACATGACACAGACAGTTTTCATGGTTCTCATTCAGTAGAACATTGCAGTACCAGGACACTTGTACTCATCCATCTTATTTTCAGGACCCCAACCAAATGTTTCGTAACTTACTTCAACCAACAAATTCATTCACTTTCAACTGGCAAAACAACTGCTAGGTGACAGACCATCGCTTGGCAGGGTTTGCTGCAGAGCTGGATTTGACCACATTTTGACAAGTAGTGGCTTTATGCATCTCAAGCAAAGCTATTTTTCCCCCTCAAAGTGCTTCCCATGTAAAAACCGAGGTGGGAAACCTGTTTGTAAGCCAGAGCAATATATTTTCATTTTAAAACACATCACTTTTGCTATATTTATGCCTGGCATGGATACAACTCTAGAATCTTTAAGCCGCTAAAACTTACTTTTGGGAAGTGATAAACTTCAATTATTTTCTGGAGAAAAACAGCCCACATCATCCTTGACTAACAGTGGTGAATGTAATCTCACTAAATCACTAATCTTACTTTTTGCCATTAATTCTCATTCTGAGTATTTTCTGCAAATATACAACCAACTGCAGAGTGCCTTCGCACAGTGTTGGCTGAGATGTTTAGGAGCAAACGATTCGGGAAATGAGCGAAGAGAGACGCCATTTTAAAACATTATAAAACTAAAACATATCAGTATTGACATAGCCTAACACCACCCGAATAGGCACATTAAATAAACCTGATATACAGTGTTATCTCTCGGGAAATAAAATGGAATCAGAAGCAATGTCTTTCTGAAACTATTTGTTTACTCCTGTATTGTACAAGATTGTTTCTCCAGTCATGCGGTTTTGTTGTAGTGACTGTAAACAGTCACACAACCAAGGTAATATGTAAACCAAAAAAGAGATTTGTTCTTTTTGAAAAAGAGATACTAAGCCTTTGAGATAAGGTGGTTTCATCAGGAGACCTTAGTATTTAGCCAAAATGAACTGATGATGGAAGATTAAATATACATGCTATTCTGTAGTGAATAGGCACCTTTAAGGTTCCATACTAATGACTGAGCTTCATCAGTAACAGACCAGTGAAAGCTCGTTCTTACACAAATGCCCAATTATTACCTCTTTGACTCCAGGCTATTTTTCAGCAAAACCGTTGTCCACCCAGAGACAGCAGTTATGATTTGTCTGCACTAGTGTCTGGTAAAGTTATGTGCAGGACAGGTGTCTGATTGGCAGGGCACACTTCTGGGGTTCTGGAGGGTGATCTGAAGTGGTGTTGCTGGTTTTCTGGCACTAAAGTGTAACGGCTAAGAGTGTGTTGTGTTTACATCCCAGTTACGTCTTACAGATGCGCACAAGACTTCATTTATAAAACCTGTCTGAGCACACAATAATCCACAATACTCTGCTTTGTTCCCTGTCAAATTCCAAGGGCACAAGTGTGGCCAGAACCCAAAGCAAATGGCAAGGAGACAATAATCCATCGGTGAGGTGAAACAATTCACTTTCATGCCTTGAAAGCTGGAAAGACCTAACCCTTCTAATTTGAAAATGTAAAGAAAGAAGGCATGTCTGTCCTATAGGCAGCATCTGCACAAAAAAAGATGCTGAAGATATATAAGTAGCAATGGAAACAGAGACTTTTCCTGGGTGTTTTTTCCAGTGACTTGAAAGTAGAGATTAGGAACACGCCTTCCATATACCATGTGAGAATTGCAATTACACTTAGACTCAGTCTTATATAAATACAGCACTGTTTCTCCTAATCAAACAATAATTTATAAATGAAGAAGAACTAAATGGAGAAATGTTTGTGCTTGACTTGTGGATGGCTGCCATGCACGCTCAGAACCTCGCAACTGTAGATGAGGAAAGCCAGAGTTAAATGTGAGGCTGAAGTGGAGCCCAACGGCTGTGACTGGCCGACAGAGCACCAATGCCAGACAATAGAGCTCAGTGTTGAGCCACTGGCATTAAGCAGACTGGAAGCATGGCAAGCTACAACAGGAGAGTGCCCAACCCCATTTTTGAGTTGGCACCTGTACTCTAAAGAATGTGCCGTAACCAGACATTTGGAGATGGGTCTGCTTTCACTCAAGCAGGCATGGTTTGTGCCCATTTGCACAGTCCCATGTGGTAAGGTAATCAGTCATCTCTATGTTTGTAAAGCCAGGTGGTCATCTACTCATGATGCCCTGCTGTGCAGCATCCCTGTAGCTCACTTCCAGTCTCATCACATTCTGGCAGAAATCTCTCGTTGCACGTCATCATAGCCTCGACCCGCTAACCCCAACCTACTCCTCCCATCCCACCTCAGACCCTGCTGAGAGCGTAACCCTCACCTGCTCTGCTCTGTGCTCTGGCCCAGGCCATTGGGGCCAGTCTGTCTGTCAGCTTGAAAGACAACCAAGGTGCGTTGCTATAAACTTTAATGAGTCTTGTCAGCACTCTGCAAGCAGCTCGGCAGGGACGGGATACAAGGAAGTCCCCATGAAACAGAGGTTCATTTCTGTTCCTCAAACTCACGAAGCCGTGAGAGGACCCATACAGTTTCAGAGATAAAGAATCACTTTTGCTAGAACTGTGTTAAATCTCTGCTCTTGTCAAAAGCAATCCAAACCCATGGCAGTGATTTCATAAATGCAAGCAAGAAGCCAAAATTGGAAGACGATATTGCACAAACCCAAAGCTCCAAGGAACATCTTACAAATATTTCAGAGAATGTATGACAAACATGTGATGGGTCTACATTTGATGGTACCGCCTCCTACTGAGTTATTCGAACAATTCCAAGGTCTGTTCTAACTGATTACTGTATATTATGTTTAATTCACAAAGTGACCTTGCATGAAAGTATTCATGACCTTGGTATGCATTTCCTCAAAGAATATGGAGCTTGGACTTGGAGGTAATAACATGCATGTTTACAGTAACTGCTGGGTAAACACATGGATAACTTCAACACTGAATGGTAACAATTAGCCTATTAGGTTGTTGTTTATCAAATAATTACTAGGGACCACAAGTTGGAGAGCAACATCTGTTAGCGCACATTCACCAATTAGTCATGAGTTCAGAGTTGACTATCGTCAGAGCTCATGCATCATTCATAAGGCATTTAATCTGCAAAGGCTTTTGATTAGTCATTGAAGAGCAAAAAAAAGGTCAGAGGTGGCAAGGTTTATTACCAGTCATCTCTCCTGGGACAAACGTTTTTGTGGAGGAAACACAATCCTCATTATAGCATGGACCTCTCGTCTTTACCGCCGTACTTTCTAATAAAACGGAATATTTCTCACGCTGAAGCCGACAGTAAAATGCTTGATATAATGACCAGTCACACAGGAGAAACAATCCCTCCATGTAACATTAGCAGACAGCATTGAGATGGCTCCAAAATCCGATCTCATCACGAGTGATCAGAACGTGTGGGCTTGAGACTGTATAAGTATGACGGGTTAATTTAGAGCTCAGCCTAACTGGAGCAGATGTACTCCCATAAGAGCATTCAACACACTCTAGAGCATGTGTGTACCCACACATCTACACACTCCCTCTCTTGTTCTATCTGCCTCATCACGAATCATTGGCCTGCAATCCAACTCTATTACACTGAAGCCTTTGTAAAGGCTGTGATAAAACACTTGCTTCCTGAAATTCTGATTACAGCCCTTGCTCTCTGTTTATTTGCTCTGTGGTCCAGTTTGGGGATTTCGACCATGAGTTTTGAATCCTGATTTAATTGTTGCGCAGGTCATCAAATGAAACGAATGGCTGAATTTCACGTGTTCAGATAACAAGAAAACTTGCATGCCAGGTCTTTGATGAAAACATGCCACAAAAACACAAGTGTTAATCATGAACTCAAATAATGAGCCAAGACGGGTAGAACAGAGATCGTGCAGGTTAGTATCCTTGATGTCACAGCATCAATGCTAGTTGAGTGTATGGAGGTTTGGGAGTGCTTGCGTGAAAAGCATGTTTGGTTCCTTCAAAGTTGCAAAGCAATATCCGTCAATAGCTCTGGTTTTATGATGACAGCTTCCGTTAAACTTCAAATGATTTCTAATTTCCTTTGATGACCTCATCTCTGTATCGTGCGTTCTGTTATTGACCCCATCTACATAAAGTGTGAGCTTAACAGTTTGCAGATGTGGAACAAGGACACTGGATGGCTCTAGAGAGAGAGAGGGACAGAGAGGGAGAGGGAGAGAGAGAAAGAGAGAGAGATAGGAAGGTGGGATTACGGCTTCAGCTATATTTAAAGGTCTGATTTTCTATGCCTGTCACACCCCGAATGTGAGTGATCAATGTAGAAGCTGAAACGTATCCACAGAGCAGCAGTGATGCTTTTTGGCTCTATTTTTACCAACACTCCCACTCTTTTCCTCTCGCCTGCTGTCTCCATTTTCTGCCTTTCACTTTCTATCATTCTTCACCTGCTCCTTGTTTCCTCTCTCCTGCAGACCCATATGCATTTGTTGCCATACTTGACTGAGGAACTATTTTTTCCCCTTCCTTATCCAGTAGCCTCTACTCCAATAAGCCTCACTGTTTTGTGGTGTTAATGCAGTTCACACTCAGGTAAATCTTAATACCCTCTAACCTCTTCTCCGTTCATCCAGTGGCCTGGAAACAGCTCTGTTACTTCGGCGACAGGCCTACATATTATACAAACTCATCTCAAAAGTGAAACTAACAAGGTATTCAAGGATTGAACAGCTTTCTGACTGTCAAGCTCATTATTAGCATAATCCAAAGAAACATAGTGAGCCCACGAGTTTGAGCTAGTCTGACTGTGGGCAGGGTGCCATTAATTGCTCCGAAAAGTCTGTCAAGGTGAAAGCCGATGTCTTTAGAAGATTTAATCTTCAGCCATTTTATGGGCAGATATTGTGCTTTTTCCACTCTTTGGACACATAAGTGTTGAATAACTATGTTAGATGACAACTACAATGTCAAATACTAAGGTTAGTGCATGTTTAAGCTTTCTCTCTGCGCTGTTTGGGCTGGCCGTAAAACACAAGCTTTTCCCATTGTCTTTGTGCTGGGTCTTCTGATTAGCTGGCATTCCCCCACGGCACTCCTGCAAGCACAGCCTAACCCGAACCCAGTCCACAGTAAGGACCAACTGAAGAAACGCAACAATCAGCGCAGAGTAGGTAGACACTGGAAGGACAATAGATGGGATGAGGAAGCCAAATACGTGCATTCAAATTCAGTGTTTCATGGTTAGGTGGTGAAGCAGCTTCCTGAATAACTGAAGTTTTTAACAATTGGAATCACACTTTAAAGCTCCACTGGTGTCTGAAAAATTGTTTCCTTAATAAAAATTAACCCATCTGCAGCTTTACTCTGTGAAAAACCATAATGCACAATAAAGTATACATGGTTTTATAGAGGTTAAACTGTTTAACCAGAGCAGTGATGGTATACAACACAGAATAAAACTCAACTCCATCGCTGCCAAATACACAATTTGAGCCATTAGCTTAAGAGAAAGGTAAAACTTGCGTTTTACTGAAGGTTTATTGTGTGGGCCATGAATCACTGAGAACAGCTTGTTCAAGAGGGAACACACTTCCACAATTAACCTCCAATTTTTCAACTTGACTCTTGTTACTCCTTTGCAGTGGGAGTTTCCTTTTACACTGAGCAGCGAAGATGAGACTGTTGAAGCTCAGGAAGAGGAAATGTATGATTGTTAGGAAAAACTAAATCTGGATTGGATGGGACAGTGACACTACATTAACAATAAACTGAAAGTTGACTGATTTATATACTATATCTATATGTTTCAGAAGGCCCGCTCTACTGAAATGTCTGATGATGTTGGACTCTTGCAATATTCTAGCACTATCAGATCCTTTATTGGCTTTAATAGTTTGCTCTGTATGATAAGCTAGTTCATTTAGAAGTAGAAGCTGGTAGACTGATTAATATACTTAAACTATATATAAATTGTTTTATATATAAATTCTTACTGTAATGCTATAACAAACTGTACACGGTAACTGGTCATGTTCTTGAAGATATAGATTTTTTTTCTCTGGTTTGCTGCTCAGAAGATTAGGGTTTCAAGCCCTGCTGCCAATGTCAGGCCCTTGAGCAATGCCCTTGTAGAGGTACATTTAACCAGACTCACTTTAAATGGTCAGTATATTTCGAGCATGTACTTTATAATGTGATTCAATACTTTGAGGCTACAGTATTTCTGATGCCAGGCTACACTAAAGTTACAAAACCTTTATTCCCAACAATGTGCTATTAACGTAAAATATTAATTGCTGACGGCTTTAACGTGCCCTTTGATCAAGTTCATATTCTCTGCCAGACTGAAAGATCATCTAAACTCCTTTACTGCGCTACAGTCTCTGACCCTGCTTTGTGCAGCTCTACAGTATGTTCTTACCTCGTTTCCAAGCAAAGCAGAAACACATGCTTCAGACGCATCGCAGATGGCAGTGAGGTCGTGACCCCCCTCGAGGGCGAGCACCAGGCGGCCGCTGGCCAGGTTCATCAGCTGCTTGGTCAGGTAGCCAAAACCTGAAAAAGAGAATGAGAAAGGGAGTGTGAGTGGTGGCCTTCCATCAAAGCAGCCAAGAAAGAGGCGAAAAGGGAAAGACAGAAAAGCAGGAAAAGAGGGGAATTACATCATTTTTTTTTTTTTGTAAAGAAGGCACCCAGGATTTAGGAGGTCTAAAGATATATTATAAAGCAGGTTTATTTTTAATAAATGTGGCTCAGGGTTTCAGCTCCAGGCTGCTTTTGATCTTTGACCATATGCATCCTGTTCTAACCAACTCAGACGTTTCTAAAAAGCCAGTTAAGAGTCCAAATACTCTGCTGCATTCCGTCGCAGGACTTGGGGGGTGGGTTGGGTGTGGGGGGTTGAGATAAAAGAGAGGAGATGTTCTGTTTTGCAATAGGCCTTGATAAGACTTTGTCTATTAAATGAATTATGATCAGTAAGTTATATTAGGCTGGATACGCTACCAGCCAAAAAATTCATTACATTCATTTATTAGAGGACACCCTATGGAGAAAATGTGTGTGTAATTCAGACCCACTGTGCGCACAGTCCTCTTTTGAGATCAAGATTTAGGTATGCATGGTTAAGTATATTTGTGTGCATACGTGAATGAGCATGTTTATGTGTTTTCTTGATATCGTGATAACTGTGAGTGGGTATGGTCCAGAGAGGTCCAGATAAGCGCATGTGTGTGTAGTGCTCTACAGAGGTCCAGATAAGGTCATGTGTGTGGAAAATAGGTCTTGTCACAGGCTAATGGGCCGATATGAGACCATTCTACATCATAATCAGATTAAAAGTAGACTTTATCAGCAATGTTGGTGGAAATGCAGGCTAAAATGTGAACAAAGGTTCCACTCAACAACAAACCAGAGTCTATTTTTTACTACGCATGCATTAAAGCACTTGCACAAGGACTGACATGAGGTCATTTTTGCAGTTAGATGTAATCAATTGTGTGTGTGTGTGTTTGTGTGTGTTTTACGGTGTGAATAGGGGTGATGAAATATTTTTACTGAGATAGAACACATATATAAAGGTGTGTGAACTTGTGTGTTTCTATATAGGAACTATATGTTTCAGTATATGAAAGAAGAAAAAAAGTCTCTCTGTTAGTGGGCTGTGATGCAAACTATCAAAAACTGGAAAAAGAAAATACAGTCAGACATGTAAAATAAATCTTTGCCTTCTGCCAGACAGCATGTGATTTTTTTCTCTCCGGCCACGAAAAAGAAAGGCAGTGATACAAACATGGACAGTGGGGAAAAACAAGAGAGAAAGAGTCCTATATTAATGACTCATCACTTGGTTATGTTGCGTGAAAATCTGGTGTGTGGGAGGAAAGCACTGTGTGTTGCAGTGCAAATGTGTCAGACTGAAGGGTACGTGGATACTCACATTTGGCTGTGAGTTTATACCCCCCCAGTGGTGGCGGGTGACCCTCCACAGCATCGAACCCAGATGAAACCAGGACCACATCAGGTGCAAACTCGTTAGCAATTGGCATCACTATCGTTCTGCAAAAAAAGATAAAGACATGAGTTATCATTCTACAAGCCATCTCAAGTTTTATGGAAAACATCACTGCCAAGCAGGTTAGTTACAGAAAACCCAGCAAAAAAAGTCTGAGCAATAAATCAGCAATAATAAATAAGACATCTTTTAATAAATAAGACACCTAATGTCTAGAAAGGAAAACTTTTGGATATTTTATCCTGGACCCCTGTTTTCCCATCGGTTTCATTACAATTCTTTTTAACTGGTCCAATATTAGGTTAGGATGCAATACCAGGCAGCCCTAATATAGCTATACAATGTAACCCAACAGGAAGACAACCACATCAAAATAAACTGCTTGTTTTTACCACGGATGCCCTCTTAACATTATTAAAAATGTCTGAATATGGAATAGTGATTAGCACATCCCACTCACAGCAAGCAGGTCCTGGGTTCAAGTCTTGTGCACAAACATTTCTATGTGCAGTTCGTATATTCTCCCAGTGCTTGTGTGGGTTTCTTCTGGGTAATCTGGTTTTCTTCCACAATACAAAGATATGCACATTAGGCCAATTGGCTGTTCCACCCTAATAGGATTAATCGGTTCGGCAAATCGACAACACAATCAATCGGGTGCTGTATCGGACACCAGAAAGTTTAAAATATAGAAGCCGTGATTTTCTTTAGTTTCTTGACAGTTACTGAGGTAAACATGTGAGGCAGGTGTATCTTTGTAGGGACCCTTGCCATGTTGGCAGACTTTAAGTTTGTCAGTGGCAAAAGCAGGAGGTTTATGTGGTTGTCTGCCCTGTAGGGTTGTCCACCTCCCTGCCACTCACCTGCTGATATGATGTTCATGTCTTTAATCAGACATCTTTTAATCAGCACACTACACTTTAAATTGCACAGATAGCTAATATATATCATTCATGCATACTGTACAGATACTGTTTATAAAATGTTCATTTTGCTTTTCTTCCCTTTCCAGCCCTACTAGGGCTGCGGGGAGGCTGGCACACCTCTCAGCTGACACTGGACGAAGGCAGAGTACACCCTGAACAGCTCACCAGGTTCACCTACTTTAGATTAACCCTTTGTTGTTTCTGTAATTTATTTGTGTTAACCTCTGCGTGGTATCATGATGGAATCAGGGTAAATATTACTATGACAAATAAAGAATCTTAATTCTTGTTGTCGCTCATAGTGGTCTAAATCAATACTGCACTGATTTCAATTGTTTTATTCACTTAAAAACAAACAAATAAAAACCCTGGAATGTAACAAATGAGGAACTAGGGCTCATGTTGAACATCAAAAAAAAAAAAAATTCTCCAAAATCATTAAACAAAAAAAAAAATTTATTGGAGTCACCCTCCCATAAAGGCATCACAACAATACAGACCAAAAAGCAAGTCCACACAAAAAAATTTAATGGCCAAACGAGAGGTGCAAAAAAGCAGTTTTTATAATACCATTAAAAGCTCAATAAAAATTACTCAAATCACACCCATTCTCCCAGCAAGCTCCTCACTCTCTTGTACTGCATATGCCTTAAACTTTACAGATCTGTGCCAGTTTTTGCACAAATACAAAAACAAATTAACCGTGTAGCCCATGTCAACCGTGCGACCGTACACATTCCAGCCCAGTGTCTTATTTCTACCAGCAATATTCAATTTAGTTTCAAGCAAAGCTCTAGTTGCCATTCATGTTTTAGCTTGTGGCATAAAAACAGACATGTTTTGGGGGTTGGGGACTTATATTGATTTCATGTTACATGTTCAGCATCAATGTATGATTTATAGAAGAACTGTCGGTTTAATGGCCCATTTTGTGGCGAGGCTGTGAGTCCTTGTCCAGGGCCACTGCAATGCACACAGCTCCTCGGCTCGACCCAGTGTGTAGCGTTGACCCGATGACAGCATGACTGAGCACGGCATACCGCATTAAAACACTCCCGTCAGTCCTCTCCCACTCCAGAACTTTAATAAAAGCTAACGAACGTATGCTCCCCTGTCTGAGTCGCATGCCATAAACCATAGTGAATGTTATCATTGGGTAAAGAATATCAGAGCACACGCCAGCATGAGATATGTGTATCGCCTTGGCAGGAGGATATTATGACTGAGCTTATGACTATAACCTCTGGCTGGCTGGTTCCAGTGTCCCTGAGTTTCAGCCAGCTGTGAGGCTATATTAAGCGCTATTACGATGCTGCATTTCATTGGCCGTCCTGCAGATGGAGAGGCATTGGGTCTGCCTTGGGTTTGGTGGGGCTGCAGTCAGAACTCTCTCTAAGGATCTGCTTGGAGCAAAGCCTGCCTCTGCAGTGTAGGTGTAGGCAGATTACAGGCTGGCTTTGTGTTGCTTTTCTTTAGATGTGGGTAGGTCGTGCACAGCTGAAATCTGTCCGCAAGTACCGCAGCTGAAGGCAGTCTGTAAATACCCGTCAAGGTCTTCGGGGTATTCTTAAAACATTACATGTCCTACAACAAACCATCGACCTCATTCTGATTTGGCTGAAAGTTGACGTCAAATCTTGGCTTTATATTCGTAGTGGGGAACACAATCCTGTTCCATAGCTGTCAGAGATATTTAAGTACAAGTAATACGGTTCTCGTTAGTGCAGCTTGTGGTCATGTCATGTAGGTAGTTTATTTGATTCGGTTCAAGTATCTTGGCTGCTGTAGGTATAGCCATGTATCTGATGTGCATGTCAGTGTGATGCATTAGCAGCAACGGCTAACACTGCACACATTTTGGGCCAGCTGTCTGGAGCTGTATTTTGCTGACTCCTGGACCATGGTACTTGGATGCATGGTGTTGGAGATCTTGGTCCTAAGATGGCTGATTTCCAGTTATGCTTTAGAACCCCTCAAGCTTCATGCTTTAGATCCCTTTTGCACGTAGCATAGTTTAAAGCTGTCGCACATAGTCCAACATCAAATCATATGTCCAATCTGAATGTAGTGACCCTGAGGTTAGGAATGTTTTTGTTGTGGCTCCACTAGTTTGTAGCATGTTGTGTACTTATGGTAATAAGATAGAAAACAAGGAAAGAGTGGGTAAGAGGATGCCAGTGGTTGCACCAATGAATAAAGTGAGTATAGTGGTTTTCAGAAGTGTTGGTCAAAGCATCACAATCCTCCAAGTTGAAAACACCTCATAATATTTTCACAGTCAACAGTGACTCTGGTCATTGCATGTTTTGGCTTGTTTTGTGGTGTTTGGAAAAGGTGTTGACTAGCCACTGATGCTCTTATGTCAATATTATAAACAGCTCTGGAAACAAGGAAAATGCATTCATTAGCAGGAAAGAATTCTCTGCCTCCATCCTTACTGCCTTTAGGCTGCCTTTCTGCCACAGGTGACACTTGCTGACGCTACACTTCACTTGTGCAGCCGCAGCAAAGCCTGGCTGAGTTTCTCATGCGTCTGGAGCACGATGCACTAAAAGCTTTGATGCTCAAAATACCGGCCACAGGCATGCCAATGGCTGCCACAAACCTGGAGTTGAGACTTGGAGCGCCAGCAGCGGGGTGGGTACGGAGCCCGCTGCCTCACTTTGATGTTCTCAGTGAGACGTGCTAGCGCCACGCACCCATCAGAAGTGTTCACATCATCACATTCCCTTGAAGGACCCCCCACCAAAGTTTGCAGCGCTGTGCCATAAGCCACAGCCACGATCACTTGGTGACGAGTGTGGAAATTCTGCAATAAAGCTCATGCATCATGAATCATGCACGGTCTGATCTAGGAAGAAGAAAAGAGCTCCGCTAAGTATACTGGGAATACTTAGATTTATGACCATGGAGCAGTTTTGGGTCTATGCTAACTGTCAGTGGACTTTTACAGCCTGTCGCTTTACTTCTGATTCTAGGCAAAATAAAGCGAACAGAAAGGGGACGACTTATCGTCTGGACCACACAGATATATAACAACTATAAATCAAAGCAAGCTGTGACCCCCAGAGAACTTATGTGCCTCTTACACTTCACAGATCCCAGACACCTTTTTAACCCTCATCATCACACTTCTCTTTCTGACCTTTGTTTGATTTTCCAAAGCAGTGAAAAAAAAATAGGCCTGAGTTCCATGATAGCAGCCTGTCAGAACACTCAGTGGAATATGCTTCGAGAACATCTTTTATTACACTTCCAAGCTTTACATAGTTTGACTAACATTATGTGAAGCTGCAATGAAAGAACACCCTCACCCACAGCAGAAGTGAAATATATGTTGATCCACCAGGCTTTTCTTCTAAGCTCCCCTCTTAAAGAAAATCCATTCCATGTAAAGTCAAAGAGAGCAGCATTAATAATCACTAAGTGTTCACCCAGACACTCTCATCAGTCTGGAGCGTACTTCTCCATCATGCCTACAGCACAATCAGGGTCCTCGCTAAACAGTAAAAGGCGCATACATGTTCCCCACCAGTAACAAACAGTAAGAGTGATGCTCTAAATATCCTAAATTCATAATGCAGTATTAGAAAATACAATTTAAGGACAGAAAATAGGGACCTGGAAATTTGCTTTAGTGTATTTTTTTTAAATTACTGCCACTGAACATTATGAATCAATGCTGAAAGTCTCAAAAGCCTACATATATTTCAATAACTGCGAAGTTTGAACCAAAAAAAAATGTCTTTGGAGACTTTCCAGCTTATTTCTGTGCCAGGTTTAATGGCCACTGTCGGTATCCCACTGTGTTCAGTGGTTATTACAGGCCAGTACACTGACAGCAGTGCTAAAATAACAGACTCTGCCACTCTCGGTGGCTTTCCCAGGGTCTAAGGAACATGCATTTACAGCAGACGGGCTTTCCTCTCTTTCCCAAGAGCTTATCAGAAAACCTCAAAGCCCTTTACTCTAAAGATGACACTACTCCATATTGGTCATAAAAGACTTACCATCAATATACTTTCCCAACAGTTCTAAAATACATATGAACTTTTCCTTCTGCTCCCACGAATCCTCGGGGTAAAGAGCTGCCACTTTTGAGTCTTTTGCAAAGAATAACATTTTTTTGGGAAATGACTGGTCACCTAACCTGCTAAAACTAGTGTTTTCTGATTTTGAGTCTAGATCTATCAGTGGGATCAGGTGAGCTTTGGTGAAGGTGCTTGGTTGAAGAAAACAATATTCGCTAATAAGAAAAATAATCAAAGCAGAAAGCCATATAGTGGGTTAAAGGTCCTTTAGAGCAGAGCCAATCTAGAAAAGTTGAGAAAACGTTGATGTTTGGGACAGTTTCTGCTGAACTTGTTGTAAGGGTTGCAACCAAAATAGCCACTGGAGAGTAAAACTTAGGGCAATTTGGAACAGCTAATTCACATAAATCAGCATGTCTTTGGCTGTGGGAGGAAAACAGTTTGCGTGAAGGAAACTCCACACAGAACCACCCTCACCGAGTCCGGGACTCGAACTCAGGACCTTCTTGCTGTGAGGCACATGTGCTAACCACTATGGAACCGTGCCACCCCAGTCCTTATACCTTTTCTCTTTAATGAATAGTAGTACATTCGGAAAAGTGTAATTTAGAGGAGTGTAGCGCGTAGGGCTGGAACACGGCTTGGCAGGAACAACTTGTTGGAAGACAACAGTAGGTTTTGTATCTACAGGATATGATGTTACACCAAATAAGAATCAGGGCAATTTTAAATGATCCAAACAGATGCTCTTTCAAACAGACATATTTAGGAATCAGAGAACGCCTTCTTCTTCCCATGGCATTGACAAGAAACACGCCAAGGTCCTTCTCATTAAGCCCTCATCTGCTCTACCAAAAATAACTGCTCTAAATCCACCTCAGATTATCATTACTAAAGGTCTTGCAGAGGAAAATGCTTGCAATGGAAGACCCAAACAGCAGCTGATCCTCTGCAGAAGACATCAGGATCATGAGAGATGGTTGGTGAAGATTTATGAGCGCTAATTAGCAAAGGCCTCTATAGATTCTCCTGCAATGTACTGAGACAAATTGCGAGAAGTGGAAATGGGACAAGGGACCACATGCTGTCAAAAAATGATTCATCCCTACAATTCTGTCTAATTCCCCAAAAAAGAGGGAGGCCAGTAGTGGTTAAAGGAAACAATGGGGCCCACTTGTAAAACCACCAGGACCAAGGAAGGGTTAATGCTATCCAGGGCTATCTGTCAAGCTCAAAGGCTTTTCCAATCTCCCCTATACAAAAAAAAATTCAAGAAAGACCTAAAAGGAAAAGAAGGGGGAAAACACTTCAAAGCCTTGTCATCTGGCATTGCGGAGAGCTGGTTTGAATTAACTTCAATTCTCCTCTCCTTTTCCAAGTTCATGGCTAGAATGCCTTGGCTTCTGGTTTTCATTAGAGCCAATTTTCTTATCTTTTTTCTCCCTCTTTCTTCATCTCAAGTTTGATCCCCTGTAAATGCAACGTGGCACTGAGTGTAGCTAAATAAGATGGTGCTCCCCGCAAGGCAGGCATTGTCTCACACAGTCCACAAAACGCAGCAGAGAGGAAAATAAGGAAAATGCAGAGAAAGGGAGGCAATGGGAGGGAGACCGAAAGAAAGAAAAAAGATGTGGGTTGTTTACACCAAAGCAGCCTTTATTTATCTGTTCTTCTCATCTGTTTGGAGGGATACAGATTTTTCCACTCAGACTTTATCATTACTGCAATAATGCATTATTTACCAAGCAGGGAGAGACAGAGAAAGAGACGGAGTAGAATTAAAAACTGATGGCAGTTGATGGAAAGAAAGAGAAGGGAAAGACAGTGCAAGAAAAAAGGAAGAGAGGGGCAAAAAGGAAAGATATATATGAACTGTTGGGCTCTCCCTGTCCAGACTAAAGGGAGAGATAAATCAGTGTTCAAAGAAGGGCGCAGTGCTGGGCGAATGTGAGTGGCAGGATAGTGACAGTAAGATAGTGATGAGAAGAAGACAGTGCAGGCGAAGAAGGGTTTGGCAGGAGGCTGGTTCCTTAAACTGGCTGGAACTCACAAATTGCCAAACATGGATTTAATGTACAATATAATTGCCAAGTCCTTCATGTGGTGGATTGAGTACATTAGCAAGAATGAGGACATCAAACTGAGCAGTGCATAAAAATTAGTTTCTAATAGCAAGCACCTTTCTCCTGGTCAGGGTCACTGAGCTTAGACTGGGATCACTGGGAATCACATGGGAACTCGCCCTGGATGGGAAATTGGCTTCTACTAGTTGCACATATATGTCTGGGCTAAAGGAGCTTCATCAAGAATAAATAGGGTTCATCTTCAGTAAATTTAATAAACTTATCACTCACTCACTCACTCACTCACTCATTTGCCGAGGCACTTAATTCTACTAGAGCCATGGGGAGGCTGGAGCCTATATCAGCCGACAGTTTGCAAAGTCGGGGTACACCTTGAACAGCTCGCCAGACCATCACAGGGCCAACACATACACAACCATTGAGTCGCATCCACACTTAGGGGCAAACCAGAACAGATAATTAGCCTAATATGCATGTCTTTGGACGAGGGAGGAAACCGGAGTACCCGGAGCAAACCTACACATGCACAAGGAAAACATGCAGTCAGTGACCTGTCAGTGTTAAAGTGCACAGTTGCTTTTCAAATAGAGTTCAGTCCACTTCAACAGCTTCTGAAGTATTAAATATATAGCCAATATTAAACTGATGACTTATGACTGAAATGTTTGGGGGGGAAAAATAGACTGTAGGAGTTGTGTGGGGAAAGCAGGTAAAGTCTGTTGGACATTTCACAACCGAACCTAGTGGCTCATCAGGCTGGAGCTTATTCTGGTTTCCACAGCGTGAAGAGACTATGAGTTCCTCTCCTCCTGGATGGGACGCTAGCCTATCGCAGGTTACCTTCCCAGTATTTTTATTTATTTATTTTTATTTTATTTTCTCGCAAAGGTAATTTAGCTCTGCATTTTACCCGTCCACAGTGAATAGACATAAACATTGAGCACACACACAGGAGCAGTGGGATGCCACACTGAGAGCAGCTGGGGGGGTTAGGTGCATAGTTCAAGGGCACTTCAGCCTTGAAGGAGGAAGGAGAGGGAGGGAGGTAGGGAGGAAGCCATGGTTATACCCAGTTATACTGGTACTCATTTATACTGCGAGGGGGACAGAGGCACACTTGTGGTTAAGTCTTAACCTGGTTGGGGTCTAATGGGGATCCAAGCCACACTAACCACTACACCACCAAAACACAAGTGGGGAAAACAAAAAGCAATAAATAAATTTAAATAATAATAATTTAAAATTCATATATATATATATATATATGAAATAAATTAAAAAAGCATAATAATTTGATGATCGCAAACAAATGTAACATTCTTACCATTACATATCAGAACAAGATTGGAAAATATGTATACATGCTATATGGTCAATAGTATGTGGACACACAACCATCACAGCCATATAGGGACCTTCTGTTAACTGTTGTCACAAAGTTTTGTACGCTGTAACATGAGTTTCCCTTCACTGGAATAGAGCCAGACCTGTCATGGCATGGCACATGGTTTGCCAAGGTTGGTGTGGAAGAACTCTAGTGGCCTGCACAGAGCCTCCTCAGCCAACATTAGTGCCCGACCTCACTACTGCTCTTGTGGCTCAATGAGAGCAAATCGCCACAGCCACACTCCAAGATCTAGTCGGAATCCTTCCCAGAAGAGTGAAGGTTATTACAGCACAAAGGAGAAATAAATCTGGAATAAGTTTTTCAACAAGCATATGTGGGTGTGATGGTCAGGTTTCCACAAACTTTTCTTTAAAATACTGCATAACTGTTTACTGCTCAAATAAGCTAATTATGCTTTTCACAGTACAACTGCACTGGTCCAATGCAAGGAAATAGAGCAGCAGAGAACAAAGGAGCAGGGAAGAGAAATACGGCAGGAAGAGACAAAGAATTGAGCAGGGTAGGCTGCAGGGCTGTGGGTACCATGATCAGTATGAATGGGCTGACTGCATGGGGCTGTGTGCCAGGTCCTGAGTGGCGGCTGGCAGGAAAGACTCGCACTGAATCATCCCGCAGCTCTGCAACGTGTGCTTCTGAGAGTCATACACCACAGTACCACACAGTCCTGATCCAGCAGACTGGGGCTCCTGTGACTAACCCTGAGTCACACTTCAACACGTTATCCCTCATATTCCGCAGCCAACAACACTCAGTATTCCCTAAGGATTACAGAGTAATGTTGCTAACTGCACAGAGTCCAAATATAATACATCAGCTGTTATATACTTTCAATACGGGTACAGTCAGGACCCTGGGATGGCAATACATGTGTGAAAATGATTCCTCATTTTCCCCTCGTTAACTATCTGAGACTCCATTTTATATCCGTTCCACCAGGGAAGAAAGTCCACTGGTGTAATAACCTGCTCATTCAGTACATTCAGGTCATCAGCTGACTTCATTTTATTGACATATTAATGTCGCTGAGCCTCGACCTGACCAACTGGAGCAACAATGCCATGGAGATTACATGCTGAGTTAAAGGCTCTCCTTTGTAAATATTAGCGACTTTTTTTTTTTGGCTGGGCAGTTTGTGTAGCCACACTTACTATAGAGGAACATCTATGAAACCTGTTAGTTCCTGTTATCATTTATACATATCACCCTTCTTAAAACTAGAAGCTCTGCAGGTTGGATGTCTCAGGGTGATAGCGCCCCTCTGTGATACTATCATGGAGTGTGTAGGTCACGTGACACACTGGCTTGACATTTTGACAAAAAGTCATAAAGGGATACAATGTCTGGACCCCCGGTAGAGCAAAACGGCTTGCTCATGACATGGGACATCCCACATTTAAGAAGGGGGGGGAAAAAGCTGCTTGTCATGTTATTGAGAACCACAAACCACAGCCGTCTCGGCCATGAAGAGGCATGTGTTTTAGAAAACATGGCTTTAGCATTATCTCGGAGTGTTAAAGTGCTTACACTGGAGAATCCTCCTGAAAATCCACCATATCACAATTATTATAATGCAGACGGGACTACTGTAGTAGATGCTGCTTCAGAAAATAAATCAACACCTTTAGATTACTGTGAATACTGAATACAGTTTTATTATATAATAAATATGTTTAACTAAAGGAATTGTGTAGAACACATGACTACTGATGTGCGCTAGGCTTATCTACTTTTGCTGTGGCAAATATGATCTTAGTGACACACCCACATGTGCAGAAAATAAACTGCTAAAAGGCTGATAAACATTAAAAGTAACGAAAGGCAGATTAGACATTTGTAACACTCATGGAATGCATCTCTGTGGGACGTTTTCTGTGCCAATCAAAGTGAGATAAATACCAGGAGCACATTGAATAAACAGATTGTATATAATATGTGCAGGACCACTCAGTGTAAAAAGTGTGCTGTGGGATGCTACGCGCCTGGCGTCAGTGAAGAAAGCACCGGGTGATGCAGTGTGTTAAGCAGCTGGCATCACTTAGACCCTGCGTGCGGAGCTTAGGCCGGACCAAAACTGCACTGTTTATCAGTGATGCGCTGCAGGAAGATTTACAATGCCCAAGAGACTGAAAGACAGGACCAAAGGCTGGCTGGAGCTTGGAGAAGAAGGTGAAGAAAGGATGAGCACAGATCATTCAGGTTCATCATTGATGTGCTGTGGGCTGTTTGTTACGCTGCTTGTCCACCTGCACGATCAGAGCGACTGTGTTCGTTGTGGATTGACCTTAAAGCAGAGGTTTGAAACAGGCCGTGTGCTGGCGTTCTTGGGGGGGGAGGGTTATTAATAGGCCCAGACACCGGAGCTAATGGGGCTCAGACCTACTGGCACATCCTCAAAGACTCGCATCAGCCCCCGAACACAGATAAAAGAGAATGGCCAAAAGAGGGGTGGGGTTTAAACAAATTGTTACAAGACATTGTTTTGGAAGCTTTCTTCTCCAGCTTTCTTTTATTCACTCTTAGATGCTGGAAAGCCACATGAAACTGTAAGCAAAGTACAGATTTTAGTGAGCTGCTTTTTTAGGATGGAGTTGATGTGCAGCAGTTCTGGAGTTTTTGTTTATATGCCTGCAAGCGCAAGAGTGAACCTTCATTCATTCTTTCAATAATTCTCCGAACCTCTTAATCCTAATTAGGGTCGCTGGGAGGCTGGCGCCTATCTCAGCCGACTCTGGCGGGGACGGAGTACACCGTGGGCAGCTCACCAGGCCATTACAGGAATTGTTTAATTTAATTTACTCCCAGCATGAATCAGTCAAACTAAAACAGAGTAAACAAATATCTGAATAAATTAAACAATCAGTATTAGAATAAATCTGGTGCTTACCTGAAGGCTGCCAAATATTCCACATCTCCCATGGGAGGCTCCAGGCCCCCCGTAAATGCCATGTTCACGTTGAAGCCAACACCAGGCCCTGAGCCCACCTGGTACATCCACACACACACACACAGATGAAGATGAATAAATGAATGAATGTCAGCGATGCACCAGTGTCACAACATGAGCAGCTGTCTCACCTAGTAATGAGGAAAAACCTGCATTTATTCAACAAGCAGTTGCTAAATGTTTTAAAAATAATTTCTTGAGCACTTTGATTTTTAATCCAAGTTCATGCATTGATTCATTCATTGAACCACCTAATCCTATTAGGGATGTGGGGAGGCTGGAGCCTATCTCACAGACTGGGCGAACACACACACACACACACACACACACACACACACACACACACACACACACACAACCATTCACACCCACACTCACACTTAAGGGCAATTTGAAAGAGCCGATTAGCCTACTGTGCATGTTTTTGCATTGCATTTTTTTTTCTCAGTTTGTGAGACATGATGAGTTGGTGTCTCATCTGCGTCTGTGGTTCTGACCTCATCAGGAGCGCCGCTGCCAGGAAAGAAGTTCCCGTCGTCATAACGATGCAGAGACAGATACAGTACATTGGGGTCACTGTAGAAAGCCTGCTGGGTGCCATTTCCATGGTGAACATCCTAAAAAAGATTACTGATGTTTACTGATGTAAATATAAATATATTCTCAGAACAGAAAAAAAAACCCCCCCACACACTCTGTGCATCACTCGGCAAACTGCATAACCATGAAACATATTACCATTACTTACACAATGTCAAAATCAGATGCTATACTGGAAAAGACATTGTGTGTCACATGTAACATTAAAACGGTATAAACATTCTATTCTGAGCCAGTGTAATAATGTTTAATGGTTTTGTGTGTCTAATCCTGCGTCCTTTGATCTGTGTGATGGTGTGGACTGCTCCAGCAGAAGTGCTGCGTGACAGACAAGAGGAAATGAACGGCGTTTCAAAGGCATCCCGAGACCTTAATGATCTTAGTCGAGTCTGGCCAGCATCGCACCATCATATACCATCACAGGCCTGAGAGGGATGCTTACCGACCTACATTAACCTATCAGTGGTGATATGGAACGGCTCACAGAAACACTTCCTGATTCTGAGAGACAGTAGGATCAGCAAACTCTTTCTGTCTGCCAAAAATACTCCGTGTTACTGATCCATGCGTATTAGCTCTGAGAGCTCTTTGACGAGCTAAAAATTCAGAGTTCTTAAATTGAGAGGGATTGAAACCTATAAACATACCGTATTAATAACTACGGTTTTCATTTACAAAACACCCTGTTCTGGTTTGGGGTGCCGAGCATGTAGTGGTGCACATAGGGATGTACGGTACACACAGACGTATGTATAACAGCCATTAAAAATCAGGTGGACCATATTTTCTAAAGTATGAAGCTTTCCTCTATACACACAGAGACCAGTGATTAGATCTGTAGAGTGCTGTTATGGAAACACAACCAACACTTTCTGACCAATCAGAATTGAGAATTCAACAGGGCTGTAATATCAATCAATTTAATACATTAATTAGACCACTGAGAGTTTTCAAGAAGCAATCCAGCATGTCTGGTACCAGATTTTGGTCATTTCCACTCTTCCAAACACACCCGATTCAACTAAGATGGTAATTAACAGTTCCTGAGTAGATGTGTGTGTATTACAGCAGGTAACAAAACTACGATGTGAGGTACAAGAGATCCAGGGTTTGGAACCACAGTCTTTTCTTTTATGAGTCAGACCACTAAGAAACACTCACCCAGTCCACTATCAAAATCTTGCTGACGTTCAGTCGCTGCTGCAGGAGTTTGGCTGCGATGGCCACCGAGTTGAAATAACAGAATCCCCTGTTAATAAAAAGAGAAAAATCGAGAAGAGAGATGGATGAGTAAGGGAGCATAGCATGAACGGGACAGCAGTGTAGCGTGGCGTGTGTAATCCTGTGTAAAGTGGACCCCCTGGTCGAGTGGATTCTCCCATTTCACTAATGGCAATTCACCCACAGAGCTCTGGCTATACTTCAGAGTGGAGAGAACAGTGCTTTGGCCTGGCCTTTAGCCCATACACAATGATACACACACATACACACTCCACTAAGCCTGGCACACTCACCACAGCTTTGCAACAGCCATCTGATTTAACCTTTCCCTAAAGCCTCAGTGGAACAATCATTTCACTTAACCTTTATGTAATGAGGCCAGTTTGGTGAAAAGGCTTTTCTGTAAAACAAAGAGGGAAGTTGTAATACGAATCACTTACTGTGCAGGTATTTAACAAACGCACACACTTACTCGCACACAGATACACACTCAGTCAGAGACACACATACTCAGACAGACATACAGACACACACTCTGTCTGAGATACACACACACACAGACACAGACAGACACACACTCATTCAGAGATACACACACACACACACACACACGCATTCCCGAACCAGCAGGAAAAATGTGTGACGGTGGGGGAATGAGCTGCACCTTCCCTTCCTTGGCCTTCATGGCTGAAGTGCCATTGAGAAAGGCACCTGACCCCCGCGCCCCCCCCAGTGTGTGACAGCTCACTGCGCTGAGTGTGTGTGTGTGTGTGTGTGTGTGTGTGTGCGTGTGGGCACACTGTATGTGTGTATGCTCACTGTATGTGTGTGTGCTCACTTTTAGATGGGTTAAATGCAGAAGCATTAATTTCCTTTTAATACTTTTACAAAGTAAAAGAAAAAAAGACAGCCAGACAGGTATATGCACACACACACACACACACACACACACACACACACACACACACCAAAACACACACACCCACCCCCCCCCCCACCCAAACACACACACATCACA
>JBCNYG010000012.1:23547273-23559838 GCA_039654305.1 Porochilus rendahli | reverse complement strand
AGAGAAGGAGAGGGGCGCTCTGCGCCGCTATGACGATCTGCAGACATACACACACACACACACACACACACACAGTACATACTCACTGGGACAAATTTACACCCATCTACATCCTTTCTCAGTAAAGACTAGTATTGCATGGCATGCACTCTCATACTGGATCATGAAGAACTCTTGAAACAATACCAGATGTTCAGTACTAACTCATTTTGCAGTGTACCCATCAGATATTCAGCTCAGACAAACCCCTGTAGTCATTACATGTCACACCTTGACTAGTCTTGATTTTTGAGAAGTTCTGAAAGACTTTGGCTTGCGTTTGCGCTACAATTGTGGCTTTATGGCACCCTCTAGAGACATGCAAAAGCACTGCACTCACAGAAAAAACAAATCATTCATGCATCTACTGTATATCATACTCCACTCCAGCACATCTGGGGGCAATGATGAAAATCTATCCAACCATACTACTGGGGTGTTATTGACAGGTGAAAGGAAACCCACATGAAAAAGAGACTCATGAGGAAAAACTCCACGAAGCGACCGAGACCACTGGACTGAATTCTTGACACCCACAGTTTCATTAAAAATAAATATTATACCAATAAATACAATAAATATTATTCCATCATTAGTTTACTGACTTCGTAAGTCTTTGAGCGTTTTTGAGATTAATCTGAATGTTTTATTGTTGTATTGAGATTGCTACCTCACACTTGCCGCGCAGTCCCGTCTCCTGCAGTCTGGACCAGATACTCTGGATTCTGCCTGCGTGCTCTGGGTGGGTGTTAGTGTTGCCACACATACACTGGTGCTTCTGCATTAGGGTATCATACACCAGTCCTGTGATCACACACACACACACACACAAAGAGATCCATCATCACCAAATTCGAGACTCAATGTACCCTTCCAATAGTATAATAATATTATCCATGTAAACAACACATCATGTTCTACTTCAAATGCAAAAATGAGTGCAAAAAAATTTGCTGTTATGTTTGATAACAATATCATATTTTACATGTGGATACAGACGCACACTCTCACACATACTTTCTCTCTCGTTTACACACTTCCTACACAAGGGATGGACAGATCTTTTTTATATGATAAATATTTGTAAAGACCTGTAAAGACATGTTTGTCCATTCAGCAAGTTCTGAGACAAGCACAGAGACAATCAAAAACAAGATTACTGTATGAATAACCCATTAATCATAACAACTCCCAGAGACCGAACAGTGAGAGAGAGAGAGAGAAAGAGAGAGAGAGAGAGAGAGAGAGAGAGAGAGAGAGAGGTAAAGAGAGAGGTAGAGAGACTGAGCCGGCCTTAAAATTATTTTAATATAATATAAAACGTACATGTTTATATAAGTTTTATTAATAGAAAAAAGATAAATATAAGTCGCTCTATATAAGAGTGTCTGTCACATACCTTAAGTATAAATGTTAATGTTAATATGTGTGAAAATAAACAAATAACCAAAACAATAGCATTGACTTATTGCAACTGGAATAATTGTTTTTATTTGCAGAGACAAATTATTTAAATCGATTACTTAAAAAAATATTAAAATCAATATAATTAATTAAAAAAGAATTTAGAAATTATCTGCCGAAGACATGAGGGATGTCTCGTGGCTGTTTTAGTACTTACAACACAGGACCATAAAGAAAACATGGCCCCCAGAAGAAGCGAGATACGCCCGTTAGACACACAGTAATGTGTTATTAGTACTGCGCTATTGTCAGGAAACCATACTTTCAAAGAAAATACATAAAAGTTCATAGTGTCCTTGACCTTTGGATGCCATTTTAAATAGGGTTCTGTACTATGGCCTGGAGAACAGCTGTGTTGACTTTCATTCAGATCTGAGTATGTTATTGTCCGGAAACCTTGAGTGTCGACATCACCCGCCAAAATGGCTGTACAGCGTGATAACATAATACTCCCTTTTTTTAAACTGGTGTAGAGTACGTACGTACCATGAAATGAGACTTTTATATTTACATATTTTACCCATGAGAAAGTGAGCTCTGTGCTTTGAATTAACGGTCAGCATTGAACTGACTCATCAGTGTTTAGTATATACACCACTATGCTCTGTAACAATATACTACACACAAACACAAGGAAAAAACAAAGTAAATTAAGATTGTATCTTTCCATTTTGAAGTGGAACACTGATGAATCCTCAAGTGACCGTCACAAACTGTCAATTGTTTTGATTCAAGCATTATCCACTGGGAATAGTGGTGTTGTTTTTTTTTAATGCCAAGATAGTGGACCAGTCAGATCACACTGCTTTTGTATAAAATACATTAAGTGCAATTATGTCACCACCACCATCACCACAGGGTGGCACCACTATACCTCACTTTGAAGACAACATGAAATAAAAATCTTAATAAAGTTTTCTTTAAATGGAAAAAACAAAACTAAAATCACAACAACCAAAAAACCCTTCATTGGATTATATGCAAATGTGGTGGTGTAGGTACTGACCTGTGGTGAAACGCGGCTTAGCCGGAGGCTCCTGCACTACAATCGGAAATGTAGCAGAGGCTGGAGAAGACTGAGCTCTGGACAGGGGGCGGTGTCCTGGTAAAGTGACAGACAGACCGGCGGCCTCCATTGATGCCTGGTAGTTTCTTAGTTGATGGATCCTCTGCTGTTCCAAAAGCAAAGCCTGCTGCTCAGAGACAGGGAGAAAACACAGTCATACTGGGACTTCAGGGTAAAGATATCCAAAATCAGAGGCATTTAATCATTTACTGTGATTTTTGAATAAACATGCAATTACACAACACTACCAGAAGATGGCAATAAGATCTTTATATATGAAACACTCGTCCAAGGTTCAGGAATAGAACACGTCCAATAAGGACTTTTTATATGCCGTATACAAAGTGTGAGTCTAAATATTTTATGCAAAATATAAACAATACACAGCAGCAATAAACAGGCATGTTCGTCATTGCGTCAGTCTAAGGCAATCCAGGGATGTTCTAATGAATTCAACCCTCGTTTCATTGCTTAGCCTAGTCATGCTATTTGCCAAAACACAGCTGTCAGGCTACTAAACTCTGAACAATCTAGACAATGGGGGTTAGAGTAGCGAATTTTTAAAAGGTTGCTGGTTTGATTCCCGAACCAGCAATGTGTGGAGGCGGAAGAAGAAGATGCACCTTTCCTTCCTCCACCTTCATGGCTGAAGTGCCCATGAGCAAGTCACCTAACCCTCACGAGCTCTCCGGGAGTGTGTGCTAAATTTGGATGGGTTACATTTAGAGGTAAAAATTTCCTCTGAGGGATTAATACAGTATAAATAAATTAACAAATAAAAAAAACTGTATCCACAAAGGAAACGCTGAGCAACATGAATCAATCTGCCGCCGAACTGAATGCAAAAATCGCCTGTTTTACACGGTTTATGGAAGCGAATAGGAAAAAGATTTGGGAAACTCAGTGTTTGGTGGCATCTGTCAATCAACTGTATTTTTAAGCTCTGATTGGTTATCACTTGAATAGCGTTGCGTGAAAGTAGAACTTGGTTGAACTCTGCGAGCGCCCACTTCATGATGCTTGAGAAAATCTTGACGCCCATTACGTTGACGTGAATTGACTGCAGGGTCGCTTCCTGTATGGATACCATGTAAATAGTCTGGTCTTCCATTTAAATTATACACTACATACATAATTTTTTTTCAATTAATTTTTTTCTAAATAAAATATGCATGTTTGGTGCACTTGAATTATGCTGCTGTTTTGTATTTGGATTGGATGCTTAAATTAATTTTATTATTGGAGTACTTGTACTTTCATTGAGAAGTTGAATCTAATGCAATCTACTCTAATTTAATCTAATCCCAAAACCTTTCTGCTACTTTCCAGACCTGTGCACCAAGCCTGAATAACTTTGCCATATAGATGCTACATTACCCAGAATGCCTCCCTGTGCTTTCACTAAGTTGAAAGGCTTTGTAAATCATTCTGTGTGTGTGTGTGTGTGAGTTTGTGTGTTGGGCTGTAGACAGAGAAATAATGCAGAATAACACTTCATGGCTCCTAAACCTCAGATCATTCCTGCTGAGTGAAATACACAGTTAAAGCTAGTAGCCTCAGTGGAGTGGGGGCGTACTGAGACACGGTGGTGTGTGCATGCTTGTCTGTAGGTTCATTCGTGACTGTGTGGGTGTCGAAGTTATTTTTAAGCCTGAGCCAAAAACTGATCTACAGCACAGTGCAACATTCACAAGCCAAAAGCCAAGCAAAACGAAATTTAATCACTAATGTCTATGAATCTTATCTATGAATAATTATAACGATAATGTAACAAAAATGTTTTGTTAAACGGAATAGTCTTCCACCTGCACCTCTCCCAAGTGGCTAACCTGTCTGAAGATCAGCTCATGCTCTGCTTGTCTCTCTCGCTGCTGTAGCTCCTCCTCCAGTTGATCAGGAGGTTCCTGTTTAATGGTGACTCCACGTGGCAGACCTTCGGCCAGGTCGTTCAGATCCTGATGCTCCCTCAGCTCCTCCTCTGTCTCCTCCGGGTGGCTCTCATGCTGCCTGCCCGGCTCGTTTGGTTTAGTGGCCATAATCTACAAAAATGAAAGTGTAAATACTACATGAGTGGGGGGGAAAGAAACAAAGGTGGGGGTGGGGAAAACAGGGGACAGTTGTCATCAGATGACGACACAACCCCTGGCCTTCACATGTCAGAAAATAGAAATAACTTCCATGTTTGATTAAAAAAAAACTCAAACAGTTTCCGACTTCTGGGCCAGAATTTAAATAATTACAGACAGATGCACCGACAGACATATTGATGTCTATATTCCCATGCATTATATACTGAGGGGATAAAAAAAAGTACAAACCATCAATCAACAATTTTTATTTTTATTACTCAGTTGTAAACCCTTTGCAGTCAATAGCTGCCTTAAGTCAGGAACTCTGGTGATGCTCTGCCAGAACTTTACTGCAGCTGTTTTTAGTTCCTGCTTGCTTTTCAGGTGTTTTACTGTCAGGAACTGAAATACATACTCAAGGAGATTCAGTTAACCAATGCACTTCCAGGTCTTGGTCCTGGGTTGCTTTCAGAGTGCATCTCGAATCATTGTCCATCTGCACTATAAAAACACCATCCAATGGGTTCCTGAAGAATTTAGATGAATGTGAACACAAAGTAAACTGTAATCCTTTACACAGCAGGATTCATCTAACTGCTTTTGTCAGGAGTCACATCACTGTGTAATCACCTCTATACTATTTTATCAGCTTAACAAAAGGGGAGCTTGGAAGGCACAACATATGGCCATGAAATAGCTGAGCAACCAGTTGTCCAATTACTTGTGGTCTCTTTAAAAAAGGGTGGAAGGACGAAATATAATAAGCGCAGTAATTAAAACAGTTGTAAGGGGTGGCTCAATGGCTAAGACTCTGGGTTACTGATTCACGGTCAGGGGTCCAAGCCCCAGTACCACCAAGCTGCCACTACTGGCCACCTGAGCAGGGCCATTAACGCTTCACTGCTGAGTAGTAAAGAGAAAAAAAGGATGAATATAATGTAAATGTATCTGTAAGCTCTGGTTAAGGGTGTCTGCCAAATGCCATAAATGTAATACACCAATCACCTAACTTGAATGTAAATGCTTACAAATTAAAGCTGAATGCCTGCACAGCTCCTAGATACTGTAGTAGAGAGCTAAATATAACAAGGACTTAATCCATGTCCATATATTTATGGCCTCGGCTGCACATAATCTGAACTGTATAACACTTCGCTTATCACTGCAGTATCACAGTGGATGATATGCACACAGATAGACTATCAGTGCTTACATTGTTTCATTTGTGCCTTTTATGCATAAAAGTTTTGCTAAAGCGCCTAAAATCCTAGAAAGGAACTTACTGATGGTTACCCACACTGCTTTACTGGCACGCGGAGACCGACTTATCGAGTGTCACAAAAGTTCAGTTAGGTCTCTTTTATTGCATAACCACCAATTTATGAGGGCCATCTAATCACAATTCCGTTTACACACACGGCTGATGCCTTTATCCAAAATGACTGACTATTGGGACAGGATACATGTGTGCAGTTAAGGGTTGACGGCTCTGTCTGTATCACTCACACTCAATTGTGTTATACACAGAGAAGCAACTACAGAGAAATAACTACAGAGAGGTGCAAACAGTGCTGAAGTCTGAAGAGTCAGCATGCTCCTACAGCCGTCAGCACTCACTCCAGGACCAGCGCAGGATCTGTTACCGCAGAGCAAAAAGGTGAAACTCGCCACAGGAGCTCTTCAGACACAAAACCATGAGAAACGTCTTACACACACACAGGCCAGCAATATGAGCTCCCAATAAACACACAAGTCCTGTGCTGAGAAACTGAAACAAGGGCATGTCATGACACAGAGTGCAGAGTGAAGGAGGGGAGGGGAGGACGGGGACATGACGGGGAAGAAACGGACGAGGCTTTTGTTCTTTAAGGCTGCTGGAACTCCACCCTCGAATCTGTCTGCTTTTTGGAGAAACTGCCTCCTGCCCTATCGCCACGGCAATATCACACACTCACACACACACACACACACACACACACACAAACATGGGAACTGGAGCCAACGCTGGCAACAGAACAGCACTGTGGCTCTGAGCCAAGGGAACATCTTTGACGTCAGAGTGCTTGGCAATGCCGCATCTCTGTCCTCAGTTCTCCAAACAAACTTTGTTTTTTTTTCAGTTTTCTTTCTTTCCGCACCCCTATCCATGCCGCCACCTCCCCCCACCCCCCCTCTGCTGCTCTTTTCACATTCTTACTCACTTAAAGTGGAAATTCACTGAGACTGAATGGCGGTGTAAGCAGTGATTAGGCTGCACAATGTAAAGAAAAGTAGAAAGACTGCACAAAAAAAGCTGAACAGATCCAATGAAAGATTAAATGCAGCCAGCCACAAACATTTTAAGATTATGGACAGTTACAAAAACCACCAGCGCATACACAGAGTACTTCTGAGACACTTCATATACTGAATGTTTAGTACATTTAGAGCAAAGTGCAAACTAAACACACCAGTATCATATGCAGAAAACGCAGCTGGAGGACAATACAAATCATACAAGCTGTATGCGTTTCACATGCTCGTGTGGTGCACATGGCCTGTGCACGTAAACATGGGAAATGGCACAGAGGTATTACATTCCTGTAAAGTCTGCAGAGCAAGCGACAAACAGCGACACTTCCAGGAAGAGATGAGTTTGGTAAAGGTTTCTCCTCATCCTGGGAGATCGGCCTCCTTACAAAAGCCACTTATCATCTCCAGCTTGTGTGTGTGTGTGTGTGTGTGTGTGCCAATCCTGAGGCTAACCAGTGATAACGGCATCAGACCCTTCCAGATCATACACTGTGCTAGATATACGACAAACACAACACAGCGAAGGGAGGAAGGGGCAATTATTTTTCCCATTTAGTCTACTTAATGCCTTGCAACCGCTGTTATTTGAGATGCATGAATTCTGAGAGAGAAAGAGAGAGAGAGAGAGAGAGAGAGAGAGAGAGAGCACAAGAGAGGGAGAGAAACTGCAAAGAAGGAAAAGGACAAGAAATAGGCAGAAGAAAATAGTGTGGCAGAGAACAAGACACAGAAAGGGAAAGGGGAGAAAGGTGAGAGAAGGATGATGCGTATAAAGGGGACAGAGGGAAAAGAGTATAAGAAAAGAGTGGGAGTAGGACTGAGTGATAAAGAAAGGCAAGAAGATGTGAATAAGAGAAGAGAAGAAGAGTTATATGGGACAGAAAGAGAGAAGGATAGGGGAAAAGAGGGACAAAGTGAGAGAGAAAGTTAAGAAGAGAGAAAAGAGAAACTAAGGAGAAGACAGAAAGAAGTGAGAGAAAGGGATGCAGAAAAGGGAAAAATACACAAAGGCAGGTAATGAGGAAGAGAGAGGGAAAGAAAGAAAAAAAAGAATAAGTGGGACAGCGAGTGACGAAAGAAAGGGAGTGAGACAGCGACAGGGGACAGGGGGGGGGGGGATCGTTGAAGTAATTCTCTGTGCCCACACACTCATTTCATGACATTGCATTACGGGCACAGCTCACACCTACACACCACCAAAACACACACCCACACACACGGTAGGCTTCCGGTGTGACCATATATGGTAGGTGCATCATAGTGGTTTCCATAGTGACAAGGAAACTACAGGAAGAGAGCAAAGAAGGAAAAAGAGGAAGAGAGAATGGGAAAGAATGAAGGAAGGAGTGGAAGGAAGGAGAAATGGAGAATGTGTACCTTGCTGATGTGGAGCTGCTGCTGTTGAAAGTGCTGCTTCTGTTTGACCAGGAACTGCTGGTGCTGCTGCTGAACCACTAGCTGCTGCAGGGCCTGTGTGTTCTGGGGCAGCGGTGCTGACTGGGTTCGACCCAACGGCCGGTGAGGACGCAGCTTATGGATAGAGGGTGACTGCAGGGGCAAACCGCTCATACCTGGATGGACACGCACGCACACACACACACAAAATATTGTTTGTTGCTATGCCAAGATTATAGGGTGGCATCACATCCATCCATTCATCATCCACTCACTCATTCTTTCATCCATCCAAAAGTGACAGAGTGTATGCCCCGCCCACTTGAACAGCACATCTAATTTTTTTGACAACCAAACTGGCACATTGTTGAGATCTGGATCGTTATCTTACCATGATTGGGGGAGCAGTTTTCTGTTAAGAGCCTGATAAATCTAGAGAATCCTGAATGAACACTTAAAACACCTCCTTAAATGTTCTAAAGGAAATTAGCATTGCTTTCTCAATGACAGCTAAACATATTGTAAAGCTATAGGAGGCCCTAATTACTGGCTTGTATCTTAATGTTTTTGTCACGTGTGAACACATTTGAACAGTTTATTTGTAAGATGCAATCATGCTCCCTTGGATGCCTGTGGATGGAGAACGATGAAGTGAAAGCTGAGGGATCGCCTCAGAGCTCCATATTAACAATATGTGTTTTCTTTTGTTTGAGATTTAATCTTTGATGTTTAGTTACATTCAATTCCATGCTTAAAATGATTGTCTCACAGCGGAGCAGCACAATGGCGTAGAGATTAGCAGATCCGACTCGCTGGAATAAGGTCCTGGGTTCGTGTCCCTGGCTCGGTGTGGGTGTTTCTGTGTGGAGTTTGCATGTTCTCTCCGTGCACATTAAGCTAATTCAGTTTCAAATTGCCTCTAGGTATAAGTGGTTGTGTGCGCCGCCCTGCGGTGGTTGGGCGAGCTGCTCAGGGTGTACACTACATTCTCTCAGTGTCGGCTAAAACAGTCTCCCTGTGACCCTTATAGTGGGATTAAGCGGTTTGGCAAATGAAAGAATGAAAGTTTCACAGCAGATATTAAAATTAGGCATTACATTAGGGGTGATTTGGAACAGCCAATTAGCCTACTGTGCATGTTTTGGAATGTGGGAGGAAAGCGGAGTACCTAAAGGAAACCTGGAAGAACATAAACTCCACACAGAAATGCCCTGAGCCCGTGAACTGAACCCAGGCTTTCTTGCTATGAGGCGGACGTGCAATCCACTGCGCCACCGTGCTGCCCACCTTCATGAAAAATGCTATCGAAAATTGAATCAGCTGGTCTCAATTTCTCAGTAAAAAATATGAGCCACTTCATGCTGAATTAAAATTATGGATTGTAGTAATTTGCATTTGTAAGTGTAAAATTAAGTGCTTAAAAACTGTACCAAGCTGTTGCACTTGGTTAACTGAAAACAGAAATTGCGTCAACACGAGAGCTGACAATTGAAACAATGGAAAATGGCGTGTGATAAAAGAGGTTGGCTGTTTCCAGTCAAGGAACCAACACCGTGTCCAAAATGTCTCAATAATTGATATGATTTCATTTGTTTGAGGTGTTTTGTACCAAGTCACAACATTTAACTATTAGACCAACAATGTTTTGTGTCATATCAGTGATTTGTTTATTTGGATGTCCATTCTATAAGTGTAGTGACTTTTGCCATGGGTTGAATATTTCACCACTGAATAATGAACATATTTCCCTTTGTGCGCTGTGATGTGGCTGTGAAGCTGAAATGACTCCTCTTGACTCCTGAGTGGCATTGTGTAACGGACCTCCTCTATAGTAAAGTACAATCATTCTTCACACTCTCTTCAGAATCTCTCTGTTCTGGGTGCTTCCTGTGCACTGATTCCAGTAATCTCTTGAACAAATGAGATGAGGTGGAAGAGAAGATCTCAGCACAGGCAGTTGAGATACAGGAGCGAGTCCATGTGAGCAAAGAGTCGACTGCATCGGCAAACTCCCTCTCTGCCGTCTGGGCTGATGTATCGACCTGCCTATTGCTGTCATGCCGAGCTCAGTGGGAGGCTAATTAACGCTGTCTATGACTAATTTCATTAAAACAAAGCTTTCTTAGAGCCAATCAGCACAAATTGATGGCCATTTGAAAGGGATAATGTTCATAAAGTATCGTTTAGAGCAAAGACATACACCCAGTCGTGAAGAACACAGCCTGAAACTGCAATAAGCCTCCATTTTGTTTACTGAACCGAGCTGCTTAACCAGTGAAAACGATTCAATTTGATTTAGGGCATAAACTGCACATTTAACAACCAAAGACTTACCCAAAGGGAAACCAGCAGATCTAAGTTTAATATTAATGATGCACTTTAATTAACATTGCCCTTTTATTTCTGCCATTTATAGACTGTCTGCTGTAAAATTATGCACAAGGTTCATCAACAATTAGCTTCAAAATCCTGTCACAGTGATAAAACAATATTGATTTCAAAAGGTGACATTTTACCACAAAGTGCTTATAAAACAAACTCTTTCAAATTTAATTTATTCATTAATTCACTAATTCATTACTTTTCGCGTGAGCTACACGGTAGTTACTGTGTTGTACTACATGGTAGTTACCACTCAGCACTGTGCTGCAGAGTTTTATTTATTTACTTGAGAAATTAAAGTTAGCAAATCTCCTAACGTTAGCAAAAGTCCTAACATTTTTGTTCTTTTTACATTCCAACTTGGTGATCTGCTTTTAATAAATCTGCTTTGTTCGGATCTGCGACTTTCTTCTGATAAATTTCTGCCATGGTAATGGTTGTCGTGATCTTGGACTGAAAGTAAAAACTATCACCTTAGGTTCATTACAATCTCACAGATCCTCATATATCGGTTTTAATACGATAACAGGTTTTATTACCTGACCCAAGAAGGTTATATTCCACCTTCAGTTTGTGTGTTAGCGGGATTACTGAAATGGTTATGCTTGTATTTTCATGAACTTTCCACCAAAGGTGGAGCTTTGGACAAGAACGTCTGCTTTAGCTTTTGGAGATGATCCAGATCAAATTTTGGATCCAGGAATTTTTCAACATTGTGAGACAGGATGATTTTTTACAGTTTCATATATGGGGGTTGCTGGGCTTGGCAGTGGTCTGCGCTCTCCAAGTGCCCTTTTTTTTCTTTATTAACACTATAATAATAACAATTCAACAAAACCTGTTTGTATATTGTGTTGGTACTGCATTATGTGCACCCTGCATCCTTTTTTCACATGTGTGTAACTAACATTGGGCATATACACAGGTAAAGGTGAGTATAACCTTTTGTACTTAAATACAAACCTGAAACCAACGGATTCTGTGACTGTTCCAGCAGGGCCATGTGCTGCAGCAGAGGGTTGTGGGCGGATCCTCCCTCTCGCTCCAAGGCCGAGGCAGCCAGATATGAGGGAAGGTGGGCTCCAGTGATGAACGGAGTGGTTAAGGGTAATCCGGGCTGCAGGCCTGCTATCGCCAGCCGCTCACCCTCCTGCTGGCCAGACGCCACCTGGTGAAAAATAACAACGGGGCACAAAAGTAAACAAAGCACAAAATAGCAAACAGTGGATGAAATGTAAACGGGAAGTGATGGAAACATATCAAAAAGTTATGTAACAGAGACTGTGATTCTCTCGAAATGAATATAAGTGTTAGATCTGCATTTTGGTGGGGGGTCGGAGTTTGCGTCAGCAAGCAGCGGTTAGTCATTGTGTCTCAATGGGTCCTTTCTGAAATGGTAGTGGTGGTGAAAAGCCACATACAGCGCAATGATGGTCTAGACAGGAGCCTTCTATGTGGACTCTTCAACTCAATGACCAATCAGAGGCGAACCAAGTGGCAGAGAACAGGGGAAATATACGTCAGAGAGATGGAGAGGGAGGAGAGAAAGCATGAGAAGCCATATAGACAAGGCATTGAGCTAAAGATAGACGTAGAGTGAGGAAGATATGCATGTGAGAGGGTACACAAGAGTGAGAGAAAGGGAGTGGGAAAGTGAGATGGAGCCACTCACAGTGGTGGAGCCGGTGGCTGGCAAGCCCAGAGTGATGTTTGGGAGGGAGGGGGATGTGTACAGAGACAGCTGGCTAACAGGACCCTCTCTGCTGGCAAGACGATGTGCCAGGGAAGGCTGTAAAAGAGCAACACACACACACACACACACACACACACACACACACACACACACACACCCACCAAT
>JBCNYG010000012.1:23530424-23547173 GCA_039654305.1 Porochilus rendahli | reverse complement strand
TAACAGGACCCTCTCTGTTGGAAAGACGATGTGCCAGGGAAGGGTGTAAAAGAGCAACACACACACACACACACACACACACACACACACACACACACACACACACACAAATAAATAAACGCTGTGATCATAACTAACGGCTCTGTGTGGTGGTGTAAAAATGCACGCAGACACACACACACACACACACACACACACACAAACATTACAGCACAGTCTCAGCACTCTAGTACTATGCAAAGCAGAAATGTGGCTACTGGATATTGTCTGTATTTATTCTGTTACACTTATTTATTAAAATTGGCAACAAAATAGATTTAGTTCACTCTCATTTTAAACCAATACTTTATGAATCTGTATTTCTTCTACTGTATACATACTGACATTGTCATCCTTTAAAAGCTGAATATTAACAGAAGTGACTTCATAATGAATAAAGAAATATTAAACTGTTTATGGTCGGACGATGGTGTGTAAATGAAATGTGAGCTGTACCTCCACTGGACTGTTGGAGATTGAGCTGGTGATTCCGTTCTCATTAGTGATGTTGTTGGAGCTGTTGTTCGGTGAGCTCGGGCCAGAGCCTGGTGCACTGTTACAAGCTGATTCTTTATTTAATTTTTTTTAAAAAGTCGATCAGTATGGCATAATAACTGTATAGAATTAATTTTTCTTTTTTTCTTTTTGATGTCGAGTCACTTACCGGTGACGTCCAGAGAGCGTTTCTTAGCCGTAGTTACGGGGCCATCTCTCCTCCGCAACAACGGACTGCTCCGCCGCTCTGTCACCTTCTGCTTTAGCCTGGAGCGCAGCTTCAGATTCGGCTCAGACGCTGCAGGGAGCCCAAACACACACTGTGTTCACGTTGCAGCATTGTCAGATCAAACTAAAATCCTTCCTTCTTTTCTTCTATTCTATAATATGATACGAATCTGCTCGCATTTGTTTACAAAAAGATATCACCTTAACAAGGTAATAGAAAATCCCTTTCCGAAACCCTGCACCAAGTTTATTCAAGTCAAGCAGTTTTATGTTAGTTTCTGAGAGTCTTCATAAATGTGGGGACTTCAGACCGCAGTGCTGTAATTTCAGTGTGTGCACTGGACCGTGCAAGCCTGAGCAAGAAGCAGTAGCCTGTGTACAGCAATAATCCTGGAAATAAGAGTTTTCCGACACACCTTCCACTTGATCGTTGGCGTTTCAACCACTAGTCCCCATGTCTCTACTTCCCTCAATTAGTGGACCAACCCCAACGACCTACGATTAGCATGTGACCAAGTGTCAAATATATAGTGGCCAATAATGAGTGCATCCAGCGATCATTAATGGTGCTTAAAGCCCACTGGGTTTGGTCAATATTAAGTGCGGTCAGTAGCCACTGAGAAAATGACCATAAGCACCATCTTTCCATCGTTCACGCCCATTTAGAAACACTAAGTTAGACCATAGATAAACCTGTCTTAATGCACTTATCTAAAACGTCCAGGTTCCATAACTTGAAGTACTTTCCAAAGAGCACTCTGTATTAAATAGCTGGTCTTGTGGTTGCGATTAGCAAACTAGGTGAATGTAAGGGTGGTTCTTCTTGTAAGAGGAAGGACCATTCCCAGACATCTTTGTTCAAGAATGTAGTGCATCCTGCCATTAAGACCATGCATTAGTCAAAGATGAGGAACACAGCTGCCAAAGACTGAATTAAGCTTTGCCCTTTGCTTTTTAATAAGTATAGCAAGTGAGCTAATGGCAAGAAACTAACATTTCTTACCCAAGCTAAACTCAAAGTTAAGGTCACATCACTGTTTGAGGACAACAAAAGTTTGGAAAGCAGGTACAGTATAAACAGGACAGTATAAAAGCAGGGAGGCTATCACTCTTTTTCCCCTCAGTGCAATATTCATTGTTATAGATTGCACTAGTTGTCCGCCATGGCTGACAGCCAGCAGCAGGGCATTACCAGCAGTAATTGAAATAAATGAGGGCTACCATGAGGCCAAGGACCCTGGGACAGCCCCCCTGTTCATTCTGGAAAAGTGTTGATGTGGCAGAAGTGAGGCTTGGAGATCAGCAGCAGAAACGGACACAGGGTCACCCTTGGACTTGCTGACTATGACGCATTATTACATGAGAACTTGTATATTTGTTAGTCTGATATGAGCAGTCTGATGTCTGCTGATGGCAAACACATATGTGTTTTACATACATGCTTGCTTTATCAAGAAAGAAGGTGATGGGCAACTGTGAAGAAACTTTGAGTCAGTCATAGAGTACTGGTACAAAATATTATTTGGGCTGAGTATACACTAAGAGTGTCACTGTTCCCTATAGAGACTACATCACATAAAATATTTGTATTAATATAATCATATATTGTTCATTATAAGAAAAACTATTCCAGTTTTACACCTTTTACACCTAATTTGGCCAAGTACCTATTCTCACCCCTAGTCAATTCTACAGCTGGCTGAAGGGAATAAAGACTAGGACTAGAGCTTCATCCAAGACTTATGAAGCCAGGCCCATGTCTTTTCAAATTGCTGCTCATGGTGCAACTGTGTCACAGGGCAGCATAACATATTCAAGAAAAGCACCATCTAGCCTCTTCCGCATATGTCTGATAACCATGGCTCAGCAATCAATAACCCTAGCTTTTTGTTAAGAAATTTTGTGTATTGTATCACCAGGGTATAATCCTGGGGTGTGACAGAATAATATGAGTAGCCCAGCAATCTTGAGTGCTTATTGACATACCATGAACCTCAAATACTGCGCATGGAAAAACTGGCAAATTCCAAGATTATAAATTGTTTTAAAAGAGAAATTATGCTTTAATATTTACAACTCAAAATCTGCCCATGTGCTTTGTTTACATCATCCCATGTGCTAGCCCAGGCAACATTATCATCGACCTGCACAAATGAAAGTTCAACAGTTCCGTAAGTACTGAAGTACTAAAATGTCAGAATATTTGTACAAATCTCTAATTCTGAGCTGTGATGAAGATGTTGGAACACTTCATTCATTCATTCATTCATTCATTCATTCTCTGAACCGTTTATTCCTAATTAGGGTTGCGGGGAGGCTGGCGTCCAGCTCAGTCGACTCTGGGTGAGGGCGGGGTGGAACATTTCATATTCTTCCCAAAAAAAGATAACCATCAACAGGCATGGCTGATATTAATTTTTAATAAAATCCCTAATGACTTTAAATCAAACTTGGAAATTTCACTCTGGACAGTTTTACAAATCTTGTAGAAATACAAGTAAGCTTCACTCAGCATTTGGTAAGAACGTAACCAGGCTGTGTGGGTTAGTCACCTGTCGACAACCGAAGTCATCATAAACTAAAAGTTTCATAGTTAAGAATACTAATTGACTTAGTTGTTTTTTACGTTTTGTAGCAGACTAAAGGCTAGTATCTTGTTATGTAGCTAGCATAGCTAACCACACCTTGATTATGAGCGCAGTATTATTTTATTTTCCATCATATTGCATTAAAAGAAAATATGTTTGTATGAATCTCTATACAAAAGCCATCTTTGTCATTTTCTTTGACAAGTAAATCTTTAATTTATGTCTCACTAAGAAAACAAAACACTTAAAGCAAAATAAGCTTAGATTTATTTTATAATTATGTTCTGAAGGCGATGTGGATGTTGCTGAACTGTCCCTGAGACAGAGCCTCCACTAAACCTGATGCAAATAATTAATTTAGTATATACTACATGGGAACATGTGCAAAAAAAAAAAGCATACTAAATCTTGATTCTTATAGTTTATTTCTTAAATTTATAAAAACATGAATGCAGGTCAACTCCGTGTGCATGCGCGAGCACATGCAAGAGCCATGTAAAGGCATTTCTTTAACTCTTTTTAGGTTTTTAGTCTATACTACACAAAATCTAAGAGAAGTGAACAAAAATTTTTGTTTTTCACAGTTTATTTTATGTATTTGTTTTCGTATTTTTTCTACTACAGAGGAAGGTCAAGTAAGTTTAATACATACTACCATGGACACGTAGGTAAACAACACTATGTAAAGAAGTTTTAGTATATTCTACATGGAAGCAGTAGACAAGACACAAAATAAAACAAGATTTTTGTATAAATAAATTTTTTACAATTTTAAAACGTGATAATGATGATGCCAACTGCTTGAGGTGACCGTGACACTGTAAGTGTCCATCATTTTGATTTCAGCATTATCCACTTAAAATACGTTTTTCAATCCTGAGATGGAGTGGACCAATCAGATTCTGCAATTTCCATGTAGTATATACTTCAACTGAATAGCTCCTTCTAGCAAGTGTTAGCTTCTCCACTATTACACTAAATAAATGCCATTTGAAAGGAATCTATCAAATGTGTTAATTTAGTCTAATTCAGTTTAGTCTACGAACTGAGGCATGAATTTTTCACAGAATTACAAATCAGACTACGTTATACGAACTTCCAAACAGAAAAGAGCTCATCAAATTATTAAGTCCATAAAAACAAAGAGAAAACAGCTTGTTTTTATTATAGGGCCAATGCATAGGGTTGTTAAAAACTGTTTCTGGGCATTTTTCCCTCTGACCAACATATCATATTTTACATGCAGACATCAAAAAGCAAATAAATGCATTCTACTGCACCTTTAAAGGAATAGCAAGATTCTGCTTTCAAAGAAAACGTAATTCCCGACCTTCTTAAACAGAAGCTGTCTGACTTGATGGGTTGGGCTGTTACTAAACAATGAATAAAAAACATTTTTATATCTTCATCCACCCATACTTTAAAGACAAAAGGGTGGGGTAATGCCATTATTTTTTCAGCAAGTTGTCATTTCATGTGCTGCATTATTGTTTATCATACTAGTGCTTGTTACACTGGTTTTTGCACATATCCTGCAGAAAAGCATCATGGGACTTATTACTGGAATATTGCAGATATCCAAGGAATGTTATTACCTGCTGTAAAAACAAGACTAAATTGCTCAGAAATTCACACACAATGCAAACATTGCCAATGTACTGCATGGGCTCGCAGATATTAAACCAGCAAGAACACTGCAGTCTGTTCAGCCAACATTACATCCAAAACAGTAATAAGAAAGGATTTACAGCTGTAGACCTTACCTCACCTCTGTGCTGTCGTTCTACACAGGGACGCTTTTGATACGGGGAAATGTGCTTCTGTATGGATTAGCCTATAACATACTCCCATAAAAAGACAAAGTACTGCCGCATGGGAGGACCTCTCAAACACACACCATCTGGGCTCCCTGCATCTAGCTTCTTGCCAATATTGCGCGTCGATAACATGGGAGAGCGAGAAAGAGAGAAATTAAAAGTGATGTTGAATTTCAAAGCCAGGCTTATTTTGACCTCCTGCAGTAATAACAATAGAAAACAGAGAAGTATGTCTCAGCACGGCATCTTGTAAGTGTGCTGATTAGAACGCATAAAACGGGTTATTAATCAGATACTAAAGAGATCTCAGTTGCATGAAAGATGGTTATCTGCGTGCACCCTGGGTAGACACTGAATTCCAAGAAGGCAATTGCAAAAACATTAGCAGGAGAATAGCAGTAGTAGCCTCGTTGATGTTCGTCTCATTGGTACAGCCAGATTAAAGACTTGCGTGTGCACAGCTGAAATGGGTTGGAGCAGTTGAATGCAGAGCGCTGTAGATTGGGTTCTTTACAGGACCATAAAACAGGAACATTAGAAACCCAACTGTTGATGTGTACCCTGCATTTTGCCACAGGTGTTGAAATAAATGGATATTAAAATGACAAGGGGAAGCTATGCTGAATTGTTCATCGATCATTTCTTCAGTATCCGGTCCAGTCTACACGCATCAAGATGTGGAAACGGCTCCGACTACTCACAAGCATTCATCAACCTCTGAGTTTATACACTCATTAACTCCACATCACAGTTCATCAGAGACTGAAAACCTTTTGCACACTGATGAATGACTACAGTAACTAGGTCTTTGAGAAAAACATTTGCTCTAGTCCCGGGGTCTCCTGATCACTATTTGGGTGTAGTAAAGGCACACTGGTACATCAGGGGAAAGGAAGTGTCCTTCTGCATTTGTACCTGACACGCATGAGAAACGCATCTGACAAAGACGAGGAGGTAAAAACGAGACAGCAGAAGGAGAGGCACAGAAAGCCATTCCCCCTGCACTATAAAGCTTGATGAAGGCTGATGAGAAAGCTCGGCAAGGGAGTTTAAGTGCCATCGAGGACACGCAGTGACTGTGCCAACTATGGCAAGTCACCAGCCGGGTGCAGTAGAACGAGCAGGAAATGATGCACAAGTCGTCTACTGAGATCCATTTCATAAGCGCTTAGCACTGTTCGAAAGAGTTCGAATCAGGTGAATGAGCGCCGAGAGCTGTTCATAGTCTAATATAAGGGAGGGGAGCACACAATGTACCATGTGAGGAATGAGTACTGTCCTCAGCAGCACTGAGGGTACCTTAATGGCTCACTCTCAAGGGACTGTTGCTTTGCTAAACAAATACGCGCAAACGTTAAGCCACAGACTTCTCCAGAGGGCACTGAGATGTGCCTGAGAAAGAGTTCATCAGGTTCTCATTAAAGCCTATTAGGGTTTAACAATGCCACTGAATATTCATATGCCGTTTCTTTTGGGGTTGGGGGAAGAAAGGCCACTGATGTATTCGCCCTAAACACTCAATTTGCAAAATAAAGTGCATAAGGTTGAAGAGAACAGCAATCCATTATTGGGATGCAGAAACCATACCAATCACCAGCACATGACTGTTTTTAAGGTATAACATTAAATGATGGGAGATTAAGGAGGTGGTGTGGAAATAGCAGGTTTCTGTTTTATGTGTTTAGCATTGCCTGCTGGGTAAATCGCAACAAGTAATCTTCAAAAACAGCCTGCACTGCAGTTGGTTTATAAAAAAAATATCTCTAGTTACACAAACATTTTGGTTATTTTTGTCAGCTGGGTCAAACTGTTCAACCAATCAGAGATAAGCCTGGATAATATACATGGTTTTGAAGTAAAGTGTAATGAGGTGAGCCTTCTACTAAGTCCAAATAACTCATATTAACCCCACTCCAAGGTGCACTGTATGCAATTTACTATAGGTGGCGCTATAACTATAACTCATAATTGCCCCATTAGTATAACCAGGACTGGGCCATTAGTAACACTGCATTATTTGGAGCTGCTCAGACCAAGCATCAACAATTTACATCCACTTCCTGTTTTGGTGTGGCATTTCATGTAAATCAATAGGCCGCCATTATGCCCCGCTTGAGTTATCCCGTATTCCCCTTCAATTTATCAGCACATGTGTCTAAAGTTTATTTCAATCAAGTTGCAAAGGAATGTAATGAACTTTCTGAGAGAAGTTCGAAAGAGACCAATAAATACACAATTTGAAAAATGGCCTAATTCCTGTTAAGCAGAGTCAATAAAAGCAATGTTAAAAATTTCCAAAATTTACATTAACGGCATTTGGAAAGTGCTCTTATCCAGAGTGATTTATCATTTATCATTTTATATGAGCAACCGAGGGTTAAGGGCATTAAGGTACTGGGGACTGGACCAACACCAATCAGTAAACCAGATCCTTAACCACTGGGCATCACTGACAGCCATGCTCACGCCAGACTTAATGAATATCAAACCAACTGCATGTCCTGACCATGTGCTGTTGAGCTTTCAAACGACACATTTGTTCAACATGTAATAAAAATAACGTAATTAAAAACATGGCCGTGCATTATAGGAATATAATCAATGACGGAAGCGTGACAGCGTTCAAAATGAAGAGCTTTGTTATTCACTGGTTGTGAAAAAGTCAGGTTGTGTCAGGCTCTGACTCTGCAGCCAACTGACCAAAAGAAGTGGGAAATAGATCATGCACTGCAGTTAGTGCAGGTACATGACATTTTCCTGTTCCATGTTTCGACAGGGCAGTGACATGTGGTATGGCTCCAGCAGGTCCATCCCCCTCTGTGCTGCATTTAGGGAACATTAAGGCCCAAAATGCAGCCTTCAGGCTGTGGGGACTAACTGCTTTACTGCCTGAGTCTGATTCCTTCCAGATTGCTGCAGTGTTTTTTGCTTGATGCTAGATGGTGTGCTCCAAATGAAAATCACCATGTCAACATAAATGTGAATGGTACTTCATTATAACGAGGAGGCGGCTCATGTGCTGGACAACTGGGAATCAGGCTGCTGGAGCAATAATGGCTTCCTACTGTTTGCCTGACAAAAGATCTCAGATATTACAACAGACCTGGGGTGTCAAACTCATTTTAGGTAAAGGGCCACATTATACTTAGTCTAATGTCAAGCAGGCTGGAGCAAAAAATAGACTACATTCTCCTTTTAACATGTTCACTCACTGGTGATGTATCTGGAAAAAAAAATGGATTTCTTCAGCTTTCCTTCCTGTTACAGTGAATTCACATCATTAGTCATTTTTAAAAGACGCATGGTTGCAATGGCCTAATTTTTACTATTCATTAGCACATTTTTTCAGTTACTGTGTTATTTTGCCGGACCGCCTAATCCAACTAGGCTTGCAGGGAGGCTGGAGCCTGTCCCAGCCACCACTGGGCGAAGGAAGGGTACACCCTGAACAGCTCGCCAGATCATCGCAGGGCACTACACACAACCATTCACACCTACACTCACACATAGGTTTCATTTGAACAGCCAGTTAGTCTAATGTGCATGTCTTTGGACTGTGGGAGAAAACCACGCAAACACAGGGAGAACATGCAAACTCCACACAGAAACACCCAAGCCGGGGAATCGAACCCAGGGCCTCGTTGAGGTGGACGTGCTAACCATCACACCAGTGTTCCACCCTGTGGAGTATTAAAGAATATTAGTTTTGTCAGTTCAGTTACAGCTCACGAGATGTTTCTTGTTTCTAAATGTGTTTGGAAGGCCGACATGGAACCTTTATCAGCCCGTGGGGGGATGTCCAACAGCCTTGCTATAGACGCTCCATGCATATTTCACTTCAAAACAAATATGAACTAAATTCTATTCATTTACTTTAATTTTAATGCGAATTATTCTTTAATCTAAAGAAATTCCTCCAAAATGGAACTTTTCCCATCCAAAGTTTCATTTTACTTCCTGTGGGAAAAGCTGGACTTGAATTGATCTCATACAATTGAATAGTATAATTAAATGAGGGCAGCAAATGGACCTGACCAATGGAAATATCAAATCTGTGACCCTTATGTCAGCTGGCACACAAAGGCTGTGTTCTCTCTTTCTGAATAGGAGTGTCCTATACACAGCTCCGCATGCACCAATGAATGAATGGATGAAGAAACAAGAGCACTCCAGCAGCTCGTTTCTACCCTCATTCACCCCACGTGCGTCATGAGAGAAGAGGGGGGAGAAAAGCGACAACAAAAAGCTGAATCATGAATTGGAACAGAGGAGGACACAGATTCTCTGCTCGATCACTAGTCAGAGAGGTGAAAGGTTTTGCGTAAAACTGGAGCTTATAAAAGCTTTTAAAAATTGAGGGACCGCTTTCTGATGGGAAAGGAGGAGGACATGCAGCTTCTGTGACAGGAGACCAAGTGCTCTACCCAGCCCCAGGAATGCACCGCAGCAGCCAGAGCAAACTGAGGTTTATCTACAGCGGGAGAGCTGGAATCAACACTCAGACGTGCCTCACCGCAAAGTGAAGAACTGTGACCATACAAAGAAACGCTTGACTTGAGGTTGAGATTCTTTCCCTGCTAGAAAAAAAAATCTTCCTGAAGGCGTGTCCCCTAATTCATTCATTTGGGAAATATAACTGGAGAAACCTCAAGAAAAAAAGGAGGAGGAGGAAAAAGGTGTTTTAAAGTAACACCCCAGTAACATTTATCTACCGTGTGTGTTTGTGTGTGTGTGTGAGAGAGAGACAGATAACCCCAGCAAGGAATCCCACTACCAGCATCATGAAATCCACAGAAAACCTCTTTTCACTAAAACCTGATGTATAACAGAAGTTTAAGAGCAGTTGTTGGGGAGGTTAAAACCAGCTGTGTGTTTTTATGTAATCAGAGTATTTCAGGCAGGAAGAATGTGGTGGTGGTGCAAGTCTGCCTCTGCTCAGATAGCACAAGACCTTCATGAAAGTGTAAATAACTAGAAGCAACTTCAAATGTATTACTCCAGGAGCAGCACAATGATGAACGTAGGCAGCACAACAAACTCTCAGCTCCAGGAATCCAGCCTGCGTTCATGTGGGTTTCTTCTGTGTTATCCAGTTTCCTCCAACCTCAAAAAAATTCAGGTTGGTCAACCGACAGTACTAATGTGCCTCTGAGTGAAAACAAGTCTGTGAACATCCTGTATGTGCAAGGTGTCCTGCAATGGACTGGTGTCCCTCTGAGGGTATATTCTTGTCTCGTTCTCAGTATTCTTGGAGCAGGCTTTAGATAAAAACCTTACCCTGGGTCTACACTGGGTCATGATGTCCGCAATCTCCACAATTTGAAAAAATCTTGATGAGCAAGACAATCATAAGGAAACTTGGCAGATGCATGACGATCACACTGATCGTGGCTAAATTTGTCGCCATTATTACTATTTGACGCCAGTGATAGAACACCGGAATCATATTAGAGCGCAGTAGAGGTTAACAGACCTTAACAGACCTTGATGTGCCATCATAGGGGATCTTGATGAACTTGGAAACACCATTCAAGCTTCATCTCTTGGATGCACGCTGCCTCCTTTTAATACCCGAAGCGTGCGGAGATCCCAGTGTAAACCCTGGGTTACTGAAGTTTCAGGACCCAACGTACTGCTCCATTATTGAAAATAAAACGACACAGCACCCATTCTGTTTGGACAATCTCAGACACTTTTAGCTCAAGTCTGCATTATGCAGCCACGCATTTTGAATGATTAAAGGCAACTCGGATTCTAGAGTTGCTGAGGTTCCTTCTGGAGGTAAGTTCAGATATCCTACAAACACAGATGACTAAAACTAGGTTGGGAATTTTCACTTGTAAACACTGTTTGGAGACAATGCAATGATAAAGTGGCATGAAATCCAACTTTGAGATCTGGAAACACCGAATCCAGAGTCAGTGATACTCTGCCCTATGGAAGCAGATCCACCCTCACGTCCCCCGAGTCTGGTGATGGGCATATTGCAGTTGTAACATCCCTTTCCTCCTCTTCCTCGGCTTGCTGTAATTGCTCTGGTGTCTCAAGGGGCTGCGAGTGTGCAGGGAGCCTGGGTCCGGCTGCACTGCAGTACTCTGACAGGTCCATTTCCAGCATGATTAATGAGAGCACTGGCCTAATCTCAGGCAGCCTAAGGTTAGCGTGCAAAGGGAAGGCCCTTAAGTGCAGCTCTCCTGCTGAGGGGAGCAGCTCGGGACCTCAGGCTCCGGCTGCTCTCTCTCAGGGCCGGGAGTAGAGCGCTGATCTGCCCTTCTCACCGATTCACTTGTATAATAATGCTTAGCAGCTGGCAGACATCATGCTGCAGTGCCTACAATCATAGTCAATTCCCTCAACCACACGTCTGCTGAAGCTTGGGCTGAGCATAACAGAGACGAATCGGGTAAAAGCCACAGACATCAGTCACAGAAACCTTCTATTGCACAACAGTAAGTGACATCCAGCTATTAATAGAGTTAAAGCGAGAAATTTGAAGGAACTTATTTTTGCTTGAAATGCAGAAAGAGAAGATTTGGGTAATAGAGCAACATCCTGAAAACAGAAGTTTATGGCATCCTGTGATCCTCAGGGACTTTTTTTATTCCCTACAAAAAAGCTTATTACTGCCACTGTGTTTAAAAGTGTATTTTCTCTGTCAATAGAGTGGCCAATCAGATACTGGCGAGAGAGATGTGTCCAGGTAAAAGGTTTAGAGCTGACTCACCCGTAAGCAATCTTGTCCGAAGGTACAAGCGAATTTTACTTCGAATGGAATTGGATAAATTCAAACTGGACCTCACATATATTCAGAAATAGTCGGTCACTTTCGAGGTAAATGGACTGTATTTGTGGTCTTGGTGGAAAAATTTGGACCTGTGCAAAATTTAGGGCAAAATTTACATTTTCGAAGTACAATAATTCCAGCCAATATGATAACCAACGATATTCAAAGGTCTGCAAAGAGACCGTCACAGGACTGTTTTGTTAGATGATACTGTCCCAGAAATATCATGATTAACGATACTATTGTCACAGCATGCTACTGTTAACTTATTCTCTTCAGTGTCACTGCTGTCTCACCCCTGTTAGTGTGTTGGTTGCATTGGGAAAGCGTATGCTTTTATGATGCCCAGCTTTAAAGAGTAAAAAAAACCCTGTACGCAATTCAAAGCTAAAGCAACTCTGCAAAAAAAAAACAAAAAAACGCAGCCCTGGCAACGCTAGTCCTTTTGATGTTGCTGGAACACGCAGACACTTTATTGTGGCCACATGTATTTGACCACATCCGCAAGGTCTGGTTTGGGTGCTCAGGTCACAAGGAGTACTTGACCCAGTTCACACCTGGATTTACCGCTGACCACATGTGTCTGGCAGTCTTCTGGTGCTGTCGAGTACAAGACAAAGCATGAGGTGTCCACTGTGTCTGATTTCTCTCCTGGAAAGCACGCATTTCTCTCTGCTCTCAGACTGAGAGTTATGTGAGCTGTGCGAGACTAGAAAAGTCTATACGCTGGCAATTGGGGAAGAAATACGGCTCAGGTAAGTGAAAGACCCATCTCTCTGTATTTTTCTCAGTCATCAATTGAGGGAAAGGTACTAATTCTGGGAAGTTTGTGGCAGGCTTAGCATAAAAAAAAGGGAGAGAGAACATTCCCTGCAGGCTCGCTCACTCGCTGCTGGCTGTTTGCCACCCTGATTTAAACTTCAAGCGATGACAAGGGTCACTCGGCCTTCTGGGATTGATGGCAGGGACGGTCATCGTAGCAAAGTCGTGAGTTACCAGACAGCTAGGATGAAGACATAGCGTTTTCACTTGCTTAGTCCAGCGCCTGACCACAAGCCGCCTTACACCGGCTTTGCACCATTACTACAGGTTGGTTTGATTTATGTCTCATGCAGACCGGGACTCAAGGCTGCATACTGTGTGTGCTGGACAGAAATAGATAATGGTAAGAATTCATCTTCTAGCAGTGAAGCTCAAACTGATGGTGAAGGTTATCAGTTGTGAGGATCAGTGTGTGGGAAGTGAGCAATAGATCAAGTTGTTTTCAAAAGTCTGGTCCTGAGTCGAATCAGAAACTCAACGTGGCTCAATATAAAGATTCATTGGTTACGAGTGTATTAGAGGAAGCTTTGTTCATGGGTATTCATGGGAATTGAACAAGTAGTTATGTTACCTGTCTTGCGGAGTGGAAAGTCGTCTTTGGAATCGTAGAGTCCCAGCACTGGGTGGTTGTAAGTGGACATCCCTGTCTGAGGAGGAGAACTCTGATCCAGTGAACTGTGCTGGGTTTTCCTGTAGAAAACACAAACATGAATACTGAAGGCTATTTAAAGCTCTCGCACTAACATTCTGTCTCAGGGTTTTTTTCCTCTGAATCCACAGCCATGATTAATCTCTGACCGTTATTTTTTTCCACTCTTTCTCTGACGAGAGCTCCGAACCAAACGGGAAGTTCAACCAAAACCCAAAGAGTCAACATCATCTAACTCAGCCAGACAGACCTAAACATCATAAATTCAACCAGGAGACACTCTTTCATCTTCTCAAAATAATATTATTTTATCCTCAGTACAGGTTAATAACCAAGATCCTGGTTGCGTTCATACCTAAGCTTCGCTTCAGGAAAATGGCAAATTCTTTCTACATATGGGTTGTTATTAGCTTGTTACTTTTATTGTAGAATTTTTCAATGTGTTTAAAGTCCTTGAGGAGCTGCAGCTCAACATTTCAGTGTTTCTGGAACGTAGAGACGAGCAATTCCGCAACAAGTATCCATAACAAATATAAAGGAGGAAAAACAACCTACCACTTCTCTGCTATTTTTCCCCTCTTTATCCACTTGATTTAAAGGAGCAGTGTTCTGGTTGTTTAAAGAAAACAGCCTGATTAATCTATAGATTTAGGCGGAGCTTTCAGATGAGTTTCCTTACTTGACAAGTTTTTAATGAGAACTCTCATACACATATCCTACGTATATCAACATTATTCTATTTTAATAACTTGTTTTTAGAAGGAAATAAAAATGAGTAAGTAAACAATCTTAGCCTCGACAAGTGAAGTACACCATTTAGGAACCGAAGGTTTAGGGAACATTTCGATAATACAAGAATATCATTAGTTGTTTATTTATTTCACTTCATTAATGCTGATGTCACATCACGTGGTTCGATTATAATATACAGAAAATAATGTTCTGTATATTGCTCCCAGAAACAAATTCGTACATTTTTCCTTTTTTCAAAATTTTAAAATAATAACAGAGGGTCCCCATGTGTACTTGCACTATATATAATATATATGTTCTCAAAGCAACTCTTGTGTGGCAGGAACTCACACACATACCTATATATATATATAAAACGAATAATGTTCTTAAACAATACATAACCATTCACATAGATGGAAATTTGGTTTATGTAGGGTACTAGACATAAATTGTGTTCATATATTAAGTGAAACCCCTTGCTCACTTGGCGAACAGTGCACGGCAAATGACGGCCACCACAAAAGACCAAGCAAGGGGTTATGAACGGGTGCGAAAGTGAGCTTTGCCAATACGTTAGGAAGAAGCAGAGAAGATGCACGTGGCAAATGAAACACGAAAAAGGCATACAAAAGACACATTTCGGCATTTATAACATGGTAGTGATTATGTAACAGGTCGAACGCGATCCTTTGTCAGACCTTGGCGATGAATTTAAACACGTTTGAAATTTCCGCACGGCCAGCGCAAACTAGACGCTGCAAACTTGGCGAACAATTCGCTCCAATTTTGCATTTGAAACACGTACATCTGTGACTTTTTTTTTTTCCAAAAAGTCCAGACAGCAATCCGTTTCTATTCGCTCCATACTGGGCTCAGAAACTCTCGACCCCTCTTGACTTGAAGGCGTAAAAACTGAAAGGCTATTTAACAAATATAGACTAGCGTTTGACATTCCTGGCATTTATTTAATGTTGGAAAGTAGTGCTACCTTCAGAATACAACCGTATTACCACTGAAATGACATGCCGATTAACAAAATGATTAAACATACACACACATACACCATTTAACACTTTTTACACAGATGCAAGCTTTATGGCGCACAGTAGTGCAAACCTCAGCTACAACATTCACAAAAACGCCTGCATTCAGTGCCAAAGCGGCCAATCTGGCACACTTCCAACCCAGCCTACACACTTTGCCCGCTTTCCCATCATCCAAAAAAGCAAAAAATAACAATCATTTATATGTTTAACAGCATGAGCTTCTGGAACCTGCAGCAATTAGAAGAACTGACGTTTGAAACAAGTAAGAATACATGTTTTGATCAGTAAAACGTTACGCTTACGCTGCAGGCTCTGTTTGTTTACCCGTCGGTGTTGATCTGGCTGTAAAGGTGAGATAGTAAACAATGTTTTATTGGTATGTTCCTACGATGAAGAAAGCCGACCAGAGAATTTCAGCACATGATGTGAAGAAAATAGAAAATGGTGCTACTGCCTGCACATAAGATGATTCTGAATCAACATTACGGCCTTGAATGGAGCAGAGCAGACAACTCCATCTTGTTCACAGTGTGTGTTGTGAATTTATCTTTCCTCTTCCAGAAGCCCGTTCATAAAAAAAAGAAAGAAAAAAAAGAAGAAAAAACAGTCGCTAATATTCATTCTGAGCACAATCCCTCGCTCCCTACTTTCACTTTATCTGAACCTGAGAGATAACGAGTCTGAATTGGCATGCTTTTTTTTTTTTTTTTTTTAAAGAACCTGCTGCTGCTCAAAAAAAGTTCCTCTTATCTTTTACTTTGCTCTTCAAACCCTCTACAAATATCGTAACAATCCATAAAAACTTCCTTTTCCATTTTATCATCTCCAACTGCTGAGGTCTGACTGATAAAATATGCAGTAAGTAGACAGAAACTTCAGTCAGGTCCATGTTTACCTACGTCCTGGGTCTTATTCCTGTAAATCACGCTGGCTCCCTGGCTCTCCCTCCCTTAGAAAATAGTCCCATTTCAGAGCTTATGTGTAACTTCTAAACTTCAGGTGTGGAAACATGGTGATTTCTTTTTTCCTTTTCTGTTTATTTTTTTAATAAACTTACCAGTATGAGTAGCGTGGGTCATTGGGCATGCAGTGGTTGAGGCTCCGCTGGGCCAGGGCTTTCTTCTTATTCAGCACAAACTCTTGAAGACGCATTTTCACCTCTGTGCTCGCCACCGCACCTGCCAACCACAGAGCAGTGCTCAGAAACAGGCCTCTCCCACCACACTAGGGCAGCATTTAACTTAACATGGAAACAGGAAGTCAGACCTTGGAATCGAACGTGTTCTCTCTGAAACAAATTTCTAATGTAAGTCACTCACACATGAGTTCATTGCTGAACTACTTAATCCTAAAAGTGTCGTGGGGAGGTGAAACATTTTACTTTGTGTTATATGCATATGCACATATGTTATATGCGTATCCTATATTTTATTTTTTATATTTTTTTTATGTTTATGTTTTTTTTATTCTGTTATATGTATATTTTACTTATTTTATTTTATTATTTCCACCCCCCCCCCTTGTAATTTAAAATCTCTTAAAATCC
>JBCNYG010000012.1:23507356-23521140 GCA_039654305.1 Porochilus rendahli | reverse complement strand
GTCGTCACATACTCTCTTTGACTACAGTACCCAAGGACTCCCCTCTCACGGAAGACTGATGGTGCACATCTGCATGAAAAGACATCGCCCCTTCATATCAGAAGATGGCACTACATTGGTAACCCCAAATTTTTTTTTTAATAAAAATTAAAAAACAACCCCCCCCCCATCCCCAGTGAAAATAAAGCCAGTTGTATAATCAGGAGAGGAGAATCAGTAGTCTGGGCAACTGGCGGTTCTCAAGCTTTCATGCCAAAGCTTTATAGAGTTTAGTCATTGCTGCTAATGGACAAGTAGATTTAAAGCAAACATGCTCATTTGGTGTGTCTAATCACAATGCACTTCAGGAATGAATAACCACAAAGCACGCAATTCGTTCTGAATCCCACCACCTGCTGCACTACACATATCAGCAACGCTAAAACTGATATTTTCATAATGACAGACATCCAGGTACGACAAACCCGAGCAACACAACACAAAGCTCCTATAAACCTAATATATTGATCTAGGCACAGCCTTAAAGCACAGCTGCGTTTCTTTATTATTGCAGTAAAGTTTTCCCGAAAAATCAGCAATCAGAAATAAGTATTTAAACTGATATAAACACTTTTTACTTTGATTTTGTTTGGATGCTGTTTAAGTAAAAAATGGACTACCATGTGCTTTCTTTCCATATTCCTCCTCCCCCCTCCTCTCTTTAGAACACTTCTTCTACAAACCCTACGCATCACCAATGAGCAAGACCTCTGTCGATGGGTTTCTAAAGTATGATGTTGCATTGTAAAATCATTTTCAGTTGTTGTTGCTTGAATGCTGTCGGTAAGAAGAAAACAACTTTAAAAGTTCTTGGAAACAGCTTTATTATTTTATGAATAGACTGGTTTCAGCATCCCCGACAACCGTCGTCATGTAGCTCAGAGATCCATAACAGCCAATTAGCACCACAATGTATATGGACAGACAGACGGCCACAAAAAAAACTTGCTGGTTTCTGCAGTATGGCGCTCTGCTCAGACATCATCTTATTTAAACATATGGATAGAAAATAAAGTTACTGTACAAAAAAACCCCAAATAACTATCGTACTCCAACATGAGAAGAGAAAGAGTGCGTGTGTCGATATTATGTTTGTTTTCCTGGCAGAAAAGCATGGAGCGCTCAGCTGCACACCAGTTTTGTTTCTATGACAACAATATTCTCTCAAAATATCATCACTCTAACCCCCGTATGATTGCGCGCCTGAAAAGGAGCGACCGTGGCAACACCGGCAGTTGTCAAAAAAAAAGTAATTCTTAACACATGGATTAAAAGCGTACACTTACTGTCCTGTGTATTATAATACAGGTTCAGATGTGATAATGAAGTGGACCTTTAAGTAACCATAACCTTCCAGTCAGCACAAACCAGTTTGCCCATTCACCCCTGACCATTGTCCAATCTAGCATCAACAGCTGTTCTATGGTCAGTTCCCAAGTCACATGATTTTATACATGGCACACCATTGGCTTTAGATGAATGCACAAATACTCACAGTGTGTACGGCTGTTCCTAATAAAGTGGACAGTGAGTGTAATAGGTCCATAATGAAGTACAGTACTCTTATAATGTAAGGTGAGTGTGTGTGTGTACTTACTCTCCTGGCCACGCTCCTTGTTTTTGAGTAGCTGAAGTTTCTGCTCGCGCTGTTGCTTCTCCAGCTCTTGCTCACGGCGATGCTGTTCCAACTTCCTCTGGTGCTCCAGCAGCTCCTGCTGATGCTTCATCGCCAGCAGCTCCTGCTGATGCTGAGACAGACGACAGGCGCATTTAGTACACATCACACTTTTTTTTTTTTTTTTTTTTACTGTCTCTGACTAAGCAAAATAAGCAAATAAGCACAACACAACGAAACGTGTGTTCGTTCTTGGTGCTTCACAATCAATGCTGGAACATCTAACCCTGCAGGTGTGAGCAGCACAGCAGGTTTATAAACATACAGTAATTAAGTGTGCTCCTGCTTTAGCTTAGTGTGAGCGTGAGCAGTGGAAGTGGCAATGCCTTTTACAGGCAGACCTGAGCTCGGTGCTCGGCTTGCCATCCTCCTGCGATGCCTCCCTTCTGCTTGGTGAGCCCTATAAATAGCTACAGAGGTGTGCTGACGGAGCGCCTCTGGACAAGTACAGACTGGTGGCTGCTGACAGATACTCAGCAACGTTCGACACAACACAGAGCAAACACCTCAGAGGTGATGTGCGAAGACGACGACCAGTGAAAACGCTACTGCCGCTGTAAAAACCTGTGTTTTTCTGTCTTCCTCTGGGAAGACTAGGCCAACAAACACGAACGGTCTTCACCTAACTCTCACGAATCTATTAAATCAAATCAAGACCAGAGGCATTTACTCTCTGATCTACCGCGTATATATTTATCCATGTGCCAGACACGAAGCGGTCATTGTCAAGAGGTTCTGGGATTTGAAACTGAATTTTTGGAAGGAAAGTAGAAGAAAAACATAACTGTGGTTGTATCTCACCCAGTCATATACGACTGCTCATTAAATGTACATAGAGACATTACAAAGACAAATAAAGCTTGGAAGGAAGTAGTAAAGATCATTGGTTTCTCTGGAGAGCATATGCTTCGTTTCTGACGCTAATGTGCTAAAAGTCAATACGAAACCCTGGCACACATCATGTAAATCACATAAGCAATTTTCACACTGATTAGTGTGTTATTTATTTTGCGTTACATTAGTTAGAAGATATATATACATATATAGACATATGATGGCGCCTCTAATAAGTGTATGGATCTACTACAGCTTGTACTGCTAGCCTGCTAACCATGCTAATATGACACCTAACATGTAATGTACATTTACACTGACGCCATTTGGCAGATGCCCTTAATTGAGCAGTCCAGGGTTAAGGGCCTTGCTTGAACCCACAATCTTCTGATCGGTAACCCACTGAGCCACCACTGCCACAGCAAACACAAAGCTTCATACTTTTTTACTTTAATAAAGTATTAGAATATAAAGTGCCTAGCCAAAAAAGGCAGGCCCACTAATATTTCGGTGGACCATCATTATCCTTGATTTGAGCATGTAATCTCCATGGAATTGTTGCTTCAGTTGATCAAGTCAAGGCTGAGCAACATTATGGGGCAATAAAATGATGTCAGCTGATGACCTGAATGTACTGAATGACCAGATTATTACACTAATGGGCGTTTTCTTCGCTGATGGCACCGATATAAATTTGGAGAAACAGTTTAGAATGAGAAAGCTCTTCACACATGAACTGGCATCTTAAAGTCCTGACCTTAACTCTGAAGTTTTTGGATGTGTCGTTTATGAAGTGGTTCAATTTTTTAATAATTCAAAATGTTGATAAATATATGGATGGAAATAAATGCAATGTCACAAAACAATGCAATGGCGGTTCAGAAAATGAATGAACGAATGATTTTATTTTTGGTGGGGCAGAGTATTTCAAACACGCAAACTTAAATCATGCACTGTTGGTGAAACTATCCTTTCTCATAGGAACAACAACGCTGGATAGACACTACCCCGGCACAACAGGCAAACTACAAGTAAAAAAAACATTCTCTCTTACTCGGTGACACAGATGACGTCACTAGGCAAGTGAAAGTTGTAAGTTTTGTGGGTCGGGTGGTGACTAACACAGAATTTTACGGCTATGTGGTGCGGAGTGGCTTACATAACAGGTCGGGTGGGTGTGGGTATTAAAAAACCCAGCTGTCCTGTGCATCACTACAGAGTGCGTAAAAAAAAATTCTGACATTTTATTTGAAGGCCATATCGCCCAGCCCTACTACAGAGTACTCATCTAGACCGGATGTAACGTGACATGAGATCTCTTGACTTTGACATACCGACATGTGCCTCGCAAGCCCAGGCCTTTCTTTCATGAGTGCCCTCAGTCAGTCATAAGGCCATTGATAACGGAGTAAATACAAACAATCCATGATTTTCTGTTTTCCTCTTTTTTCATTTACAAACAAACATGTGGCTTTTTATCATTTACACATGCTCCGAGATGCTGGAGAACGTAAAATGAGATTACCGCCTAGAATATTTGAGAAGCTTTTCTTTAGTTCCCGTCGTGTTACGTTACAGCATGCAACAAGCAAACTCTAACCATCACCCATAAAATCTGTCCATCATTCCAACATATTTCTGTCGGAGTTATTACTGTGATTAAATTATTGCCCACAAAGCTGAAATATTTGGCATGCATATTTCATTAATTCATTTCTAATATTTCAAAGGATTATGATCATATAAAGCCTTAACTGAATTACTCTCCAACCCTCTTTCATATCCTGTGAACAGCTCTTGGATCGTCCCAGCTGTAATACGCGCTTCTATTCTTCTTGACATTTGTCTTCAAACTCTCCCAGATGTGACACGCTGCCCTTTTTCAAATCTGTTGTGGAGACAGAGAGGCTCGAGGAATACTTCTTTCCTTTGTTTTTTTTTTGTTTCTTTGCTCTGTTTTGTCTGATTTTGTCGAATGTGCTGGATTGTTTTGATGCGGGATACCACATTTTAATTTTGAACATCTTGGAGACTTTTGTTTTCCCTCTTCGTCGTTTTCTTGTTGAATGAATGAGATGCACACTCAGCCTGTGTTTAAAAACGCTGAAGGTCAGAAAAACACATTAAACGCCACTGATTAACTTTTAGCTTAGCACATCCAGGTCTTGGGTTCGAGTGTGGAGTCTGCATGTCCTCCCCATGCCTGCATTGACTGATTGACACTTGCTTGATTTCCTACAGTCCAAAGACATGCACTTTGGGCTAATTGGCTGTTCCAAATTGACCATGGTTGTGAATGTGAAGGCCCCGCAATGGTCTGGTGAGCTGTTCGAGATGTACCCTGCCATAGCAATGTGTCGGCTGAGATAGGCGGTAGCCTATGATTAAGCAGTTTGGCAAATGGGTGATTAAGTCTTAACACTGAACCTATTTGTCTGGTGCAAATGTATATATCTGAGTAGAATATTACGACTGCTCTATTTACAACATGATAAAATTGTGGTTTAACCAGCTGCAGCTCTGTGTGCATTGTAATCTGGTCTGTGTGCTTTGAATGAGTGCAGTAAGATGGTGCTGAAAAACGCAGTATCCTTTCCTCTGTGCTCATCAACACGGCGTCACCACAAAAAGTGCAGGCACTACATCACTCGACACCCACTATCCCTTCTCTGTCCACTGCTTGGGTTATTTATAGCATAGCCAGAACGACTGCTCGTCTATTGGCCAGAATCCTCAGTGTGGCAACGCAGCAAAGTCAGTGATGTGCTGAGCTCATGGCTTCATGGAGTTTCCCAAGGACAGGGTTACCACAGCAGACCTCCGCTCTTCCTTCACCACACTGCACTCGTCTACACACTTCCCTTTCCACACAACACTGTCATTAGGACCAACATGCACGTCCAAACACACACCTTTCCCACAGCACACTGGCCTTCTGCTGAGCACATTCCAGTCTGTAATCAAGAGCTTAATACTGAGGCCTTACACAGCAAATCACTGACAGCAGCACAGATTCAGGAAACCACAGACTCTTTTACTCTTTTCTCTACACACACTCACTCACTCACACACACACACTCACACGCATGCACACTCACTCTCTCAGGCCCACACAATCCCATGCACACTGTCACCCATGCAGGCATGCACAGTCACATGCATACACACACTCACTCGCTCACACACACTCACTCGCTCATAGCCATACAATCTAGTGCACACTGTCACACATGCACACGCCCAATCTCACTCACGCACACAGTCACGCATGCATTTACACAGTCACGCACAGTCTCTCTCTCTCACACACATCTCTTTGCAGCTATACACACATGGACCGAACTCTCAGACTGAAAGCAGACATGGCAAGTATACACACACACTTCGAGATGTGTGGCAAGGCGCACGCAGAGGCACACGCAGAGAGCATGCCGTGTCGCACGCAGTGACGCACGCAGAGATCCCCCACCATACACACATTTCTTACTATTTAATCCTTTTCATTTTAAGTAGTTCATTAAAAATACAAAAAAAAAAAATACTACTATATAAATTAATTACAGCTATGCAGCAAGCAATCACTTATAAAACACTTTACTCCTATTGTGACAAAGTAAAATTATTATTTTTGTTTTTAAGCTACGAGGTGCTTGAAGAATCATCCCGTTACTAAAGGAAAGAGAGAAGCAGACAGAGGATGATCAGCGTCAGAAAAGAAGAGGACAAGAGGAAGAGAGGCCGTGTTTCACCTTAATGTGCTCCTGCAGCTGAGCTTCATGCTGGCGTGAGAGCTGCTCGTGTTGCCGCTGGAACTCGGCGATGAGCAGCTGCCTTTGGATCTGCTGCTTCTGTTTGAGTGCCAGGAGCTCTTGCTGCAGCTGCTGCTCCCCGGACACGGGCAAGTGCTGCTGATCCACACGCAGATCCATCGGGATGGCAGCAGGGGGAACGGGAACGGGCAGCACCGCACTCACATCAACTGCACACAGACAACACAATGGATTAACATCTTCGGTAAAATATTACCCTTTTAGCAAAGTTTCAACATGACGGTATAGGATCAGATCCGGTGGGTGTGGCCTCAGTTTAATAAATATGTTTTTTTACCTCTTTCCCAATCTATTCATATCCAGTACCTATCTGTCAAGTACCGTACAACCACCACTAACCAGGAAGGCGCATGCCACTTCGTGACACACAATGCTGCAACCCGCCTCTTTACAAAGAGGTGCTGAGTATTTGGAGCGGCCTAACTTGTACGTCCCCTTGTACGAATGAGCTCACAGACGCCTATTATGGGCCGGTGATAACTGTGAGTAACCGGGAAGTTAGCATATGCCATCCCTCCCCATGAGAGATCGGCCACTTAGCTCCCATAGACGCCCACCCTATCATCTGCAGCATAATACCGGATTTGACCCGTGACCTCCAGGTTGATAGTTGTCTTGTCGAATAGCCACATGCTTGATTGACAGTCTTTCCCGAGACTCCTATTGCTGCAGTGCTTGAGAGCAGAGGCATTGGAAACTAAAAAACGTACCTTGCACAAGTATTCACCCCCTGCAACTTTGTACTGGAACTCAAATGAAATTGTCTGGGATTTGTGTTCACGAATCAACAGAAAACCAGCATGAGCTGGAAACTCTGAACGGACCTCTGGATATTTTACCAGGAATAATAACATTTATAGCAGGACGCAGATGGTAACAGATAGATTAGATAGATAGAGGTGTCCGCCAGGACATAAAAGGAGGCTCTAACAAGTATTGCACCAGTGCGAATACTCACACAACTGATAAATATCTGCTTTTAGGTTTCGGCGACTTTTTGTACTATGATAAGAGTTTAGATTTTGTCTTAAAATATTAGGTACACTTTCTAAAAGCAACTATAGTGAGAGGCATAGACTGAGTCCAGTTCGCTTTGCTGAATAAAATGATACAAAACTCTTCAAAGGTTTGAAGGGGTGAATACGTCATCATACCTATTGAATTAGACACTTAGACATAACTTTATTGATACCTTTGGGATGACTCCCTCACTACACTTATTACACTTATTTATTACAATTAAAATTTCCAGCAGCACATAAGAAAAGAATATATCTGTTATATATAAAAGAATAAAAATGATGTATAAATTAAAATTAAGTAATATAAGTAAAGAACTGAATATGGCTTGTATAGAATATATATATATATATATATATATATATATATATTATTGCAGTATAGATGAGAGTGACGTTATTAGACCATAGAATGAAGTTATTGCACCAAAGGAAAAGTGTCCATTTGTGTGTGTGCATGTTTTGCACAAGTAAATGTGAATGTAAATGGCTACACCCCTTCTCTGTACTGTATGTCCTCCCCTCCCTAAGTAAGAAGTTGTAGAGTTTGATGGCATGATGGACTTAAGCCTGTTGGTCCTACACTTGAGAAGGAGCAGTCTTTCACTGAACAGGCTCCTCTGGTTGCAGATGACGGTGTGCAGAGGACGGCTGGCATTGTCCATGAAATCCAGCAGTTTGTCTAAAGTCCTCAACTCTGCCACCGTCACCACAGAGTCCAGTTTCATGCCGACCACAGAGCCGGCCCGCCTGATCAGTTTATCCAGTCTGGATGTGTCCTTCTTGGATATGCTGCCCCTCCCCCAGCACGCCACAGTAAAAAAAGAGGACGCTGGCAACCACAGACCGGTAAGACATCCACAGAAGTTTGCTGCAGGACTGTTAAAGGACCGCAGTCTCCTTAGGAAGTACATCCTGTTTGCGTCTTCCCAAACAGGTGGCTGGTGTGTGTTGTCCAATCCAGTCTATTGTCCATGGCGTTTTTTTTCCAGCGCACGGAACACTGCAGTTTGTTTAAGGGAAAGTTAAAGCAATCGCAATTTACATTAAAAAGGAGAAGATTCTGATGAAGTAAATGCATTATTCATGTTATGTGACCTGATTAAAAAGCAATCACAGATTTACATCCCGTGGGGCTGAACTAAAAGTGTAATTCATCAAACGGAATTCAATTAGCAATTGCACCGGGTTATGTCAGTGCTATTAAACACTAATTAGAAAAGAAATGTATGAAATGAATGGATTCAAGACAGGTAAAAACATCATGCACATTTTTTATAAACTGTGTATCCACACAATGATTCACATGCGTACACTGACGTCTATCTGCCCGGCAAACTTTCTTATTGGAGTACAATTACGCCAGAGTGAAGCACACACAGCTCAGATATGCTGGACAAAGCTGACTGAAACTTTTGAGCTCATGTCAACCTTAAAGGAAATCTCCATCCTGAAACACATTCGTTACTGAAATAATTTCTTGGTTGATAATGTACCTTTGTTTATTACTGTGAGAAGTTTGTGATTGCGGGCTGCACTGATGTCACTGGAAAAAGTTACGGTGGTGTTTAAAAAGAGAAACACTGTTCGACGTTCTAAACCCATGCTGTTTTATTAGCTGCTAAGCTGTTAGCGCCTAAAAACAAAAGAAAAAGTGTTTATTTTCTGACCATTTTTTCCACAGACCTTAAAGATCATATCAGTTGTAAACAGCAGCCCTGTGGAACCCTAAACTCAGTGCGGCTCTATTTGGAAGTTAGATTTGTTCGGATAGGTATCGGTCATGGAGATGATGAGTGTTATGGTTTTGACTGTGGCATTAGCATGAAAGTTGAGGTCTTGGAACCTTATTTATTTGAGAAAGCTACAAAATAGAAACCACCTAACATGCTGCTGCATCACACTCTTTATAAAAAGATGAATTTCCAGTGGCACTACTATCATCAGGCATTGTGGGTATTTTAGCCAAATTAAAAGCAGACCAACATGGTGATGAAATAAGTTAAAACCATAAACGTAACCTAAGAACTCTCTCACTCAAGGCTTAAACCTACTAGGGATGCAGGAAGGCTGGAGTCTATCTCAGCCAACACTGGATGAAGGTGGGGTACCCTGAACAGCTCACCAGACCATCGCAGGGCGAACACATACAATCACTCACTCTCACACCTAGGGTCAATCTGGAACAGCCAATTAGCCTAATGTTGCATGTCTTTGTACTGTGGGGAAACCGGAGTACCCCGAGGAAATCCAAGCAAGCACAGGGAGAACATGCAAACACCACACAGAAACCCCCGTGCCTGGGAATCAAACCCTGGACCTGCTCGCTGTGAGGCGGACTCCAGCACTACGGCAACTTCAGAAAAGACCAGAGACCCCGAAGCTATGCCAAGATCAGGGTCACAGTCCCTTTTTGTAATAGTGAAGAGGAGAAAATGATCCATTCATTCCTTATGACTTAATAAAACCATAATCGTGACGCAAAAGCGGTCTCACAAAGGGTTCATTGAGTCATGGGGCCTGAATGAAGTCGACCGCACTCGCCTGCACAGGAAGCTGAAAATGAACGACTTCCCTCGGATATGCTTCGTATGTTTTTGCACTTTTAAAGACATAAAAAGGGCAAACACTTGCCTTCAGCTTAAGCTAAAAATCCCAACAAAGCCAAGCAAGCAAACCAAAACAAACAACTATTAACACTAATCAACGTGCCAGTTAGCTCCCTGAGGCACAAACGGCCCTAACAAGAAAACCCGTCTAATTAAATAACTTTAGTAGGAACCAAAGTAGTGTCATTCCCAATTAATAATTAAAAGAAGGCTTTTTTTTTTAAGGCTTTTTATTATTAATGATCAAAAACTATTTATCTCTGTGCATGGCAAAGAAATTGCACTCAAGGTGCAGCACCTCCGAATCATATTTGTTTTCTTGGCGGTGGTTAGCATGTGGTTGTTAGCATGATGTTCGTAAATATTTCAGAGAGTAAAAGAATTCAGAGTTTAAAATCCTCCCGAATCTGATTCGGTATGTTGACATACTATCTTCTGAAACAGGAAGTCAGGGAGAGAGCATGGTGAAGGGCTTGACTAATTTCCACAACAGATAAAGCATTCCACGCAGGCCACACCTCCCACTGTCTCTTAACAGACTGATCATGCAAAGCCACAAGTTTAAATACAACTTGCTTTTTAACTCCGTAAATTTTGTGATGACCTGTACCATCAGAGTTAGTGCAACTCGCAGTGACAAGATCAACTGTGCAGTGGGATGAACGGGTTGTCTACAGAGGCAGGACAAATGTGCTCCAAAACAAAATCAACTGGATGAGTATAGAATGAATCGTTGAGGTAATATACTGATTTAGGCATTGCCTAAAGGTGGAACTCCCCATAAGGTCTTTGTTGTGTATACACTGTGTAGATTTTTTATGCAACTCAGTGACATATAACGGCCGATTAGCATCAACTCCGTGGTGGGAGGACACTGAAAAACAACCCAAACAAAATCAAAGGGTTAGTTTTATATACAGTGAGGCACGGACATGAGACAACCATCCAAGTCAAATTTCATGAATGTGGTTGATGGGTTAGAACCACACAGTGACACAGAACGGACACAGGACGATAACTAATGCCATACTGCATGACTTTGGTAATCCACTCATCTGTCAATACATAGTAACATACATACATAGCAGAATATTCCCCGAGACAAAACGTAGAGTAGCACACTTACTTTTGCGACAACCCCGAGCATGAGCTGCATAACTTAATTAATTTTAATTTACATTTTTTTTTAAAGCACACAAATGCATTTTTTAAAATAATCTCGGACGCAAATGAGCTTCCAGAACAGACGGGGCAACGCAGAGCCTAAGAGTTCTGTAACAGCGGCAATTTAAAGCCTTTACGTATGCTACTGTGCTACTGTGCTAAAAGAATCATAATTATATGGATGTGTACACACACACACACACACACACACACACACACACACAGTCTATTGCACAATCTGATTGATTCTATATCTTGGGATATGGGATGTTATCCACCTCCCAAACTTAAATGCTGGAATCAAACTGGTGGGAAAAGCTCACAGTTCGTCACGGTCACAGATTCTAAAATTGTAAACATTCAACAAAGTAGCATCCATAAACTACATAATAATCAAGTTTTAGGTTGCTTACATATAGATAATATCCAATCTCTATTTTTTAATCATACCGATTTGTAACAACATTAATATTACTGTTTGATATCATGCTGCAGGCAGCATGGTATCGAAGTGGTTACTGAGTCCGCCTCACAGCAAGATGGTTCTGGGTTCAAGTCCCCTGCTCAGGCGTTTTTGTGTGGACTTCGCATGTTCTCCACATGCTTGCATGGGTGTCCTCTAGGTACTCCGGTTTCCTCCAACAGTCCAAAAACACATTAGGCACATTAGGCTGTGAGTGTGGTCTGGTAAGCTGTTTGGGATGTACCACCACCTTCGCCTAGTGTCGGCTAAGATGAGCTCCAGCCTCCCTGCGACTCTAATAGGAGTAAGCGCTTCGGCAAATGAGAGAGTGAGATGAGATATCACCCAGCCCTAATCTACAGCAACATCAGTTCTGCACAAAAGGCACAAACAAACTATTGATTTCTTCCTTGCATTAAAAAATGATCTCTCTCCCGCTGTACCTTCAGGATAAAGAATGTTGAAATCATAACCTCAGCATGTGAACAATGTTCCAGTTCGAGTGTGAGAAGAATGTCTGCAGCTCAATGATGCAACATGGTGCAGAACAAAAATAAAGCCATGTATACCAGCAAAGTTCAGCAAAACAGTCACTCGCAGACATGAGCAGCACTGTGTGCAACTCATAGAACACACACACACACACACACACACACACACACACACACACACACACACACACACACACACACACACAAGCGATAAAGATTGCTTCACCGGCGCTGTGTATATCGGTCATGTAATGTGCCTTAGCGGGGTGATGCATCACGGCAGCATAAGACGGAAAGCGTCCGGTGGTGTGTGTCAGTGATCCATCAGAGTTAGGGTGAGCTGTAGGTTCCTCAGTACAGACCACAGTCATGTGATCAGATAAGAAGTATTGTGATTTCTTTCTAACGTCTGTGGGATTCTGCTCTTTCTGCACAGCTCTCAGTGGTGCTTTGCTGGTATAAGACTTCCTGTGCTCTTCTGCATGTATGACACTGGAACTGCCCTAACCCCCCCCGTGACCCAGTGACCCTCGAGCAGCCTCAGACAGTCAGCAGAGCTGTGTGACTGTGACGTTAGCAAATCCCTGGCTCTTCTGCAGTCATGCTCGGCATAACAGAGACATGCCTGTTCTCCAGAACAAACAATGGCCTTGTCATGACACACACACACACACACACACACACACACACACACACACACACACTTTGCGTCTTTAAAGTCATCATGGTCCTCAGCATATAGAAAGTCTACACAACCACTAGCACAAGATCTACTCTATCACAAAGCAAGATAAAGCGAGCGCACACGTGACCAAGTCTTTAACTCGATCAAAAAGATGGAGCTAAAGATAGCCTTCAGTGAGTCTTCTAACTCATAAACATTGACTTGCTTTTATGCTTCCCCAAAGACCTGGCTGCATCCACACACAGAGTGCTTATCGATACCACTATTTCTCGACAAGTGAGAACTATACCAGTAGTAGCAGCGCAGGATCAGATCGATGTATCTTACACACAGGTTCCATGCACTGCACCACACTATATCAAGAGCAAAAGTTAAACAAAAAAATGCTAGTGTGTAAGATTTTACGCCTCTGAATCAATCTGCCGTGTTTTTCTTTGACTGACAACGTGCTAGTTTTTCATCTCCCATGCAGCTCACACCGGATCACAGTTTCATCTTCAGCTCAGCATTTGCTGAAAGATAAGTACTGCACAAAACACATGGGGGGTGTGCTGTTACAGGAAATAATCAACGACCAAATGGAGTGATAAAATGGGGCTACAATTAACCCTCGGAAGATGATTATTTTCCAATAAAACACAGCCTGAAGTATTTTCAGCCTCCTGCAAATTATTGCAATGTTTCATTAAAGAGACAATTTGTTAAATAGAAGTCACTACATAATTGCTTTTCTCCCCTTAGAGAGGCAAAAGGGCCGATCTCTTAGACGCCCTCCACCTGTTACAGCGCTGATCGGTGTGTTTTCACTGCATATGCAGTAAGAGTACGAATCCATCGTGACTTTTTCCTTTGCAGCAAATCGTACTCTGTGCCATTTCGAGTCATCTCATAATTCCTCACGTGTGCGCACATCGTTTTAATGTAATTATATATATATATAAATATATATTTAATGTAATTTTATCTATGTATCTT
>JBCNYG010000012.1:23477896-23492504 GCA_039654305.1 Porochilus rendahli | reverse complement strand
CACGCTTTCTCTATCTTCGGAGAGCGTCTGTGGGGATATATATATATATATATATATATATATATATATATATATATATATATATGGGACATATACATAAGTTTGATGTCAAAAAAAGATCAAATAAAAGTTAGATGTAAAAAATAAATATAGAATAAATATAAAATAAAATATATAAAGAACAAAAAAAAGAATCAGAAGCAATAAAAGAAAGGGAAAAGAAAAAAAAAGAAAAAGAGAAACAGTAAGAAATTTCTTTTTTAAAAAAGAGCAAGAACAAAATCTAAATTTTTGACTCATCAAAGTATCTTTTGCAGATATTATAGCCGAACACAAATCATGGCGTTCCTCCACTGATGGAAATTAAATACTGATGTGGAAGCTCTTCCTAACACTGAAATTCCCACAAATTTCTGTTGGTTGCTTTGACTTCACCCTTTTCTTCACTTCATTCCTCATCAGCTCGATGGGGTTTGATTCTGGAGACTGTGCTGCCACTCCATGATTTAAAAGACGCACTGTCCTGTTCTTTTCCTCTAAGATAGTTCTGATATAACGCTTACCCTTTTCCCTTTTCAGATCATTCACTGAACTTGAACTAATAAAGTTTCAATAAAAACGGAAAAACTGGGGGTGTTCTAAAACTTTTGACCAGTGTGTGTGTGTGTGTGTGTGTCATGTCAAGGCTATTGTTTGTTCTGGAGAACAAGCATGCCTCTGTTATCCCAATAGTGACTGCAGAAGAAACTGATTCAGCTCTGCAGACGACATACATGGAAACCACCTATAAAAAGTGAAACCACCCAATGCTAGAGCCCCTGCTGGCTGGTTGTGGTATAATGTGTTGTACCGTCCACCCCCATGAACTTAAATGACAAAACAGACTACATTTTACATCACTTTCTCCTCTCAACCATCTTTCCACCTACAGTCTTGAACAGTCAGTTTTCTCTATGCTGATAGCTTGGGGTCTTCTTGGATGTTGGCGTATTATTATCGATTGTGTGTCGACACATATCAATATTATATTACATCTATAAAACCCCAAGTGTAAATTAAATGCTTTTTTAATTAAATCCCTCATATATACTGCCCAGCCAAATAAAAATTCATACACTGTTAGTCATACACGATATTTTCACGGCGTGAATTTAGCCTTGACCACAGCATGTAATCTCCATGTTATTGTTGCTCCAGTTGGTCAAGTCGAGGCTCGGCAACATTAACATGCCAATCAAAATGCAGTCAGCTGATGACCTGAATGAGCAGGTTGTCACAATGGACATTTTCTTCCCTAAAGGCACGGATATAAAATTGGGACTCGTATTATGAAAGACTGGTTCAGGGATTATGAGGAATTATTTTCACATATGTATTGGCACCCCAGAGTCCTGACCGTAGCCCTATTAAGAGTTTTTGGGATGTGGCGAGGAGACTCTATGGAGTGGTTCAGTTTTTCCCTCATCAATTCAAGACGTCGGTGAGAAATGAACTCAACACTGGATAGAAATAAATGTTATGTGCTTAAGTTTGTTGAAACAATGCCATGACAATTACGTGCTGTAAGCAGGGCTAAAGGTGGGAAACAACATACTTGTGTGTGCGACTTTTGTTTACTTTTTTTTTTTCCTGGGCAGGGTAATTAAGCTTGCCAAAAAAAAAAAAAAAAGTGAACGCTCTGAACATTCTGAAGCCACTGCATTTCAGTTCAGCTGGGAGTTATTTTTAACCTGTATATAGCAGAAACCGTCAATGTTTCACTATGTGAAGGATTTCCCCAGGATGCATTCCACACAGTAAATGGACAGATACTTGTGATCCAACAACCGTGTAGACGTGGGTGGATATTTACTGTAGATCCTCATTACTATATTTAATATCAGGAACAAGGATTAAAACTTAAAATACGGTTTTGTTCATAATCCTTTTTAGTTCAAATAAGCTTGTTTTGCATGATACACGCATGATGTAGCACTCCTACTAAAGGTTCTCTGTCTGCTGCTGTACAGTTTATGGGTGAATTAATATCTAAAGGCAAAAAAATTCCATTGCAAAACTAAATTCCATTGCTAATAATTTAACACAAAAGTAATGGCAGGGATGTTTACTCCATGCTGAACTGTAAACTACAGCCAAGATGGACACTGAGAACAAAGCTACAGACGTGTGCGCTTACTACTTCAAACGTGCACAACAGGCGTTTTAATCCGCACACTCCGAACCAGCTTATCTTAAAAATGCTACTAGCAAGCAAGGCCAGTCAGTTCAACAGCCAAACAGCAAGTCAAGTTTCACAGCAGACAATCCTCTCCACTCCTTCTCCACCCGAATGAACTGAGCTGAACTTTTAGACGGCCTACAACTGACAGTTGAGAAGAAGAAAAACTACTTATCTACTTCTGACTCTACACACACACAGCTATGCTGCTGATAACATCCACATGCATGCACACACCCAATGATCATGCTGATAACACAACTGCATACGTATATAAATGCGCAAGTATGTACACACAGCACTAATCGACAGAATTTCAATGGGGAATGTCAGAAAGGGGGAGTTTCCTGATGCCGGACAGCATTTTTCCTCTCGTTAAAAAGAACAGCACATGTTAATACAATGCTGTAAATGGAGCTCCCGTTCCATGAAACTCCCATGTGATGACTGCTCGGAAAGCTCCATCCTGTGCTTGGTTTTTCATGCAAACGAGCCGAGATCATGCTGGTACATGTGTATAAATAGAATTTTAAATAGAAAAGTTAAAGCAGGAAATGGACAGCTCAATGGTAATGTATAGTCAGAGTTATGAAAAGGAAGCAGTGACGTTGGTGCCGTGAGGAATGGAAGAAGATTTCCCAGAAGCCAAAGCAGAATAAAGAGACAGAATGACAGATACGCTACTACCCTCAGAAATGGTCTCCCTCAGGACACAGCCGAACACCAGTGTGAGAAATACCGTATAATTCATTATTAATTACTGCTCTTGATGGATTTCTGCCTTCTCTCTTGCTCTCGCCGGCTCTGTCGTTCCGAATATAAGAGCTGGCACTAGAGCTGTGTGTCTCAGAAACATATAGTGGTATTTCATTCTAATAAAGTGGAGCATGGTGAGAAAGGCTCTCGCAGCTAGATATACTGCCATGTGGCGTGATTAATACTTCAACACCAAGTACTTTCCCTTTTTCTATTGAGCACAGCACAATAAGAGCAGGTCAACTGGTGAAAATCTGGGTGTGGAATAAACTCTCCATCTGATTTGAATCATTCATCACATTGAAACGGTTCAGCTGCTCCTCTCGTTTTTAAGGCCTGGGACCAAATGCACAAAGAGCGTGTGAGCTGTAGGACTGAGGTGGAGTCATGAACGAGCGATACCGGCGTTAGACAGAACCAACATCGGGGATGTTGGGTACGCTCCAGACTCCACGCTCCCTCATGAGCACAATTATCACATTTGTGGAGAAACGTCGTATGGAGCAGCTTTTCTTCATTAAACAGTGCTGCTCGTTTAACAGGGTTGCCTAATTAGATCACCCCAACACGCTATCTCGTCTTCCATCATGCTCCTGTCACTGTGGAATTTTTATAGCAGATAGATACCCACCACAAAGTTTTTCCCATCATTTACTCTACTTACTTCATCAGTAGCACATCGTGGATTTCACACCGCTGAATGTGTCATTCAAAAAAAGTGAGCGTCTTGTCCAAACCACACGTGCAGCCACACACTGCAGTTAATCACAATGTATAGCTGTCTACCAGCGCATAATTATATCCAGTCAGGTTCCTTACTCATGTGCTTCTCATTCCTTCTGCGTCTGGTTGCAACACCCAATAAAAAACAGGCTGGATTTCGCAATCCCATCCGTTCAGACTCTACTGCCACGACCACATCCCTAACCTTATAATGTACAGCATGTACCAACTGCACACAACAACATGCCACTATTCTAATGAAACATTACAAACCATATACACACACTGGGTGTGTTTCAGTGTGGAGTTTGCTTGCTCTCTCTGTGCTAGTGTGGGTTTCCTCTGAGTACACTGGTTTCCTCCCACAATCCAAAGACATGCACATTAGGCTAACTGGCTGTTCCAAATTGTCCCTAGGTGTGGGTGTGAATGGTTGTGTGTGTGCACTATAATAGTCTGGTGAGCTGTTCAGGGTATACCCTGCCTTTGCACAGAGTCAGCTGAGATATACTCATATATATTCTTACCATCACATACTTCACAGTAAGCTTTTAACTTAGCATGCAGTCCTGCATGGTTGCCACACTGTTGCTTAATGCAGATTGCTTACAAATCGCCTCTACCTTGGTCAAAGGCATCAGGTGATGCGAGGACTGGAGGCCTGTTCTGATCAACAGGCCGATAGGTTTGCATTTAGTGGGAAAAACATTGTCTAATTGTTGGAGGGGGGTAAAATACTTCCATTCCAAATTGTGTTGCCTTTCGTGGAATACATACAGAATGGACTGAAAAACCAGAAGGCTAGCTTAAGCACAAATCATGACTGCATTTGTTGTTGTTTTTCTGTATTACACAGCCACTAATGGTATATGTTGTATTGTCCTAGAAGTAGCTCAGCCAATCACAAAGTGCAACCGCTCAGATCCAGTGGGTATGGGTAGAATAAAAGTGCCCCAGAAATGCATGTGACATGAACATGGAAAAAGAGATCAGGAAAAGAGACGGTGTGTGAAGATATCACAGCAGGATTTGTTTTCAGAATGTCACAGCTCTCAAACTGGAGTTGTGGAACTGTTTCCATGAATTGTGGAAAGAACTAGAAAGCTGCTTAATTAAAATTCTCTTCTAATGCAAGTCTGAGGGCAAATGTTGAACATCAATAAACATTTATGCAAAGCACCTTCTTCAGTTGAAGCAATTTGCAAATTAAGCTCAGTATGTGTATCAAAAGTGAACTTCCTGTTAGATAGAAGGCATTGTTATTGATATCCTCACACTTCAAAACCTTAAAGGCAAGAACAAGTCATTAGAGTTCCTTGTACTCTCTCACCCCAGTTTTAGACGTGGAGACTGGATAGGGCCTACTTTTCTTGGAAGGTAAGAGTATTTAGATTTGTGCTATAGAGATGAATATTGATGGAGTACTCCTTTAACCCACACTCAACAGCATCAAACCTGTATGCTTCCTGTGTGAGGAGAATCCTGCGTGTATTTGCTGTAATGCATTTATGCCAGTGAGCTCATGTTACTAAATCCATCATCCTCTTCCTCAGCTTCTCTTTCTCAGCACAATGTGGCTCTGGTCCATTAGTCCAGTGGCTTGTGCATTCGGTGGAGTGTGGAGCATTCATCCCTGCACAGCACTGACCCACTGAACACTCCACCCACTGAAACACCACCAAGCAGTCATATTAGCTCACGTCCCTGTAGACTGCATCAATAATGCATGTGAGAAGAACACTGGATGTGGCTGAATGGCTTTATAAATTTTTAAAAATCAAAAGCAACAAAAAAGATTTACATTAAATGCATAAATCATAGTGACAAAGGAAAAAGGGGAGGGGGTGCGATGTTTAGTGTTCAGCATTTCGACCTTTAACGCTTTTATTCTGCTGAGTGATGGAGAGAAAATTCAAACAAATGAAAAAGATCTTTTCACTCTTGATCCATGTTGTCACTTGGTATTGGAAGAAACGTAGCCCTCGGAGAAAATAAAGTTAAGAAATAAGGAGCCATATTCAATTCCACTCCCACTCCAGAGAGTGTGAGAAAGATAAAAGGGGTCATGACTTCCCTCTAACCCTCCTTCAGCAGAAGAGGCTTCTCACATACAAAATTCAGCAGGCCAGAGAAAGAAGAGGAGAAACTACTTCTAGTGAGCCTCTAAAAGTAGCTCAAGCAGATTAAGTCCCCAAGCTGGAAGAGAAAAGCATGACTGACTCACAGATGAATAATTTCAAGCGTTACAAGAAGAAAAAAATCAGGAACAAAACCAGACCGCAAGCTGGAGGAGGTTATAGGGCTACTGGTACACTGGCAAGAAGCTGGTGTTGTGATATCCATTACGATATAGGAGCCACAATTCAACAGACAGCAATATACCAGGATAGTTTAGGCAAAGTGATGTAGGTGACACTGCAGCACCGCACCATTTGGAAGTCACTGGAGCGTATTTTGAGAAATAGACTATTATTGTGCTAGTGGGTCAAAATTACCATGCATGACGTTTTACCATACCACAATAGACAAATTACTAGATCAGAACCAGACTTTAATGAGGGAATGCATGACCAATTTTCTTATATATTTAATGCATCTATCCACATTCCATGAGGTTCCAGGATTGTCATGCAAGAGTATATAATTCCCACAATAAACCAATGAAAGCTCTTCTGTAAACAAACTTTTCACTCTCCTTATGGTGCACGTAAACAGAAGCATTTCACGTTAGCATGGAGGCACATTGTGAAATTTTCATTTAAAAAATAATTGAAATGTTTTGTGAAATGCCACTTTCACAAATGTTTTGACAAACTTAGGCACATAATTTATTGCACAATTACTAAAACCACTAGCCAAATTTATAATTAAAACTGTGTAAAATAAAAATTAACCACAATCACTATAAGTCTGCTTGATCCCTGAGCTTCAGCTGTGTTGAGACAGCAGAGGCGCAATAATGTACGATAGAGATAATGCATGTGAGGTTACCTGAGGCAGAAGTGACAGCTGGACTGCAGCAGCAACTTGTGAATACACAAAACAAACAGACTTCAAAAGTGAAAGAGTTGCTGTGCAATTGACCGCACAACTACACTGATCAGCCATAACATTAAAACCACCTGACTGGTTTGTGTTAGGCAGCCCAATGCGCAGCAAGCTAAAATACCCTGTGTGTTCTGAAACCTTTCTATCATAGTCACAGGTGTATCAGAACAGATGCAAGAGCCTTCACTACTGTACTTTTACAGATGTTAATTAATAAAGAAACAAAATTAAGTTTTAAATTTAACAAAATAACTAAGCTGATACAGAATAAGAACATACAATGTTAATTTTAATGTGTTTTACACTGATGTGTGAATAATTTAATCTAAGTTAGCATGATGATTTACCCAGATTTTTATACTTTTGTTTCAGATAGTCCTTTTCTTCTTCATTATCATTTACAGCAGACCTATTCCAGACAATCAAAAAAAACCTGATCAGATATAATTCAGACAATATTCAGAGGCTACTAAATTAAACTGCAATACAATAGATTTGGTGGCGGCACAAAAAAATTGTCTGGGACAGGGCCACTGGGACTAAAATGGGGTACTGTGTGTTTTGCATTAGGCGCTAGTTACAGTCAGGTCACAGCATATCACCTCATTATTTATGCTGTCTATCCATCTCTCACAGTGAGACCAGACACAAACTTGAGCTGAAAGAGACAAGATATGAGAAAACAAACTCCGTACATCACTCAGTCACAACAATGAGAAGAAATGAAGCATCCCTAGGCAACAGACCTGTTACACACATCAACCAAGCATCCCTATATACATGTTCAATTCGAATATCCTGTAACTCCAAGCTATATCTTGGATGAAATGACAGCCCTGAAACCATACACACATGTACACACACACACACACACCTGAAACAGAATGTGCCAGAGTGTGAGAGCGCGGTAACACGGTGCGGCACTGAAACTGCACAGCTTCGTATCGATCGTGCAGGACTGAGGCTTGTGCCTCTCAGCACCATTACGGCAAAATCACAGGCCTGTCTTCAGTGATTAGACTCAATCATGTAATAAAATGCAATAGAAGTGCATTATGCATCGCTGGCCTCGGAGCTTTCACAGCTAAATCAGATTGGCAGCACTGCTCAAAAGCTGCCACACTGAGGCAACATGGGCTGCTATGAAATGAACTGATCAATTAATTAATTAATCAATCACTCACTTAATCAGATTATTATTTAGTCACTTATTCAGTGGATAAATCCATGCAATTGTATCATTTTGAATATAATAATGATATTATGACTGTGTAATAACTGATATCTGATAATGATTTGGCAAAACCGTCTTGGTAACTGAGCCGCTTCTGCTGTCAAGTTATCAAGCGATGACTCGGGGAAAAACAGTTATATGTATGTTCCTGCCTATCAGCTGTGTCAAATCAGTTAACTTTACAGTACAGTGTCCCAGAGCATTAAATGTGGCTGTGGATTACACCTGGTAAACTTTAATATTGGCCCTATACCAACACCATATGACATGGCCACCTTGTTTTACTAACCTTCACCCTGTCCAACAGGCAACCCTCTTTTAGCATTTAAAAAACTACTGTTGGGGTTTACTTAAAAAACGTATCAGATAAAAATCATGTACAGTTATTTTTGCAGCTGGCCTCATTTCATATGGATTTGTAGGAGATGCCCCTTTCAGGAGAGTATTAAGTGAAAAATGCAATGTGATTGCATTTATTATTTTACACCAAAAAGCACATCTTAGCATGTCATGAACTTGATTCCAAAATCTCCAAAATATAAAGTCCACACAAAATTTTTATTTTGTTATTTATTTTGGGTGTAACCAAAAGAGGTAAAACATAACTACCTTGGCAAAGGTAATAATAATAATAATAATAATAATAATAATAATAATAATAAACGAATTGCATATAATCAGCATTATCAAGATCATTAATCCTCATCGTTATTAATTACAATTAATGAAAAACATTTTGATAAATGATAAGTATTAAAATAAGTATACTGTGACAACCTTCAGCAAAGTGGAGCCTGCAGCTCTAGCTAACACTAGCATTAGCAGTTTCTTTTCGAGCTTGCATTTCTGTGCTGAACCAAAGAAAAGGAATGATGCAATTACAATCCTCAGACAACATGAAGGAATATTATGAAACTGTTGCTGAAAACTTAGGCACTTCTAAATATTAGTGTTAGTTGAACTGAATTATTCTGGATCAAGCTTGGATCCAGTTGTATGGCTGCTGAGCCAGATCAGTGGTGAAATAAAATGTAGTAGGCAGTGATGTGAGGTGTAGTGCAGTGGTGGCTCATTAGTTAAGGCTCTGGGTCACAGAGTAGAAGGATAGGGGTTCAAGCCCAAATAACACTGAACTGCCACTGTCAGGCCCTTGCTCAGCTGTATGAACCAGATAAAAATGTACGTCACTCTGGATAAGGGTGTCTGGCAAATGTTGTAAGCATAGTAAAATCTTAGTTGCGCAACTGTGTCCTTTTGTATGATCTTGTCTGAAAGAGGGAGATTCACAAGCGCCAAATAATCAACCACTCTGTCAGCAGTAAGAGTCGACTACTGTGTGTTATTGGTGAGCACGTTTAATGGAATGGAAAAAATACGCAGTAATTAGCAGCTAAATAAAAGGCAGTAGCAACTCTGCAGATAAGAAAGAGACACTTTTCCTCTTCATCCCAACTACGTATGCTAAATATTAAAAGGTTGTGCTCTCGAAGTTTAACCAACTCAAACTGTTCAGAAGATGACTTTGCCTTGAGGTCGAGGGTTCGGTTTGGATAATGATAAAGATAAAGAGATAGAGATATTTATTGTCAACTGTTGCATGAACAATGAAAAACAGTTTAGCAGCAATTATAGAAAAGTGCACAAACAACAAACAACATAACTACACTAAGGTATATGTGCATATACCTACATACACATATATACACATATCTATTTGTACACATATAGACACCTATACATACATATATCCCGTATATGCAAACACATACCTCTTTCCACATATTCACACGTTTAGAGACATACAAAGAAGGCGGCATGATATGTCAAAGGAGCCTGGTATATACAGGGTGACTAAACTGTTATATGATGTCTGAGACCTGTTCTAAACATGAGTATTGTACACTTAGAGTAATATTGTTTGTCAGTAGGGGTCGGGGTAGGCAGGCTTGTCAGAGTTTTCTGAGGAAGTAAATTCTTTGTTGTCCCTTCCCCACAGAGATCTTCTCTACCTGCTCTCCATCAATATAGATGTTTAGATCTTCTGAAGTCCATAATCACATTATTATTATTATTACATTGTTATTGTTGTCGCATCATCACTGCAGACGCCGGAACTCCTTCCTGTAGGCTGACTTGTGGTTATCTGTTATCAGTCCTATGACGGTGGTGTCGTCGACGAATTTGACGATGGTGTTGCTGGTGTGAATGGGAGAACAGTCGTGTGTGAAGGGGGAGAAGAGGAGGGGGCTGAGGACACACCTCTGTGGTGTTTCAGTGTTCAGGATGAGAGTGGAAGGGATGTGGTCTCCTATCCTGAAGTTCTGAGGTCTGTTGCTAAGAAAGTCCAGTACCCAGGTGCACAGTAAGTTCCCTAGGTCCAGGTTGCTCAACTTCTGAACCAGTTTATGTGGTAGAACTGTACTGAAAGTGGAGCTGAAGTCTACAAACAGCATCCTCACATAGGAGTTACTGCTGTCCAAATGTGTGAGGGCTGTATTAATGGCATCTTCTGTTGACCTGTTTACTCTGTATACAAACTGATGTGGGTAATATAGCTTAGATACATAGCCTGTGTGTGTACATGTGCAAATGAGTGAGTCAGAGATAAATAGAGATGAAGACAGAGAGAGAGACATGTTCTGGTCCAACAGAACCAAGGCAGCTGTCTCACAGCTCCCGCCTTCACCACTTGGCAGCACAAGGCTGAGCGCAAGTGCCAAGGCGGCGGACAGGGCGCCACTTTCAGTGGCCAATACAGGATGCTCAGAGACCATCTGTGAGGACTGGCATCAGTGCCGGCCAGCAACCGTCTCCCAAAAACACATGTACAGTATTCGGGTGACTTCTCATTACCAAAAAAATAAAAATAATAATAATTAAATAAAAATAAAACATATAATGCAACTACGCTCATCAATTCTCAAATCAATTTGCAGATTAATTTTCTTTAATGGCAGTACTGATAGCACTTCTCTAGCATTTCTATAATAGTAGCTCCACTAGAAAAGACAAATCACAGATCTATACTAACACACTCATTCAAAAACACATACGTTATTGTTTTTATAGTAACGAATACCCTTGAACTTGTAGAGGCTTCACATGATCCAAGTCTAATATTCAAAAATTTGAAATAGGCAGGGGAAAAAGTCCTATTGTTCAGCATACGTAAATGATTCATCCAACATTTACGGAAGGAGTCTTTAGTATCAGAGACATGTTAGGGTAGTGGTTAGCATGTCCGCCTGACAGCAACAAGGTCCTGAGCTTGGCTTGGGTTTTTCTGGGTAGAGTTTGCATGTTCTCCCCGTGCTTGTGTTTGGTTTCCTCTGGGTACCTCCGGTACTCCTCCCACAGTCCGAAGTCATGCACATGCTAACTGGCTGTTCCCTTTGGGTGTGAGTATGAATAGTTGTGTGAATGTTTGGGCCACGATGGGCTAGTAAGCTGTTCTGGGTGGACACTGCCTTCGCCCAGTGTTGGCTAAAATAGGCTCCAGCCTCACAGTGATCCTAATAGGATTAAGTGGTTCGTCAAACGAGTGAGTGAGTGATGAGAATCAGAGCTTTACAAGAATCACTGCGTTTTCCACCGAGGAAAAATCTTCAGTAAAGGAGGCTTTAGGCCAGACTTATTAAAGAGGGCAAAACTGTAGATCTGAGTGCCATTTCTTCAGTTGATCCACCAACAATGAGTAAAATAATGAACACGGATGCCATCTATTCATTTAAATAATGACAAATATAATCTACAAACAGTGACTCAAATTAACTTATGGTCACAAACCTCCTAGCTGGAGGTTCCAAGTCGTATTCTCTTTCCAGTTTGAGAAGGGAAACACCTACTAATTTATATGCAATTAGGTCAGCTGCAAAAATAACTTGATGAATTTTCAGTGCATGTCTCAAGTAAATCTTTAAATATTTTTAATACTGCAAACCGTTAGTAAATCTGGAAATGTGTGCTTTCAGCTTTCTCTGATATATATCTATTGATTGGTGTTCCATCCTGCTATTTTTTTATATTGTTTTGTTTAACTGCCTTTCTGATTTCAGTTTCATTACCTGCTTTACAAACTCTTGACTCTGTCAAGCTTCTTATTTGGGCTTTTGTTCCATGAACATTTAACCTGCAAGTTTGTATGCATACCTAAGTTAGATTATGTGATGGTGTGTCAGCTGTATGAGCTATTTGTGGGTTTTAGTTTTGTTATTAATAATAAATCTGGCTTTGTGTTTTTTTTTTCCTTTTTATTCTGCAAGTCAACAATACATAATCCTGTGGTGGACGCAGGACAGGACACTCAAACCATGTTCCATGACTATGATGCGCCATTATTACTTTGCAAATAGTATAGTTTTTTTGGTTGAATTAAACTGAAAAAGAAAATTAAAAGAAATCAATGCGAGACTGACAGGAAATGACTGTTGGTACGAAGTTTTCATGTAGACATTGTATAAAACTATAAAGGGCTAAAACACATGACAGTCATTACTGCACTACAAATTGTAATTGTTGTTAAACTGCTATGGTAGAAGATGATAAGATGAATAAAAGCTTTTAGGATATGCTGTTGTAGAAGAATGACGAACTGTTGCATTATTACGCATCGACTATTTCCCTAGCACTGCACACCTCGTTATGTTTTATTCCTTATATAATAAACACTCCACAGAGATGAAGAGGAATCTTAACAGCTCCTAGCAGGATGAAGCGTCTGAATTCAGCTTGATTGCGTTTAACTTCACTTATCTTTAATTCCTCCTGATATTAAATATAACTTGTATTAAAATGTGCTCCGTTGTGGCCTGCTTCCTCCAACAGGCTCCTATGAAACCATGATTTTTATGGTGAGTAATAAAAGCGGCATTTATTTTAAATATCATGTCAGGATAAAAGAGATGAACCGCACCGCTTTTGCTGTGAGGAACAAGCTGCTGCACTATGCTGGCCAATATCCAAGCATACAGTCTAACCAAGGGGGAGGGAGAGAGAGAGAGAGAGAGAGAGAGAGAGAGAGAGAGAGAGAGAGAGAGAGAGAGAGAGAGAGAGAGAGAAGAGAAGGAGAGAGACAGAGAGAGAGAAAGATGGAGCAGTTGTATGGCAGAAGTGAAAACGTGGGCATTGTGCCTGACTGTTACATCCCCAACACACCCACTCCATCCCCTACTGAGCATGCAAGGTGACCCTTGACAGCTCTCTGTATCTCTCAGTAAGACAGAGAGCAGCATGTCACCTAGCACTAAACATGAAGCACTGCCCGGAAACACAGCATGGCTCAACACACACACACACACACACACACACGCGATCTTAGCATCAGGGTTCACGAAAGCTGAATTGTTTAACCATGAATCCAGCTACACAAAGCACACCAAGTCCAAGCAAAGCCAAGCACAAGACCAACACATGTTCTGACTTGTTAAGAAAGGGCTTATTCCATAATGACTCGACTGGCAGGAATCGTTAACAATCCGTGTAGTGTACTTCCCATTTCCTGAAAGAGCGATCATTTCAAAGTTCCTGTACATCATATGTCAGTGTCATAACCTAACCTGTCATAACAGTTCAATAAGTTCACATCCTCCCCTAAGAGACGTGTGTAAAATTAGCAAGGGTGAAGAAAACCTGTATGTGGATGTGTGAGAGTATATACAGTAAGAGCTAAGTCATTTCTTTTCCTGTCGATACTCCACTGGGAGCACCAAGTACTTGTTCCAAATCAATGGCTGTACTTCATCTTTCTTCCTACACACACACTCACTCACACACACACACCAACTCATTACACACTGCTCCGTTTTGCCTTTTTTTTAGGTAATATTCATCATATTCATTGTTTCCACAGTATAATAACAATCATTCTGTATGTCCTCTACACAAGCAGGCTGCACCTACAAGTCTGTCAGAACTAAACTTACCAGGAAATGATCAGGGTGCCGTTTGCTTGACGCAAAACCAAAAGAGAAACATCCGTTCGATACAGATAAGTACGTGGGACTGACAAGAGAATGTACCTGGGAAGTGTGCATAAAAGACGGACACGTGTTAGTGCATGTCCAGAGGCGAGGACTGGCAGGAGCGCTGCATCAGGCTTAATGAGTGATGGAGAGATGAAAGGAGGAGAGATGACACAATGAGAATGTGTGCCAAGGTTCAGACAACTTCAGTTTTGTTTTGTTTTTGCAATGAGCAACATGCACAACACTGTAATGAACATGTTCACTGTCAAAATCCATTATATACCAGGGGTTCAGTATGCTGAATCATTCCTTTTTCTGAATAACTAATAACTATTATTGATTCATATTAATTATTATTATTATATTGATGATAACAATAATCTACCTCACTCATTTATCAAACTGCTTAATCCTAATCAATAATGGGGATTTAAGCCAACACTGGGCGAAGGTGGGGTACACCAAAGCAGCTTGGCAGACCATCGCAGGGCCAACACACACACACACACACCTAGGGGAAATCTAGCATAGGCCAAATAGCCTAATGTGCATGCCTTTAGACTGTGGGAGGAAACCGGGTACCCGGTGAAAACCTACGCATACACAGGGAGGACATGCAAACACCACTACCAAAAGCCAGAGCCTGGGAATCGAAACCCAGAAATT